>CM035415.1:130477499-130872499 GCA_020310875.1 Ceratopteris richardii
AATTTGAAATTTCAAGATGACATGCTTGTTCATTGCCAATAATTTTTTCCTTTGAATCTTCATGTGTTGGTGATTCCTTGATTATCTCTCATTGGAAAACTAAGGAATGCATGTCTCCATGATTCATTATATGGGTAATGTCATGGATAAAAAGAAAAGCATCTTGAAACTTAGATTCCATGTGACTTTCTATATCTCATGTTTAGTGAAGAATTTGATAAATTAATGCTAGCATTGCATCCAAAATGTGCCAAAACCCTAAGATTGAGTATCTATTTCCTTGATTCTAACACTCAAAGTTCTTAGTTTGAATTGATGATATCATCGATGACATCAACAACTTGTAACTGCCATTGATGGACAGCCCTTGAAAACCTATATAAGGAGGGGTTGGCCACATTTATAATCATTCTTGCCAATTCCAGCCTTGTACTCAAGGAGTCATAATCTCCAAGTAAACTAGTTTTGTTATTTGCTCTAGTTTTGTCTAGTCTAGTAACTTGAACAACTAGTCTTGTCCTCTTGTAATCTTGTAGTATGAGATCTTGTCAAGTTATTTCTTGTATCTAGTTCATCTTCCTCAAGGTATTTCTTGTAATTTAGATATCATGCTTCATACCTAAAGTCTTGGGTTGTGGGATCTCTTGCATTCCATCTACTCTAGGTATCCACACCTATCAGTCCTAGATTGTGGGACTTCTTGTATCAATTGCATGTTCTTAAATTATTTTTCCTTACTTGGGTTGTGGGACTTCTTTTATCAATTGCCTATTTGTGTATAATTTTCCCCTACATGGGTGGTCTTATAATTAAAAATATAATTTGAAAATATTTTCTAGTCTACTAGGAGGGCACAATCTAGTATTTTCCTAAAATTTTGGCAAGATTACCTTCATCAAGACCAAGCACCATGGAGATTATTCGTTAAGAACTTTTTTTGCACTTAAAATTATTAAACAACAAGTCTGAGAGATATGAAAAACCAAGATAGGATTCAACACCAAAATATTCAAGATGTAATCACAAAACTTCAAATGAAAATTGAGGAGCTACAGATCATAGTAAATCAATCTTCTTCAAGTATCCCCATGGCAAGTAATATAAAGAAAATCACAAAAGAGAGCATGCCTTAGTGTTGGAGTTAGACGTCTGTGGAAGCACGCGAATAACACAAGGAAGAAGAAGAAGCTTGGAGCACAACACACAATACTGAATGTATTACCACTAGAATGTACAATGATAAGTAGCCCATTAGCGCAATAGGCATATATACAAGCCAGAAGGAAAAAGTGCCCAATTGGTCCTAGAGTGTTCACACACATATATCGACAAATCCCCCCTAGGAGTGATGCGGTGAACAAGGAGCTGACACTCATGTATAAGTGCCAAGCTATGTGGAAATCACTCCACAAAAAGAAGTAAGCCCCCAGCCTTGCGAAAAGCTTCAAACTTCTCCCTAGGCAGAGCCTTCGTGAAAAGGTCTCCTGTGTGGGCACATATGCCAAGCTGATCTCCCCAACAGAGAACCTCTCCCTGACATAGTGATAATGCACCTCAATGTGCTTAGTGCGAGCATGGAACACACGATTCCTCGCAACTACAAATGTGCTCTGACTGTTAGTGAAGATGGTGGTGGCAGAAGATTGACCAACAACCAAATCAGCCAAAAGGCATCTCAGCCACACACACTCAACAATCACTGTGAAAGCGGCCCTATACTTAGCCTCACAACTGGAAGTGGCCACAGTAGGCAACTTCTTGCTCAATCAAGATATGCATGAGCTACAAAGCATGAAGCAAAAACCTCTAGTGAACACACAAGTGTCATAGCAACAAGCCCAATCAATTTCAAAAAAAAAAAGCATGCAAATCTGGTGGTAGTGATCCCCCCTTGGGATAAAACAATCAAAGTAGCTGGGTACCACTCAAGTAGCGAAAGATGTGCATAACCATCTGCCAATGCTTCACTCCTGAGCTATACATAAATGTGCTCATCTATGAGGTAGCAAACTGAATATTTGGCTAAGTAATACATAAGTAAATCAGGCATCCAACACCCTGTTGATAGAGAATAGCATCAAATGCATCTCCAGCATCATGAAGACTCAATTGTAAACCTACCTCCATAGGAGTGGCAATAGTCTTACAGTTTTCAAGGCCAAAGTGATGCAATAATGTGTCAATATATTTTGTTTGACACAATGCCATTCCACCATCAACATGCATAAACTCAACGCCCAAATAATGATGCAAATGCCCCAAATCAAACATCTCAAATGAGGCATGAAAATCAGCCTTAAAATTAGTAATATGCTTCTCATGAGGACCAATGAGCAACATGTCATCAACATACACCACATTGATCAAAAGTACATCATTAGCATGCTTAACATATAAGGTGTCTCAGTTGGATTCTTCTCAAAACCAATGATGAGCTGCAAGTGCACAGATGCTATGAACAATAGTCATATGGCATGTAGGTGCAAAGGTCTCATCAAAATCAATGCCTCTTTCTTGCGCATAAACCTTTACTCCAAGCTTGGCCTTATACCTGTCAATTGTTCCATCAGGCTTATGCTTCAACTTGTACACCCACTTTGTGCCAATGACTTCTTGCCAGGAGGCAAATCACATAAAGACCAAGTATCATGCTTTATTATAGCTCTTTCAAATCGTTGATCTTTGTCAGAAAACTATCCATAGAATCACTTTCATTCATGTGCTCACTCTCCAACTATTTTCGGAGGTAAGCAACACAAGCCTCATTCCTAGCCTGGTACAATGTGGTAAGTGTATCCCAAACATCCTTAGTTATTCTGCAAGAGTGAATGTGAGAGATAATGGCACATTTGACACACAAAGCTATCAATGCGTGTGCCTGAGCATCTCTACCATCCCAATGAATTCGCTCTATAGTAGGTGCAACAAAAACTGCAGCACGAATAGGAATCTGCAGAATATCACCATCTTCGACACCATCTCCATCAGCTCCAACACCTGTATTTGCAGTACCTGTATTTGCAAATGTAACAGGATGTGTTTCAACCACTACACAATATTCCACAATCCTTCTGCAACCAATACATGTCACATCATATAAGCCCATAATGGGTAGTTGCTACCATCCAACTTATCCTCAACAGCCAATATACGGAATACATCGTTGCTTCCAGCCATGGCCGGTGACTAAAATACCTTGATGCAAAAAGTTGATTCTATCTCAAAACGTTAAATAGAACTGCCGAGACAGATTCTGCTAAACCTTTAGTAGACTTCGAGATGCTTATACTGGCGAACCAAAACTGATATATACCTTTGGCACAAAAAGATAAACTAGCCTCCACAAGTGTTGCGACAGTGCGTTCGGAGGCCAAAATGAGCTCACATCACGATTTCAGCACGACATAGCAAAGCTATTTTGATCTTTGAAACACCCTGAATATGCTCACCATAATTCATGGGATTCTGAGATTACAACTGGAGGAGTGTTGATGACGCCCTAAAATAAGCAGCAACCTGCTTTGATACCAATTGTTGGAGTTAGATGTTTATGGAAGCACACAAACACCACAAGGAAGAAGAAGAATCTTGAGCACAACACACAATACTAAATGTATTACGACTAGAATGTACAAATATAAGTAGCCTATTAGGGCAATAGGCATATATACAAGCCGGGGGAAAAAAACCTCCTAAAGAGGGAAAAAAGTGACCGGTGGTCCTAGAGTGTTCACACACATCACTACCTAAATATAGCAACACTTAGATGCTTTATGGGACAAGATGAAAGTTTAAAGGATTTTTTTATCAAGTTAAGCTCTACATAAGAATGTGACCCAACAGGTACCCAGATGATGCTTCTTTAGTGCGACTCATAGGAACTATGTTATGTGGTCTTCAATTTTCATGGTTTACAACCATCTTGGAGAAGGACATGGATATTTTTTATCAAGGCCTTTGTTTGGGAGTTCACTTCTTCTTTTGGAGATACCAGTTGTTCATGTGTTGTGGAGACAAAGCTAAGGAAGCTACATTAAGGAAATAGACTAGATTCTATCTATGCATCAGAATTCAGACTAATCATTTGTGATTTCACAAGACATGAGGATTATTTTATTAACCAGTTTTGATTGGGCCTATGTGATGATATCATGGAGCTCATTTTAACCATGCCCATGGTAAATGCTTTGAATGAATTCATGAATCAAACAATGGATTTTCATAATAGGTTGTTTGAAAGAAAGCAAAAAAAGAAGACTTCTACTCAAGATCGACAATACAAATTAACCTCAGTCTCTGTTATATTTTATGGGATAATGGAATATTAAAGGGATTTTAATGCCTTGATGTTTTTAATGTGCTTTGTGTTTTGATTTATCAGGTGAAGATTCATGAGGGTGTGAACATGCATGGACTTATTCAAATAGTTTTGGAGATATTAAGAAGAATATTTAGAACATACTATTTTTAGTTATTTCTTTAAAAAATAATAGATCGCTTTAGAAAGCGATCTTTTTGTAAAACTCGTAAATCATGATTTTGTAAATAAAGCATATTTGTAAAAAGCATGCTTTTTGAAGTGTTTCCCTCATGTATCTTCTATTCAGGTCATGATGAGAAATACCTATAAATACACATGCTCTCATAGATTCGTCCAGTAGAGTATGTGGAGGGAGATTGTACCCAATCTCGTGTCTAGTCTCTTGTCTCTTCCTATTATGTTTATGATTTTGTGACATTTTGTTTCTGTACTATCCTCTGCATATGTGCGTCTAGGGGATCCGAAGGTCAATAGTGGTATCAAGGCCAAGGCACATCTATGGAGGTGTACGTATTGGCATCCCATCACGATTCTTGGCATCCGCTCATCAATCAGCAACTATCCCAATCGTCCGATCCAAGTTTTGGTTTATCAAGTTCGTTTGTTTTTTGTTTGCCAGTTTGCTTTTTTGAATTTTTTTCAAATTTGGTACTATGCACTATGCTCTCTATGCTCTCTGTACCCCTATGCTCATTGTGCTCTCTGTACTCTCTATACCCCTATGCTCACTCTATTCACTATACCCCTTGCACCCATCTGCTCATTGTGCTCAGTGCACCCACTGTACCCCCTGTGCTCATTATGCTCACTGTACCCCCTATACCCACTATACCCCCTGTATGTGCATCTAGGGGATCCGAAGGTCAATAGTGGTATCAAAGCCAAGGCACATCTATGGAGGTGTACATATTGGCATCCCGTCATGATTCTTGGCATCCGCTCATCAATCAGCAAATATCACAATCGTTTGATCCAACTTTTCGTTTATCAAGTTCGTTTGTTTTTTCTTTGTCGGTTTTCCTTTTCGAATTTTTTTCAAATTTGGTACTATGCACTATGCTCTCTATGCTCTCTGTACCCCTATGCTCATTGTGCTCTCTGTACTCTCTATACCCCTGTGCTTACTCTATTCACTATACCCCTTGCACCCATATGCTCATTGTGCTCAGTGCATCCACTGTACCCCCTGTGCTCACTATCGTCACTGTTCACTGTTGGAGTTCTGTTCAGTTTATAAAATTCATTTATCTATTCGGTTATCATTCGATTACTCCTTCGGCTTACTCCAAGGCATAGACTGAGGCATGGAAGTATGGCATAACATTGGGATCTTTGGCATAAAATATTTTGTGGAATTTATTGTAAGTAAAGTTTTGTGTAGGTAAGCTCGTTACTTGCTTCTTGGGAATACTTGCATGATAAATAGACATAGGCATAGTGTCTTTTATGAATAAATATTGTCTCATATTATGAGCCACATCCTCATTAGAGGTCTTTTTCCTAATAGAAAATTTATATAAGCATGGAAAAGTGTTTTGAAAAACTCCTTCTTTCTAAAAGGCTCACCTCATAAGGTTGTACTGATGTGAGCTTTGTCACATATTGCTTGCACATCTTGGACTCTGATAATATCTTTTAACTTCTCTATGAATACAACTTGAACAAAATCTTTAATAATATTTCTTATGGGTGTGTCTACAACGGAAGTGATTTCATTACTAATTATACAACTAATCATCAATTTGAATATTTTTGTTGTTATTGAAGCACTTATGTATTGAATAAATGACCTAAAGAATTTTAGGCTGGATCTCAAACCTTCACTAAAAGAAATTAAAAAAAATACTCAACTAGTTACTAAAGTATGTCTTTTGCATGCCCCAATACTAACTAAAAGAGCTTCAATGGATGATAATGGTCTTTTTCTTTATCTCACAAAAAATAGAGCCTCTTTCAACTATTGGATATTGGGATTTAACTTTGAAATTGTGCATTCCTTTTCTTCCATATCCATTTCAAGCTCTATCATTTGTTCTTTTTAAGATATGATTGTTCTTTCTAAAGTTTTCATCTTCATATGATGGAGGTTATTTTTTTGGATCCAATACTTAGTAGTAGCATGTGAACGTGTACGTGATTTCTTGCAATATAGTCTAGCTTCACCTGCACCAATGAGCTGAAGAAAAGTTGAGAGGTTGTGGAATGTTGGATGCTAACAAGACATTGGATCATGAGGATATAGTGAACCATGAGTCCAAAGGTCAATACTCTTTTCTCCAACTTAACAACATTTATTTTGAGATTCTAGAGCATTGTTGGACCATGTATTTGGAGGAAGCTTTATAGGAGCACAAAAATGGATATTTGTTAATGCAAGAGCACGAGGACATCCTAGTATGAGGTATGTAATAGATGCCATTATCATCTTTCCCAAAAACTACAAGCATATGAGAACAAGGAACGGGAGACTGATTGGAAGAGACTAATGAGCATGGATTTTGGAGAGAAAATGTGTTTTCTTTTATGTGGATGGGTCAAAGTGTGTTCTTCTATGGTGTATAGATGGGAATGATGAAATTTGAAAAGTTCTTTTTTTGGGAGGAAGCATAGACATGAACTTCATGATGTGGCACTTTATTTTTAAACGAATTTTGAAAATATTATTTTTTCTAAAGGAAACATTTAAAATGAGTTTAGAAAAGTCACTTCTAACGTGTATTAAAAATTTTCCCTTTTAAGTTAATATGCACTAAAAGTGAAACTTGAAAAACAAATCATGTTTCTATTACATACATTCACGGCTTTGATGATGTGGAAAGTACATTATCTTGGTCTCTCTCTCTATGTCGAAGAGAGAGAGGAGCCTAGTAAAGCTTGATAGAGGCCTAGTCCAAGCTAGTAAAAAGTTACCTATGGAATTTACTTTCTCTCCTAACAAGAATAGAATTAAGATTAATATCTAAAAAAGAGGGATCCTTACTAGGCCCATGTACGGTTCATTTATTCACCTAATGACTACATGGATTTTAGTAAAAGTGAAATTTACTTAAAAAAAAAAACTTATTAAGACTTGGATGCTTCTTGTAACCCTTAGTTAGTCTAGTTTACTTTTTTGCCTACAATGGATTCTATAGTCGCGAGGTCTTGTTATTAACTCCCATGGGTACGCTATGTCAACCCTTAATGAAACGCGGGTATGCTTGAAATTAATTAGTTTGCAAAGTTTTCTCCCTTCAATAACTAAGTCTTGTATTTATGTTCCAAAGACAAAACCCTTAGAGTAAATACTTGCATAAGAACTAAGTTCTACAAGATGGCATCCTCTCCAAAATCTCTTAGCTAAGATGGATGATGTGTGGCCAAAGGCGTAGGTAAAAATCCTCTTTTGTTTCTTGACTCAAGATGATTCCATGCCTAGTATATCTAACTCAATGATTTCCTAATCCTTCAAAAGACTTATTATTGACCACTCCCCTTGTTGCTAGTTTCTCTTGCTCCTCTTGAGCCAAATTAGTCATTTTCGGCACACTAAGTATTGGCGAAAGGGAAATCCACACTTGGTGATGGACTTTTGATGATAGGAGAAAAATTCCTTTTGAAGATTTAGCTCCAATCTGAAGGTCAACTGCAAATGGTCTTCTTCTTCTCGCTCTCTCGTGTGTTAGAATAACTTCATGCCTACTTGTGAATTCAAATTTTCACACACACCCCTTAGTTGATGGATTGATGTCTCTATGGAGACATTATCTAGTAGACAAACTCCCAATGGCTCTTGGTAATACATCATTGACTATGTGTCGCCCTGGTAGCACAGGTAGTGCACAATTAATTTATTCACAAAGGTTATGTTCTGTAGAAAGTGGATGCAAGTTGCAGATTATCTTTGTGTAATTTTTCTAAGGTGCAAAGAGTTTTTAAAGTGTTTGAACGGTTCAGGTGAACCCTCCCTTAAGTACTTATATTAAAGAATTGAAGGCCAAAGTGAAGGTAGGTGAAGCAGAAGCGTACACAAAAGTGAAAGTATGGCCAACCAATTAAAATTTTTGTTTTAGTCTAAAGTCACTCCAGGACAAAATAGGGATTCATTGGCTGCCCACATTTGCAGACAACCTTGGGACATCAAAGTGAGCACCAAGATACTCTATGAGCTAGGATCCTATGTACGTGAACCGAAACTCAACTCAAGGCATGCATTATTCTTTGTTAGACTAAGCAAGGTGAGCAGATTCTACACTAGGAGAGAGCAAAGCAAGAGACATGCAGTGAGTGTGCAACACAGAGAAAAAAAAGTGAAAAGTCTGCAAGAAGTGTGACTAAGGTGTGTGCAGAGGAGTGCTAAGCAATGCGATCAAAGGTCACAAGGTCCCATTGAAGCTGTGTGCGCATCGATAGAAGGTGTCCATCACTGCCCCTATTGGAAGCTTGAGTGCAAGGTGTGCACAAGTGCAAGCTCTTGGAGAAGGTGGAGGTCTATGCAGAGAATGTTAGTGGCAAAATGAACCTTGGGTATGTTGTCACTTTGTTGATTGTGCACTCTTGGGGATTTTGCATAGAGAGTATTTGGAATGTGTTGTACATCATTATTGTACTTCTCTTTTCATAATCAATCTACAGAAGTTTTTGATGTATGTATCTTTCTCCTTATCTTTGTTCCTTCTCCTACAAACACTCAAGTCCCTTTCTGCATAAGAATCCCCCAACAAAGATCTAGATAAGCATTATGGTCTTATTAAAAATTGGCAAAAAATTAGTAGAGGTTGTAACCCATAGACATCAAAGATAACCCATGCTTTATGAGCAAACTAGTCTTCCTCAAGCTAGTCTTCCACAAGCTAAGGAGCAAGTTAGAGAACAATCCCATCCTATGCTTTTTGACTCTACTTCTAGTCCTCAAATGATGGAGCCTACTCAAGGTTTTAAGAAAAAGTGAAGTTGAACAATCTCAAGTGGAAATTCTCACTAAGCAAAAGGAAAGTCTTATTGCTACATAATCCAATTTGGCCAAGACTATAGATGCCTGATAAACTAATTACATCAAAACTTCCCAAAATCAAAATGAACCCAATGTCTTTTGAGGAGCTAATCAACATGTTCTAGCTCCCAATCAAAATCCACAAGTAGCTTGCACTCAAGTATATCAAGTTCCTCCAATGCATAATCTTTCAATGCAAAATCCTCGCCCTCATGTACAAAATCCTCAAATATATCAAAACATGTATCCTTAAGCTTCTCAAACAACTTTTCAAAATCTTCAAAATCAAAGCTTTCAAAATCATCAACCATATACTATGGAAGCTCGTCTTGCACCTCAAGTACCACATGCTACTCCCCACGCTCCTTAGATACATCAATTGCCTTATAAAAATCCTAGTTATCCTATTCAAGCAATACCTTACCAACAAAATTCTCACTTTCAAAATTTCCCAACACAAGTTCATGAAAATCCTCAAAATCTAAATGGTTCTGTGTGCGGTCCATGTAGGTGTCCTTTGTGTGATTCATTAGAGCACTTTTTCAGAGACTGTGAACTATTGAAGGCCACTAAGGAGCAATGAATACTAATAGACATAGACAATAAAATCTTGGCTATCAATCTATGCTACCTTTGCAAGGAAATTACGGTAAGGGAGGAATGAAAAAACACGATGAAAATATAACGAAATGTCGACATTGGCCTATTATTGTATTCATGATTAAGTCTCTGTCTTTTTGTGACACAACTTCTAAGTAGGGGTCATCATGTTAGACTAACCCTTTTGTTTAGCTTTGTATAAACACCATGAGCATTCCTACAATAATTGGAAATTATTTATTACTGAACGGAAGTTACTCCTTACATGAAATTAATTGGAATGCCTAGAGGCTTCGACGAAAAGCAAGTCAATTTTTAGTACATTTACTTGAGTTTCTATGGCCAAGTTTCCCTATGCTTGACATGTGTGTGTGTGTGAGAGAGAGAGAGAGTTCAAATTTTATTCAAGTCTAAAATGATATGACATTGAATACTGAAAAATCAAAGTAACATCTCCATCTTTGAATTGTTTTTATCTTCTTTCATTACCTCCATTAGTATTAGTGGCTCCAAGAATATTTGTCTCAACCTAGGTAGATTTGGGCATTTTTAAGGGACTAAGGCCATGGCGGTCACCAATCATGCTCCTCAAGAGTGTTAAAGTGCTTGTGCCCTCGGAACGATGTGCACTCATGGCAATATTAGCTTCCTTGGTGATGAGTAATATGGGCCTCATAATGGGGATAAGAGGGGTGGTTTCCACAATGGGGGTTCATCCTTGTTGTTGGTTGAGTTCATCTTCTCATGACTTTCCTTCCTAGAGAAGACATGTAAAAGATGTGATAATATCATACAAAATTTTCTCCCATTGTTTCTACTCTTTCGTTTTCTTCTCATCTTCCTTGTTTGACTATTCAACATTATTAGATTTTTGCTTACTAGTACATGATCTCCCTTTACCTTTGTTGTTCTCACTAGCTAGGAAAGCTTGATCTACAACATGCATAATGGACCTGTGATACCAGGACTAATTTTCATGCAACAAAATAGACACAAAGTCCATAAATGTTAAGGCATTTGGATTTCTTTGGAAAAACTTCATTGTTATACTTCAACCTCCTTCAAATCTTTGATCTTTGTCAAAAAGTTTTCCATAGAATCCTCTTCATGCATATGCTCATTCTCGAACTATTTTCAGAGGTAAGCAACATGAGCCTCATTTCTTGCCTGATCTAAAGTTATAAGTGTATCTCAAGCATCTTTTGTTGACTCATAGAAGCAAATGTGAGGGATAATGGCACATTTGACAAAAAAGGTATCAATGCATGTGCCTCAGTATCTCTTCCATTCCAACAATGTTTCTCTACAGTAGGTGCAACAGGAACTGCAACACAAATAGAAATTCCAAGATCATCATTTTCAATGCCATCTACATCAATTTTTATAACTGTATTTGCAAGTATAATAGAAGAAATAATACAAAGTGTGCAAGGGGCAACATCCACACTAGGAGAGAAGCTAACAATTGGCTTATACAAGAAGCCAACAATTGGCTTATACAAGGGACGTATCGCCATACAACGCTTTGAGCATCATATAACAAATAGGGACAACAATTAAGGGCTTAAAGCTAAGACCGTTGGAAACCTATCTACGAAATGCAACGATAGGAGTACATCTCTCCATTTGTTGTGGTGGAGGCTGCCCATGATATCACAGATGCAAACATTGGGATCCTAGGCTGAAAACTTTGGTGACTAGCAGCCAGAAGAGCCCTACTGAGAGAGTACACCTAATTCTTTTTACCATTACTAAACAGTTTTTGATTCGTGCTTAGCCAAATATTCCACAGAATCAAGCTGCTCAAAATTTTTCACAGCATGTAGTATGAAGATGAGAGATGTTCTTTGTGGCTAATTCATGCAGTTGAAAGTTTTGCACGTTGTAACCTCTCAATGCCTAATATCCCCTAGCCATGCTTTAGAAATTTCCTGGCTACAATGCCTAATATCCCCTAGCTATGCTTTAGAAGTTGCCTAGGGCACGAGTAGATTCACCCACGTAGGCAGAAGGGAAGGTGGACTTCTGCCCCTAGTACTGTGTTTATGATGTACTATCCTTTTATCTTTTTAAATTTATTTCATGATTCTCGAAAAAGATAAAAATAAGAACATAAACGCACACATACACATTGCATGATGTTAAAGATATAATTGTATCAATATAGAGACCCATGCGCTTTGATGTAATGTTCATTGAATTTGCATTTTATGCTGGACGTTAGTCAATGACAAATGTCTTTCTTCGGCTTCGCATGTGTATGCAGGTCGTGTTTGATGTAGAAGATCAACGCAATCTGCCTCATTCGTGTCTTCTCGGTCAAAGGTTCCATGCGTATCTCTGTTCTTCAATAAGATGAAATAAGATTTTATCTTAGTGAAGAAGATATTTCTTTACTTCTTACTTTCAGTGACCATTTGAAGAATTGAAGAGAGGAATCCTGCGCACATGTGTGTCTCTCAGAATGCTAGATTGTGTCCGTCCACGGAGTAAATATATTTAATGATCGGGCAATGAATGGAAATGCGGAGAGAATGTTGATGCGCAGCTATGGCGACATCTATAACACAGTTACAGAGCGACACAAGTTCTCAGAAAACGAGACCGAGAGAGTTCAGCAATTTAGCGTTGCGGCGGTGAAGAAGTCACACGCACGATAGTTTTTTTTTTTTCCTGTTAAGTTTGTTTTGATACACCTGCCACGTCATCAGAGAAGACGATGCGGAAGGAACCCGAGTCCTCGACCCGAGAGCCAACGCGACGAAGGGCTTCGACTTCGGCTATTGCAAATGGGCGTTTGTGGTCTGTGTCAATTAGAGAATTGAGGTCGTTACGGTGGGCAAAAGAGGAGAAGGAAAAAAAGAACAGGAGATTCTATATCGAAGGAGTGTGGATGAGCAGGCCGTTATAATCGATATAGCCGAGATGAAGGCAAGGGCCCCACATTACCAGACTGGTTACCACAATGAGCGCGTGGGCATAACAACGTACAATGAAACCAATAAATCAGCGAGTTTAATTAATATTAGTCGTTAATTTTGTTATCGTTTTGATAATGCGAGAAAATATATTGAGGAAAAAGAATTACAAAGAGCGATCGATTGAGAGCATCAGTAGCTCAACATATGAGAGATCATATATGAGAGATCATATACGAGAGATCATATATGAGAGATCGATTGAGGCCATAACATATGAGAAATCATATATAATCTTTGTGGGTATTAATGTTTTTTGAGGGACTCCCTCCATTTATCAAAAGGCTTTGTTCTCCGTACATCAAAAAAGCTCTCATTTCTTGAGACGGCTGAGGACATATACTCAATACATAACAATCCATGGTTTCTCAGAGAATTCCTAAATTAAAAAGAACAAATGGTTTTTACTATGAAAGACTGTTATTTCCGTTGAGGCAAATAAACCAAAAGTTGTAAATATGCAGAGATGCCAAAGTGACGGATCCAGATTGCAGCATTTTCTCAGATTGTTAATTCTGTTCTATGATAATTGTAAGCAAAGGGGAAGAAAAATCGAAAGTATATTTAATAAAAAAAGTATGGCGCATGAGAAATATACTTTCAATTTTAATCGAAACCAAATGGACATTTGGCGGCTTCTTGTTAAATGAAGAGTGGCGGGAAGGGGGAGGATGCGCATAGAGACGGACAGAATCGCGCCATGTATGGCCGCTGGCGATGGCACCTACGCGAGTCATCCAAGATTGGTGACTGCATCGCTTTTTTGCTTTTTGCCTTTATTTTTTTTGGTTTTTTGCTTTTCTCATCCCTAAAATCTATTAACTGCCGGTACTTCCCCGAGAGATAGAAAGCGCTGTAGAAGACAGGGGGCTAGGGTTTGCATGCATCTTTTGTTCCCTTCCTCTGACTCGGTGGCCCCTTTCGAGAGTTCTAAACCCCCGTGAGGGGGTTTTCCTTTCGTTTCCCTCTGCAGAGCTACTCTAAGGCATGGCGCTACAGGAGGCACTTAGAGATGGAATATCTGGACCGTCTGTGATACAGAATGGGTCATTTGGCTTGCTCAAAACTATGTTGAATCCTATCTATGACTCCAACAGGATTAAGATGGGGATGACAAGAGGTACCGAGAAAGCAACAGGTAACTTCGATATACAGGTAACTTCGAACTCTATTCCTTCTCCATAGAGGGAGAGTGGGCTGACATATGCAAGTGTCGTTCAGTCTCAGCTACATGGTCCCACCTACGTTTAATACTAAGGCAAAGAACTTAGGCAATAACTTAGGCAATACATTTGGCAACTTTGGCACCCAAGGCTCCCTTGGCGACCGTTGGCTACGTGTGAGGCAATTTTAATTTTGAGTGGCAATAGAGAGTTTTAGATTCCCTAAGGTAGGAGGATTTGAACCCATAACCTCCTACTTTCAAGGGAAGTACTTTGACCACTACACTCTTTGTTGGAGTTGTCACTCTAGTTCTCTCCTCTTATATTTAACATAACTTGCAGTTTTTCTTACTTTTCAAGGTGGCACGGTGCAACGCGACATGGCACGTTTCAGGGTACATCCTGTCAGGGTACACTTCTCACGGTACACTTCTCAGGGTACATCCACACAGGGTACATCCTGTCAGGGTACATCAGGGTACATCCAGACAGGGTACATTCTGCTAGGGTACATTTCGTGACGATACATCTCGAGATAAGTTGCATGGGTGAGAATTAGGTTCAAGAATCTAAGGTTGAGACCAAGGAAAGTCCATGACTCCATGAACATTTCCATGAACATTTCCATGACTCCATGAACATTTCCATGACTCCATGAACATTTCCATGAACTTTAATGACTCCATGAACATTTCCATGCATGTATTTTTACATGGAACATGCTTATTTTTTTGGTTCAGTGATGGAACATGTGATTAGCTATCCATGTTTATTATTTTATCAACTGAGTTGCTTTTTCAACTGAGGGGCATGTTATGAATTATGGAATATGTTGAACAATGCATTGTTGGAGTGTTAAATTATTAATGTATTAATGTGTTTTTGATGTTTTTGATATAGCAGCTGAAGGTTGGTGAGGAGCGTGCAAGGCGTGAAAGGGCGGATATCAATAATCCGAATTATAATTTATTTACTTTGTAAATATACCCTAGTAGAAGGTTCTATTGTTAGAAATAGTTAGAAAAGTAATGGTTAAAATAAGGGTTGCTATAGACCACAGTTTCTGTTATTGAAAGCAATGGCTTTCTGTAAAAGTTAGCAACTTTTAGTTTCATGCTTGCTTTTCGAAGCAGCTCTCATGTAACCACTCTTTTTTATGTAATAAAAAATTCCTATAAATACATGCACTCTGTGGACTGTCGAAACAGAGTGCATGGGGGGAGATTGCACCCAATACTCTGTTCAGTCTCATCTCTTGCTGTCTCTATTCTTCTGTGTGTTTTTTTCATTCGTAACCTCTGTATGCGCGTGAGCAAGATCCTGACAGCATAAAAAAATTATTGCTTTAATATGGTTCTTGCTCACAATCTTTTTGATTTGTCGGTCAATTCTAGTCATACTTGGAATAACAAGAGTGTTAACAACAGATTGTCTGCTAGGCTTGACAAATTTTATATGAACACCACTAGGTATCATGATCTTTGGAATAGTAGTTGTGAAGTTGATCCTTCTCTTCAGCTTTCTGACCATACTCCCCTTGTTACTAAACTGTTTGGAAATAATCCTAGTTATAGATCTAGTTGGCCTCATCTTGACATGTTCCTTATTAGGGTTCCTATGTTGCAGAAAGTTCTTACTGCCTTCAAGAAAAAGGCCTGGCTCATTAGATACAATAGAAGGATGATGTTCCTAAAAGAGATAGATAAAATTAATAATTCTAATCTTAGCTTCTTTGTTAAGAATAAGAAGATCCTTGAGATTAAAAAAAAAGTGAGGTATGAAGATTATCTTCTTGCTTGTGGTGCACTTGCCACGTCTAGAGAGTTTTGGGCTCGAAAAATTGATAAACATAAGAAGCATATGTTTGAGATTATGAGGGAGAAAAAAGCTAGAGATTTTATCCCTTTGATAAAAAAAGTACTCGTGATTATGCTTCTTGTATGAAGGAGAACTTGCAGGAGGCTGTTAGTTTCTTTACGAATGTTTTATCCATGCCTCCCAAGAGAGGCGCTCAGATCTGGAGTGCAAGAGCTACCATTGCCCAGAAAAGGAAGAAAATGATTCCTCATGGCTTGGTCCCCCTCCTTGATCTCCCCCTTTCTGCTAGTGAGGTTAGAAAACCATTAGTAAATTGAAACCCTGTAAGTCTCCTGGACATGACGGTATTCCTAATGAGTTTTCTCAAGAATTTAAAGAAGTGATGGTAACCATTATTCTATGGATTTGGAAAGAAGCCATAAGAAGAGGATCCCTTTCTACCTTCATCAATACAGGCGTTATTAAGTTGATTCACAAAAGAGGATCTAAGGATGATCTTAACAATTGGAGAACTATCTCTATTTTTATCTTGCTAGTGGATGTTGTGAAATAACACTTCTATCTAAAAGTATAACTCCTAAGAGACTAAACAACTAGCAACAAGACCACATTCTAAGAGAGAGCATGTATCCACCCATCCAACTCCACCCATATATATACCTCTAGCCCAAGAGGGTGCATGTCCTTGAGATTGGCCAAGTGTCCAGCCAAGTGTCCCTCATGTGAACACTTTCCCAAGGGTGATCACATGCCTTCTAATTTCCCAAGGTCTATCACATGCCTTCTAAATCAAATGAGGATTCTTCTCTCACGTATACCCAAGGTGGCTCCTAGAGAAGCTTCTCCCAAGACTAAGGTTCCCACACCTTAGGATAAATCAAGCCTAAGGTTCTAACCATTCAATTGGGAGCTCATATGAATAAATACCTCAAGGGTTAAAACCAAGAGTTTCACCCAAAGGTTCAAGGCATGTTCCAAGGGTAATTCAAGGGTTAGGACAAAGCAAACATACATCATATTCTAACCTTTAGAATCCATATGTTTAACCTCATGAACCCATGAATTATACAACATTCTTCCCCCCTTTAACATTTTCGTCCTCGAAAATGTGTGTAGGTATAATATGTGAAGTATTCCCCCGTGCACCATGATCTATAATCTGAGCATGGTCATCTCTCTCTTTAGATTCATTTCCAGTAATTAGATAAGGGCTAATCCCTATCTTAATCTGAAAGAAAAGGAATCAAAATCCCTGCCCAAATCACTTTCTCTTACTCCACTTGAATGTACATGCATGCTTGGTACCTATGGACTAGTGAAATGGGTGGACTTCTTTGGTGGTGTTTTTCTTTTGGCACTTTCACAAACCTAGAACTCCATAAAATAATAAATTTGAGTACACTTTGTGCTTGCATAGAATTTATATTTTTAGGAGTCTATGATAGAGATCCTATCTCTATCTTAAAAGGGCCAAAAACTAGATTCATCTTCCACTTTCAATAGAAAGGAGAGGAATCTTCAGATGTTCTAAACTTAACTTATTCTTTTATAGTCCTTTTCAAATACAAATATACTTTATTTGTATTTGATAGGACTTAACGAAAGATGTGAACTTAGCAAAGTGGGTCTAGTGAGTCCCTGCCAAAACATGCTCAATAAAATGAGGAGAAATACTATCTTCTCATTCCTTGGCAACTTAGGTGGACTTATTTCAATCATCCAAGTTTTCTTGAAACATAAAGTTCAAGTATTCTGAATGATAATATACCCAATTTACAAGTTCATGTCTATAAGTGGATCCCTATCTTGATTATATTTGATTTTTCCTGGATTAATTCTCAAAATAGAATTTAATCCTTTTGGAAGTTTTAACATTCAAGACTTAGATCCAAAGATGACTCTAGGAATTGGAATTATTTGGTAGATCATTCTCCTAGGTTTCTACCCCATTTGTTCGTCTTATCTTAGCATGTTCTTCCAACCAGAATCAATACTAACTATCTTGAGCCAACTATGGTTTATATAGTTATGTATACTAACCTCAAAGATCATCAAAGCTTTGCAAACAAATATTAATAAATCAATTCCTTCAAATGCTCAAAATTGAGGAACAATACTTCATCAAGACACCCTCTAGATTTCGTATTGGATGGAGTTGAGATGATTCAAGTTTTTCCACTTTAGTTCCAAGGACTTGCAAGAAAGATACTTGTTTCTAGGCATCATATCTTAGATCTTACTCGAAACATTCTTGAATCACTTGTTCTCACCAAAGATTCAAAAGAAGATCTTTTACAAATCATTATGTCATTCAAGGCTATTATACTTGAATAGTCTTGACTTATTTTTGGAGTTTAACTTTGTAAACTCCCAAAAATTCTTTACCCTCTTACTTATCCAATTTTATTATAAAAATTGGCTATGCATTTTATTAAGAAAAATGCATCTGCTTAAGAGGATAAAGGATAGCCTTTTCTAGGGTAAATGTCATGTTCATTCTATTTACCCTTTTGTTCATACAACTAGGTGTATTAAATTGGTTCAAGGAGGTACATTTCTACACCTCATACTGAACCTAAGACCTTAATCTAAATGGTCTTATCTTTAATGCTTATCATGATGTTTCCTATCGGATCTTGAGCCTATTTTCTCTCCGGCCATCAGAGAAAAAATCTCAATGGGAGTTAGTTCTCACTGTCCCATACTAGTGAGTTCTTTCTCCAATCCGTAGAACGACATCCTTAACCTTTCCACATTCTTTTCCCTTATCTCTTCAATGCTTTCTGATCATTTACCCTGATCATGAATTCCATCTTGGAACTCCTTGGCATCATTTTCATGAGAGCAAAGACTAAGGTCTCTTATGCCAATTAATTCAAAGGTCTATTTAGGTTGACCTTTGGACTTTACTTAGTATCGAACTATAAAAGGTGTTGATTTTTTCTTACCAATGTATGCCTCTTGGATTATCCAACCATAAAGGGTTGGATATATTTGACCAAGTTAGGTTACTTGGCTTTCTCAAAGTTCCTCTATCACCTTTAACATGAGATAAGATCAAGTCTTTTCTCCTTTAGA
The DNA here is from genome assembly GCA_020310875.1 of Ceratopteris richardii. Classification (NCBI taxonomy): domain Eukaryota; kingdom Viridiplantae; phylum Streptophyta; class Polypodiopsida; order Polypodiales; family Pteridaceae; genus Ceratopteris; species Ceratopteris richardii. The sequence continues at coordinate 130,496,430 of CM035415.1, forward strand.
TCCCGTTTTTCAATGATATTTACCCATGGGATTTTCTTGGGATCTTCACCTCATACCTTCATGATTTTATATCCTAGCTTAAGTCTTCAACATCATGTTGATGTTCTTCAAACCATTAACTATTCTCCTTTTAGGGATCAAAAATTATATGTCGCCCTTTTGAGTTAAGCAAGTTGTCATGCTTGTCGATCCAAACTTTGGATCTATCTTTATCTACTCTCAAATACGCTACTCTAAATATGCTTCAAGTCCTTGGCTAGCTTACCTTTGTTTACTTGCCAAAATGGAATTCTTTAATGAATTCCCTTCTTACATATTTGGTTCTTAGTTTGTTTGAGATTTAACTCAAACATACTTGGGTACTTATGGATGTCCAACGTACTCCTTAAGTTTCATAAAAGAGTTAAGGAATATCTTTTTCTTATAAGTATCATATTGATGATACCTTTCTTCCCCCCTTTAAAGAGTTTTCGTCCTCGAAAATTGTAGGAAATTGATGATCTTTTAGTTTCCTATCCAAATGGGAGGTTCGTTTATGCTAAATCCTTCACTCAAAAAGTTATCCAATATCCTTGAGTTTAAGCTTCCATTATCCTTAGTTCATTGTCCCATACCACTGAACCCACTTAAGTGACATTGTAAATCTAGATGTCCCATAACATCCGATTGACAATCCCACCTTAGTGTAGACAACTTTAGCTCTTACTCAAGGATTAAACTTCATCTATTTTAGTCTTATCAAAAATCAAAATCTTTGTAAGTTTTATTCTTACAGAGTCTTGATTTGCTCTTTGAAAAGATTTTGAGCTTTTATTGAACTATTTCCTCGATTAGATGCAATCAAAGTTATCTTTGTTTATGTCATTTGATAATAGAGCTAGTATTCTCATACTAGATAACATCTATTGACATAAGTAGGCATCTGTATCAAAGGATATAGTCAATCATAAGCTTTGCTAAATGGTTACCTTGTTAACCATCTTGATAAATTGTTTCTTACTCATAGAGCACATTTTGGAGTAGATTTCTTAAGGGTTTCTTTCAACCCCACTCTTGAAGCAATTTTCTCAAAGCTCCAAATGGATCCTACCTCTTGTCAATGAACGGAGAAACTTATTGGGGAAGAAATGAATGCTAAAAAGGATAAAATGGTTCAACCATTTTTTCCCTAATATGTCTTCTGAGGACATTCTCTTCCCCCTTTTAGTGTGATCATTGTCCTCAATGATCAGATGTTGAAGTTCTTCTGAACTTCATGACATCGTTCACAAATGAAAAATTACCCCATGAGTGTAGGGTCTCATATAGGCTTCTCATTTATCTTTTAGATGTCTTTCAATCCAATTTCTTATTACCGCCATTTATGGTTTAATAAGAAGAGAAACTTGGTAAATTTGAAGCTTAAGTGCTTGGCCTTGTTGATCAGGCATGCCATGGGTATTATGGAACTTCAGGGTCCATAAGTAGGACTCGAAGCTTAAGGTTTTTTCTATCTGTAATAAATTTTGTTGGTTTTTGGATTAAGACAACATATAAAAAGCATAAAAGTTAATGGGAATTGAGTTACATATCCTCAATATTCCATTAAACTTGTATTCTTTTGACTTCATAATTAGAAGTCATTTCCTATATTAACCTTAAACTTTACTTAAATTCTCTCTCCTGTATGCCAAAAACATATACATCTTTGTTTGAAGATGCTTAGCATGCATAAGGTTCATGTATTGAATCCCTCTTTAAAGCATGCATGGAATTCACATTTAGAACTCCCTTTAATTTCATGAATACATGCTTTGCTTTCCCTTCATGTTCGTGCCATGCTATGATGGATATTTCATTTCCATTCTTTGACAATCTTCATGTGGTGAGTCCATTATGTGCTAATGGAAAAGACTTTCCCATTTTTCTATCCCTTAATTGTAGCACTTAAATAAGTAAATTCATGCATCATTTAAAAGTGCATGTGGACCTCACCTACTTCATTTAGAATGCATTTCTCTAGCATGGTAACATAAATTAGAAGAATAAACTATAATACTTATCTCCATTATAGCTTCGTCCATCCTTTGATCCTTTGCAAGAGGAAGCTTGCCCATTTGAATACTTTGAAAGGTTGGGCCATTACATCTTTGGTTACCGTGCATGTCTTTCAGTAGAGGGATCGGAGCTCAAAACTCGATAGTAGCTCAAAGGGTCCTTAAAAGTGTATCTCTTCAAAACTCATCTCTCCATTGTTCAAGATTTACTTACTTAGAGTATGCCCAAAGTATGCATCTATATTTGCAAAAGCTTTAAGGTTGCATGAATGCATGCTTACACTTAAATAAATACTTTCCGAAATCCATGGTGATATAACTAGTCCATGGGCTATAAGCATTCAGCCTTTGCATCACATGATGTATTCAATGATGAATTCAAATATATGCAAAAGAAACAGAAAGAACTTAACTTAATCAATGCTTTCCTTTCATTATGCTTGGAAGTGAAGATGGCATACCCTCCCTATTGTCATACATATCAATTTCGTTGTCCTCCGTAATAAAGTTGAACTCTAACTTCATTCAAAGAAAATATGTTTTCTTCTTTGGCTCTCCCAACAAGCATAACGTGTTAATTTATTTATATGACAATCTATGGAGAGCAAAAAATAAGATAAATAATCTACACAATAGGCATTCCATCGTCATTTCCTTAAATAAACAAATTGATTGTACTCTCAAACAAAAGAAAAACAAATTGATACTCCAACTCTACGTTTCTTTACTATACAGACATCGATTGTGCGTTCAAAAAGTTATTTCCTTTAAATAAACCGAGAGGAACTACGCAATACTTCTAAGTCATTGAAGGGACGAAACCCATTCTTTCAGGCGACACAACGAAACCCATTCTTTCACGCGACAAAAACGGGGATGATTATCCCACATAACGAGTTCTTCAAAAGCAATTTAGAGAATAAGTACAGGAGCATAAATAGATCTTGGTTCACCCAGCTACGAGTGCATGTCTCCTGGACCATTGTTCACCTGTCCACCCGTGAGCTGGCTAACAGTGGCTTGTAGCCCTCGTAAAGAGGGGGTCACATGTCCATGATTTTTGCGCAGCCTAAGGCTACGATGCATATGTGTACATAACGGCTCGCATGTTCGATCAACACAACTCTTCAAGAAAAATATATGAGAGAGACTGGCATGTTGTGAAATAACACTTTTATCTAAAAGTATAACTCCTAAGAGATTAAACAACTAGCAACAAGACCACATTCTAAGAGAGAGCACGTATCCACCCATCCAACTCCACCTATATATATACCTCTAGCCCAAGAGGATGCATGTCCTTGAGATTGGCCAAGTGTCCAGCCAAGCGTCCCTCATGTGAACACTTTCCCAAGGGTGATCACATGCCTTCTAATTTCCCAAGGTCTATCACATACCTTCTAAATCAAATGAGGATTCTTCTCTCACCAATGTTGTGAAATAACACTTCTATCTAAAAGTATAACTCCTAAGAGACTAAACAACTAGCAACAAGACCACATTCTAAGAGAGAGCACGTATCCACCCATCCAACTCCACCCATATATATACCTCTAGCCCAAGAGGGTGCATGTCCTTGAGATTGGCCAAGTGTCCCTCGTGAACACTTTCCCAAGGGTGATCACATGCCTTCTAATTTCCCAAAGTCTATCACATGCCTTCTAATTTCACAAAGTCTATCACATGCCTTCTAAATCAAATGAGGATTCTTCTCTCACATACACCCAAGGTGGCTCCTAGAGAAGCTTCTCCCAAGACTAAGGTTGCCACCCTCAGGATAAATCAAGCCTAAGGTTCTAACCATTCAATTGGGAGCTCATATGAATAAATACCTCAAGGGTTAAAACCAAGAGTTTCACCCAAATGTTCAAAGCATGTTCCAAGGGTAATTCAAGGGTTAGGACAAAGCAAACATACATCATATTCTAACCTTTAGAATCCATATGTTTAACCTTCTGAACCCATGAATAATACAACAGTGGATCTGTTGTTAACCATAGTAAAATTGGTTTTTATGCTACTAATAATGTGGTCCCTAACTCTGTTAAGGAAGCAGGTTGTGAGTTGATAAAAAAAGATACTGTGTTCAGAATTTTGGGCATTCCAATGGGATTTGAGATCACCAATGATCAAAGATGGAACTGGGTCTTAGATAAGTTCAAAGTTAAAGTTTTTAAGTGGATGGACATGCAGCCTTATATTTCTCAAAGAACCTTTGTGCTAAAAAAGTATATTCTTCCTTGTCTCACCTACTTTTTGGCTTGTTGGCAGTTAACTAAGAAGGAGGTGTCCCAGGCCATCTCATTGGCCAGGAGATTTTTATGGGGAGGGAACAAAATCCCTAAGGTTTCTTGGAAAATCTGTTGTAAGAAGAAACTAGAGGGAGGTCTTGGCTTGATTTGCCCTACTAGGATGGCTACCCAGATGACTGCTAAGTGGATTCTTAGAGCTATCTCTTCTTATGATTTTTGGGCTTGTTTGATGAAAAGAAATATTAATAAGTTTTGCTTAAAAAATAACGCATTGGTCTGATTTTAATCTTTGGGATATTATAGTCTCTCCTACTATTTTTGTGCCCAAAGGAAGTGCTTTGATCTACAACTTCTGGAGAGCTTGGATGACTATCAAATGGAAGAATAAATTGCCTATTTCGTTTTTTTACAATTACTCTTTCTTATTGTAGGATTCCCTATATATTGGTTGGAGATGTAGTTGAAGACAAACATATAATGAATATTGATACATTGTCTCTTTCTTGTAAGCAGATATTTCAGGAAAAGAAGCTCAAGCTGATGGAAATGACTGAACACAATCTTTGGAAGAAGAATATGACTCTTTGGGATGTTGCTCAGGATATGTACAATAGTTACAAAAGATCTTATAGCAACATCAAAGATCTTGTTGGAAGGTTGAACATAAAATGGAATCTCTCCTGGTCAGCTCAACAATGGAGATAAAGACTCCAGAGCACCTGGTCCTTCCCTATTGTCAATAAGCACTCCTGCTTACTGTGGCTGATTCTTCATAAAGTTATATGGACTGGCAGCGAAGCTAGACAATATAAAATTGATGCAGGTCTTGTCACTGTTGTGGAGTGGAAGAGGATTTGGAGCATCCTTTTTTCACGTGCAAGGACTCTTCAAGATTTTGGAAGGTTATTTTTTTGTACTGCAAAGCTGCTGGTTTGAAGCTCCCAAACTTTAGAGAGTTACTTATTGGTGAGTCCGACAAGATGGATATTGTTCTCTCGCAAATGCTAAGGTCTCACATTCTCTGGGCAATTTGGAAAAATAGGAACAGTAAAATCTATGACAAGAATTGTAAAGAGTACTTTTTCTCTTGTCTCCTGGGAATTAAAAGACTTCTACACCACTATATGAAGCCTTCTACCAGTGTCCCCTCGGTTGAAAATTGCCCTATTGTAATCCTCCAAAAATATCCTTGTAATTTGTGGAGAGCCAAAATGCTTCAAATCCACTCGATAAGCAGAGTCAATATGTCCATCTTTATAAAGCTGTTTATTGAAGGTATAATGATGTAATAGGGCCATCCTAGGGGGGGGGTTTGCTCTCCTTGGCCCGTGGGTGATATTCCTTCCCTTTGGAAGGTCTCTTGTATCTTTTCTTTGACTTGCATCAATTTTATATTTTGTGTTCTTTGCTCTAAAATCTATTAACTGCCTTTTTTATTTTTTCTTTTTAGAGCCTCATGATGCGGTGTTTTGTTGCTCCCCAACCTAATATTCAAACAAAATATGTATTTATTTATCCCCCACGTGGTGGCAGACACGGGCCTCGGTATCTCATCTTCCTGTCCCAAGGGCCACCCTGCTCCCTTCCCCTTCCTCTAGACTCTAGTCCACCACATCCTCGATTCCTCAGGTAGTGGCAAACATTCATGCATGGAGCATGCACAAGTAGTTTGTCTCCTTCCAGACCTCGACCCCATGATCCACCCCAGCATGGTATGAGGTCTTCCGGCCAGATGGTGGTTCCCCCATTGTACGCTATTTTTCTTTTTAAATGGAGTTTTGGTCGAGGCCTACTCCCTCGGACTTTAACTTTGAAATTGCAATTGTACAAGGAAGGGCATAATACCCATGGGACCCCTCTTATCCCACAAGAACAGGGGTTTTACATAGCTGGGTTAAACAGCCGTCACAACTATCATGGGGAAGAATAGGTGATGACACATCAACCACATGATACATCATTCCAAGTTAACATGTTCCTCAGAAGTGCTCCAAATGGGGTTTGAACCCTCGCTCTCACCTCAAGACGAGAGGCCCAACCATCCAGACAGCGGCCTTGGACCATTGTACGCTGTTTGTTATCGAGAATCATATAAACTTTAATTATCTTAGCAATATTAATAACAATAGTAGCAACAAATCACAATATCAATAACAATATTTGCATTCCCATGACTGTATAGTCCGCACTTTTAGCGGATGCTGTGAGCACAGAACTTTGAAGTAGAAGGTATATCAAGTCTAGAGGCATCCATGGCGAAATGCCTAGAGGCATCCACGGCAAGCGAGACACTTTTTAGTGCACATCCATTGAATATTTCTAATGGTTTTCTCTCGGGACTGCTCTAATCAATGGCAATATAGGTTATGCGTAATAGGAATTACAATAACTGAAATACAGATGACGGCGTCCTTAGTGCAGGTCACTAGGAAAACATAGCGATATTATCTATGCTCTTTGTATATGCTGAGAAAGGCATACCTTTTAATGTAATTGGAGCCGATCTTGAGCGAAGAATTTGTATGCCTTTTCATGCCCATGAAGAGATATCGTTTTATGACGAAGGTTTGTCTATAAGCATAGAAACTGATAGGGATGCCCTAAGACCTAATGCTAAGACTATTTTGAGCTGAAGGTTACCATTCCCTAATGCACATGATGACTCTTGCGAGTTGCCATTGTGGATTGTTGGAATGCACATGATGACTCTTGCGAGTTGCCATTGTGGATTGTTGGAATTTGAGGTCTGCGGAAGCATGCGAACAACATAAGGAAGAAGAAAGACCTTGGAGCACAACACAATACGTAATGAATTACCAAGTGTATGTACAAGAATAACTAATGCATTAGGGTTATAGACATATATAGAAGCTAGGTGAAAAGAACCTCCTAAAGAAGGGAAAAGTGCTCTTCCAGTCCTAAGTGTGTTCGCACACATTAGTACCGAACTATATTAACAAATCCCCCTTTGGGAGTGATGTGGTGAACATGGAGCTGGCACTCACATATAACAAAATACCAAGCTATGTGGAAAGAGATAAATCCACAATAGCAAGTGAGCCCAAATCTTTGTGAAAAGCTTCAAACTTCTCCTTAGGTAGAGCCTTTGTGAAAAGTTCTACAACGTTATCCTCTCTCAACACATTTTCTAAATTGACCTTTCGAGTAGAGAATCTCTCCTTGATATAATGATATTGCACCTCAATGTGCTTTGTATAAGCATGGAGAGCAACAAATGCAGATGAGCAACAAATGGCTTGCAACCATGCCAAGCTTCATATGGAGTGATAGATTGGAGTGCTTTAGCAGGACACCTATTAAGTACATATGTTGCACACATAACAACCTGAAGCCAAAAGCTATGTGGTAAAGCCTCACTTTCAATCATACACTTGGCATCTCCATGAGAGAATTATTTCTTCTTTTAGAAACTCCATTTTTTGAGGTGTCTACATAACTCTATAGTAATGTTTTATCCCATGTTGAGCCAAAAATGCATTAACATCAGAAGACATGTATTCCCCCTTGACCAAAACAAAGAGTGCCCAATTTAAATGTTGATATGTTTTAGCCATAACCCGGAATTGTTTCATGCACATATACATGTCTAAATTTTCTTTAAATGGTTACATTTATGTATGCTTGGAGAAATCATCAATAAAATTCATGAAGTAAAGGTAGTTCCCAAAAGAAGGTATCTTCATAGGACCATTGAGATCACTATCAATAAGTTATAATTTATCAGCAACTCAAACTGAACCATTTTTCTGGAAGGATGAATGCTATATATTATCCAAAATACATCCTTCACATGTGTTTTTACAACGTGCCTCAAGTTTTGGTTGATAAAATACCATTTTAGATTTTTGCAAGTGTGGCTATCAAAACTCAAATGAACAAAGCATGCATGCCAAAACTTTGCATCTAACATAGCCTGAGAATCTTGAACTGCACACATTGAACCATTCACATATTTTACATAGTCTATGAGATTATACGACCCAAGACATAAGATGCTAGATGTAGTAATCAAATCCCCATTTAAGGGATCATGAACTATATATTTGTCATCAACAAACTTGACAACCAAGACAATCTTTCTTAGGGGATCACTAGATTATGAACTTTGACTAGACTAGACAAGATTTTAAAATTATACTATTGATTACAATATCATCCATGTAGGGAAAGTAATACAAGAATATGCAACTATTACAAGAAGTCCCATAACCCTGTACTAATGTGTATGGATAGCTAGACTAGACAAAATACAAGCAATGCTACAGCTCGGGACCATACATACAAAACACGATATCTTAATTACAAGAACTCTCTTGAGGAAGATTAACTAGACATAAGGAATGACTTGATAAGATCTCTTAATACAAGCTTACAAGAGAACAAGAAAAGATGTCCAAGATACTAGAGTAGATTAGACTAGAATAAAGAATAAGACTAGGAATGAAATTGGAAGTTGGAAAGTATTTGCTTGGAGATCATGACACCTTGATCTCCCAAGACTAGCATTGTCAAGAGTGAGGATGTATGTTGCCAAGCCCTCCTTATATAGGTATTCAAGGGTACTTACAAGTTGTTGATGTTGTCGATGATGTCAACAATTCCAACAAGATCTCTAAATGTTAGAATCCAACAAGTAGAAATCCATCTTAGGGTTTTGTCACATTCTGACTACAATGGAAGCATTAGTTTCCCAAAATTGTAAAACAAATCATGAGATACAAAAAATGACATGAAAGCTCAGGCTCAAGATGATTTTCTTTTTCCATGGCATCACCTTCCCATGAAGCAACGAGTTCCACAAGGAGTGGTTATGTGACACCGAGATCTTTTAGGACTTGAATCTTCATAGCTCATGTTCTTTGTAGAGTTCTTGATATGTGGCACTAGAATAAGATGTTGATGGATATCCATGATGAAATTGGAAAGGTTTTGTAGTATTAGGATGGTGATTATTAAAGTCCTGTTAGAAAGCTTGGATTGATGCGTTTTAAAGTTCTATGTGTAGCTGACACAAATAGCTACAACTTTTCAGAAGTGCAAAACCTGATTCGGAGGGCTACAACACCAAAAATTTGAGAAATGCAGACTAATGTAGAAGAAGAATCTACTAAAATTGCAAAATGTAGAGCAGTAGTGTTGCAGGTGAAAGTGAAATTGACAATAGGTGCTTGTTTTGTGCATATCTTGAGCTATGCACCTCCAATTGAGATGTTCTTTATCTCGTTACATAGCTAAGAATAAGATCTTGAAGTTTGCTGAAGAGCAAAACTTCAGATTCAGAGGTTCTCACCTTTGAAACAGCAAAACATAGAGCAACATATTTTCATCATGAGAACCCTAATTCCTCTTGGAGGTTGAATTTGCTTTGGAACTTCTTCAAGAGAGAATTTTTGGTATGCAAGATCTTATTCTTAGACCACTATGTATGACCACTATGGTAGCTCCTCCCTATGAGAGTAGAGCATGATCTTGTCATGTGTTTGGCATGTAAGATGACATTGTGGTATTCTCTTTTTTGAGGTTTATGTCATCATAAGTTGGATCATGGATGTATAGTGGCGTTGTGGTTTATATCTTGCTTATGCCACTTGGTTATGGATTTACTTTCCGGTTGCACATCATTTTATGAGAGTTGACATTGGATCTTAGTTATTACTTGTATCTTTGTTTTCTTTGCAAGTACATGATCCAGATTGGAGCCTCAGTTACATATTCGTCTGTCGCCTTTATTAGCATTTGATCATTGATTGATATGTATTTTTGAGTGTGATTCTTGGCATATATGGATGGTGATTCCCACATGGTTTATTTGGTTCAGAGTCCATTTGACAAAGGAGATGTTGCCGAAATTTTGACAGCTTTTATGCTAGAAGAGAACTCTAGTGGATCTTGAAGCTTGTGCGATAGCTTTGGATCCTTGCTTATCTCCATTTACTTGGACTTGGTAACAGGTTCTTCATGACACGTTAGATCATCTTGCAGGATTTATTCTTAAGTGGAAGGTGTAGCACCATTGTATTAGCATGTATTACCATGAGTTTTTTGGTGTATATATTTGCCATTATCTTTGATTAGATCAGTGACAGGTGGTGATAGATTACTCATTGTTCTTTGGTTATTGGTTATCTTGTTTGATTGCTTAGTTTACAGGGGATACTCTATCGAATTTTCTGAGGTTTCTTTCACATCTACTTGATCACTTTGGAGACTTGGTGAGTAGGCTTATGCTCATGGTTTTATGTGCATGCTCGATGCATGGTTATGTATCAAGTTGTTCACATGGTTTCTTCTCCAGTGACATATTTATGATGTGAGTTATGCATATGGATATGCAGGTGTGATCCTATTGAGAATAGAGTATTGTTTCTAGTCTCTTGTTACATTTCTAGTCTCTTGGATTGCCAGCATTGTGTCTTCTCAGTTTGATGGCACTCACTATTAGAGATGGAAAGCTCAGGTGTGGCATACATTGGTTCGTGGAGGGTTACATATCTATGTGCATAGAGATGCACAGAGGCCTCGTGACATGCATGACCACATATGGATGGATATGGATGCATTGGCTAGCTCCACTATTCGATTACAGCTTGTGGATTCTATATATGAGTTTGTTATGTATGAGAAGACGAGTAGTGCATTATGGCAGAGACTACATGATATGTATGCGAGTCCATTGACTCATGTGAGAAATAGATGACATCCACAACTTTGATGGTGGAACTGTGGTCGTGAGACCCATAGCCGACGATGTTGCTATAGACAAATGCAATGATGATGTTAGAGACATTCATATGATGTAGGTTCGATAGTGGTTTCAAGAGAGTCTATGGCAGTTGATTATGCTCGTGATGGTGATATCACTTTCTCCTATGGTTCATCTTACGATTCCTCTTGCTTATTGGATAGCACACATATGGCTTGGTTGCTTGATGCAAAAGCTAGCTTTCATGTTGCTCCACATCGCGAGTGGCTTTGTTTATTCGCAATTGAGAGTTGTGGATGTGTGCACATGCCTGATGGTACGACATATGACATTGAGGGTGCAAGAGATGTATGCCTTAGGCTACCTATTGGAGCATAATTTATACTTAGACATGTATGTTATGTGCCTTCATTCCCTATGAGCTTGATTTCAGTTAGCTAGTTACAAGAGATCATATGTTATGCATTCCTTGGTGAGCATCATTTTCAGTTGCAGTCAGGGCACCTTATGCTTGTTACAGGTGCTAGGATTGGGCATAGGTATCCACTGCAGGTACTTCATGTGAGACACAGTCTTGTCTCAGTGGGAGTTCATCTTTATGTGCGATGTGAGACTCATCATGTCTCATTTTATCTACCTACACATAGGTCTATTGACATTCATGATGCACATGTATGGAAAGATTCAGATGCTCAAATGGATGCACATGTAGAGCATGTTTTGGATGTTGATGATGCTTATGTAGAGCACAATTTTAATGATCATATGGATGCTCATGTGGAGCACACGTCGGATGATCAACTAGATGCTTGAGAGCATGATGTAGATGATCATGTAGAGCATTTTGATGATACCCAATTAGAGTTTGATCATCAGCTCGATCTTGGTGTTGATGTTGTGTAGTTAGCTCATGTGGAGCATGATGATACACTTGGTGTGGTAGAGCAGGATTGCTCTCATGGTACACAGTGTGTGATAGAGTAGTTTAGCTCTCGAGATGCACAGCGAGACACATCCTTGGTTGAGAGGATGACTAGTTTAGATGTTGATGAGTCAGCCATCATGCAGTCATTCTTGGATTCGCTCATGCTAGATGTTGACACAGATATGTGAGGCCATGTCGACAAAGATATGTTGGTCTTGATGATGGTTCTTTGGATGCCTTGGATATAGGCATGGCTGACATGCTTAGGTTAGTTAGGATAGCACATGTTTCGTCAGCATTCGGGAGTCTGATGTGCGAGTTCTTATGCTCGAGACCAGACATTGCAGTTGCTATTTGAGCATTTGCACTTGGAGTTGTCAGTCGCTCAATGATTGACACAGGCATATAGCGAGTGGGATCTTTGCAGGAACTTCGTCAGTTCTTGCATCAGTGAGATGTGAGCTCGAGTCTTATCGATATGAGTATAGAGTAGTCTCAGGTGCACGGATACACCTTGTTTGAGGTAGTTGGTGTAGGCTGATCTGTATGGGTTGACATCCGGACTCTTCCTGTACATTAGTATATAGTCCTACATCATTCTTTGTATATTTCTCTACTTATGGTCACATTGACCGTTAAGTGGGAGATTGTCAGGGATGTAAGGGTCATGTGACCTTACCCCCATATTCATATATATATACATCATATATACAGCATTTCCTCAAGAGAGATCATTATGTGGGTTTCGAGGCTCCCACGCATGTCCATGCATCTCTCCTCTCTTCTCTCTTCCTCCATCTCCTCCTTCCTCCTCTTGTTCTGCACACCAAAGCCCTTCATATCTTGGTTGAGCAAGAAGTATCCTGTTGTGGCCACTTCCAGTTTTGAGGCTGAGTATAGGGAAGCTTTGACAGTGACTATTGAGTGTGTGTGGCTCAGATGCCTTGTGGCTGATTTGGCTATTGGTCAATCTTCTACCACCAACATCTTCACTGACAGTCAGAGTGCATTGACAGTTGCGAGGAACCCTTTGTTCCATGCTCACACTAAGCACATTAAGGTGTATTATCATTATGTCAGGGAGAGGTTCTCTACTTGGGAGATCAGCTTGGCATATGTGCCCACACAGGAGAACTTGCAAACCTTTTTACAAAGGCTCTACCTAGGGAGAAGTTTGAAGCTTTCCTCAAAGCTTTGGGCTTACTTCCTTTTGTGGATTGTTTCCACATAGCATTAATACAAGAATATGCAACTAATACAAGAAGTCCAACAACCCTAGATTCATAGGTATGGATTATCTAGGACAATAAGTATGAGCCACGATATCTGAATTACAAGAACTCTTGAGGGGGATGAACTAGACACAAGCAAAAACTTGACAAGATCTTGTACTATGAGCTTACAAGAGGATAAAACAAGATTTTTCAAGATCTTAGGATAGACAAGACTAGAACAAAGAACAAGACCAAGACTCCAACTAGAACTTGGAAACTATTTACTTGAAGATCAAAACTCCTTGAGCTCACAACATTGGCATTGGCAAGACTCACGATGTATCTTGCCAAGCCCTTTTCATATAGGTATTGAAGGGCAGTTACAATTTGCTGATGTCATAGATGATGTCAAAAATCTAAAACAAGACCTTTGAATGTTAGAATCCAACTAGTAGAAAATTGATCTTAGGTTTTTGGCACGTTCCTAATGCAATGGAAGCATTAAATTATCCAAATTCTAAATCAAGCATGCGATATAGAGAGTGACATGGAAGCTCAGGTTCATGATGGTTTTCTTTCTTCATGAAAATCTTGGTAAATGTTGATAATACATACAAAGTATGTAATAATGTGAAAAAACTACCATCATTAGTACTCATAATGATCTTACCAACTCCCATTACAAGATAAGAGAATTGTGAGCACATGTGATAGTATTCCCTATGGAGTTGTGCTCAATGGAATTGATAAAACTATGTTGCCATGTAATATGTTTGGTTGCCCCACTATCACACTACCAAACATTTGAGCCTACTGCAAACATACATTGGTCATGTAAAGATGGGTAATAGTTGCATCCTATAGTAAATGCTGGTTGTTCACTCTAAATAAGATTAGTAGACTCTGTTTTAGGAATAGAGGCCTCTCCAACAACCATTCTAGTGTTTTCCTTCTTTGCCACTTTTGTAGCCAATTTCGGACAACTCTATATGACATGATCATTTCCCTTACTGTATTTACAAAATTGTTTCTACTAATTTTCTATTTTCTTCTCATCTTTGTCTTCCTTCTTTGACTATCTGTCATTACTAATTTCTACTTACTAGTAGATGAAACCTTTACCTTTGCCATTCTCGCCAACTAGAAAAGCTTGATCTGCAAAATGCATAATGGACTTGTTCTATCGGTAATAATCTTCATGCAACGAAACAAAGACTAACTCCTCAAGTGTTAAGGTATTTAAAGTTCCTTTCATCATTAATTGAAGAGTAAAAGAAAAACTTTGATACGAATCCGGAAAACCATTAAGAACAATCTCCATAAGAGAACTATCTAGCAAGAACTCATCAATTGAAATAACCTGCTCCTTCAAACCTTTGGTCTTTGTTAAAAACTTGTGCATAGAATCCCCTTCATTCATATGCTCATTCTCCAACTTTTTTTCAGAGGTAAGCACTATGAGCCTCATTTCTCGCGTGATATAAAGTGGTAAGTTTATTCCAAGCATCCTTTGTTGTTTTGTAGGAAAGAATTTGAGGGATAATGGCACCTTTGAGAGACAAAGATCTCAATGCATGTGCCTACATATCTCTACCATTCCAACAAATTCTCTCTACAGTACCTTCAACGGGAATCGCAACACGAATAGGAATTTGAATATGATCACCTTTAACGCCATCTACATAACATGTAACAAGTGTATTTGCAAGTATGATAGAAGGAATAGTACAAAGTGTGTTGGTCAAGATCCACACTAGGAGAGAAGCCAACAATTGAATTATACAAGAAGCCCGCTTATACAAGCGACTTATGGCCATACAACATTTTGCGCATCAGAAAACACATAGGGATAACAACTAAGGGCCTAAAGCTAAAAGCATAGAAAACCTATCTACGGGATACAATGTTAGGAGTACATCTTTCGTGTTGTTGTGATGGATCGGACTACCGATGATATCACAGACGGAAAATATTGGAATCCATAGCTACTTTAATAGACTGAAGACTTCGGTGACTAGCAGCAAGAAGAGCCCCAGTGAGAGAGTACACCTAATTCGTTTTCCCACTACTAAACAAATTTCGATTCCTGCTTAGCCAAATAACCAACAGAATCAAGTTTCTCAAACGATGCAGCCACCCGGAGCATCCAACACTGCATCGTTTTTTTGCTTTTTCCCATTATTTTCTCTTTTTGTGTTTTGCTTTGATTGTCCCTACAATCTCTTAGCTCCTTTTTAGTTTTTCTTTTTACATCCTCATGGCTAAATTTTACTTGCAGGAATCACCCTGGCTGGGTTGGTTGGCTCATTGGAACAATGGGAACATTTCTATCAAGGAACATAAATGTCATAGAAAACTTGGATTCAAATCTTGGAAAGATTATATGACAAATGGGAAGGTAAGGTCTGATAATGATCTGGCCAATTTGACTAATGCCTCTGCTGCCTGTTTATAGGTTTTGCTATCACACAAGGAGATACTGGCTGAACAACTGACCCGATGCAATTGGAAGGAACTAAAACTTCATGATGTTGCTGAATTCATTTACAAGAACTTCAAGAAGAAGAAAGCCTCGATGGATCTTATCACTCCTAAATTGAACAAAGTGTGGAATCTGAACTGGTCCTCTGCTCAGTGGTCTTATAGGTTTAAATCTCTGTGGGCTTACCCAGAAAGCAGCAAGCAATCTTTTCTTCAGTGGTTGATATTACATCAAGGGCTTTGGGTGGGTCCCAAAGTCAGGAAAATATTTATTGATGGTGGTAAATGTACATTTTGTGGCAGGGTGGAGGATGTTTATCACCTCTTCTTTGACTGTGATCATGCAAAGCCTTACTGGAAATGTGTTGACAACTTTCTTCATTCTTCTAAAGCTCCCAAGCTGCAAAGAATGGATGCTTTGATCGGATGCTGCAAAAATATGGATATCCTCCTGTGGAATACTTGGCGGGGACACATCCTGTGGGCCATCTGGCTTAGTAGAAATAATCAGGTCTTTGGCAATGGGAGAAAGAATTTCCTGATTCCCCTACATCACACTCTGAAAAGAGTCTCTGATAATTGTATAAAGTGTATCACCAAACCCTCTCTTCCCTCTCATGATCTCCACTGTATCCTTTCAGCTCACCATTACACAAGATGGAAAGTGTTATTGAGCCAGTTGTATTCCCATTGCAGGGTTGCAATGATGGCATCTTTGTGACTTATTGAGTTACAGGTGCTCCTGCCCCCTGCACATATGTAATTTACCTTGTTAATTTATATTTTCCTGTTTTTATCAAAAAAAAAAAAAAAAAAACTTGTTGCTGCGCAACCTAGTTAGCAAAGAATATTCCAACAAAATAATATTTATTTATTCAAGTGACGGCTTTGCCACTGGTGGCCTGGCGGTGGAGGTGTTGCAGCTTGGCTCTCTTCTCCACGTGGCATGGCTGCGCCTCGGTTTCCTCCTCCTTCGGTCCCGACTCCCAACGGCCACCCTTCCCCTTCCTCCAGTCCAGAACATCCTCAGGTAGTGGCAAACATTCACGCCCAGAACATCCTCAGGTAGTGGCAAACATTCACGCCTGAAGCTTGCAGCAGTAGTTTGTCTCCTTCCAGACCTCGACCCCATGATCCACCCCAACATGGTATGAGGCCTTCCAAGCTCCGCCCAGATGGTGGTTCCCCTATCATACGCTGTTTGTTACACACAATCATATTCACTTTATTAATCTTAGCAATATAGATACTAATAGTAGCAACAAATCACAATATCAATAAGAATATTTGCATTCCCATTATCGTATAGTGCGCATTTTCAGCATCTACATACCTTTGAAAGGCATCGAATGTCGGCATTGGCGGGCGTATTAGTGTATTCATGATTAAGTCTCTGGCTTTTCGTAACAAGACTTCTAAGTAGGGCCCATAGTGATAGACTAACCCTTTTGTTTAGCTTTGTATAGACATCGTCAACTTTCCTACGATAATAGGATATTATTTATTACTGAACGGAGCTTACTCTTACAGTGAAATTAGCCAGAATGCCTAGAGGCCTTCACGGCAAGCGAGAAACTTTTTAGTAAATTCACTTGAGTTTCTATGGCCAAGTTTCCCTATGCTCGACATGTGTGTGTGTATGTGTGAGAGAGAGAGAGAGTTTTCAGCTTTTATTCAAGTCGAGAATGATATGACATTGAAGACTACGAGATATCCAAGTAACATCTCCATCTTTGAATTGTGTTCATATTCTTTCATTACCTCCATTATGATTAGTGGCTCCAAGAGTATTTATCTCGACCTAGGTGGATTTGGACGTTCTTGAGGGACTAAGGCCATGGCGGTCACCAATCAGGCTCCTCAAGTGTGTTAGAGTGCTTGTGCCCTCGGTAGGATGTGCACTCATGGCAATATTAGCTTCGTTGGTGATGAGCAATCTTGGCTTCATAGTGGAGAGGGAAAGGTGGTTTCGACAATAGGGGTTCATCTTCGTTGTTGTTTGAGGTCATCTCATGGTCATTTTCCTTCCTAGAAAAGACGTGAAAAAGGTATAATAAGATCTCAAAGAATGTTGTCCCAGGGAACAAGTCTTCAAGTTGCGATTCCCTATCCAAGTGCTACAATGTTGGTTCTACAAAGAATGGTTCCCTAGGGCATTCTAGTTAAAAAGTGGTAATTTCTCCTAGCAAGCCATGCTAGACTAGTTCTTGAAGATGATTGTAGATATCAACAATCATGATGTGCATCTCCGAATGGTGCTTGAATTCGCACAAAATGACTCGAGTCAGACTAACTATTCCCTTTTGGTCAAATGTTTGAAGGTTCCTTTCTACCTCTACAAGTTCATAAATGAGATTGTGACTATAATGGGTCACCCCACGCAAATGAAAGCAGATATTTGGGGGGGGGGGGGAAGGGGGACGGGGGTATGAGGATTCCTCTGAAATATTTAACATGCATTGGAACTCATAGGTCAATGTGGAAGTCAATTTGAGTGTATTGACATTGAATTTTTTTAAAACCAAACCATGGACCAAGAACTAATTTATGAGAGCTTATTTGAAATTAGTTTTCAGTGTGCACCTATAGACACAAAGGGGATTGTGCCATTAGGAAAGAAAAACAAGGTAATAGAGATACATGTAAGGATAATTCTTAAGTGATCATATACCATCTTCATGAGAAGGTTCAAGAAAACCAACCCCCTCTCAAGCAAGCAGCAAAAACAGAGCTATGCAACTCACGTAGATTCACCACACACCTCCTCACACCTCACACACACACTACACACTTCAGAATAGCAATGAATTTAGTAAAAAACACTTCCATGCACTCACTCCAAGCTACAAACACACATGCAAGCTCACAAGCAAGGAGATGCAAGAGGAAGAAGAAGAAAATTCGAAAATCAAAGCTCTCTTACTCAGAATGGAAAAAAGTCTTTACAAAGTGTCATCAAATGACTTATATATATGTGCCTTGAAAAAGGGTCCTTTCACACAAGAGATCGGCACTTTATTGTAGAAAATCTAATTTCCTACTATTTACAAGGATTATGATATATTGCTTGGGATTTAAGCATCTAGAGGACTCTTCTAGTGCATTTACATTGCTTTCAAGAGATTTTCATAAGCATTTGAAGAAGAAAAATTGTCCCCATAAGTTTGAAAATTTTAGGGCTCCTCTTTTAGTGCTCTATTTTCTCTACAACACTCTTCCCCTCTTTGTCTCTATCGTCGCTTGACAAGCTTTGCTTCATGTCTTTGTTTGCTATGTTAATTTAGGTTGCCACCGATGCATTCATTGGCTAAGAATGTGATATTGTTAGTCACACATTTCCGCGTTTCAGCCTATCGTCTTTCTAGCTTTTGGTCCTCCCATGAAAAGTCCTAGTTGTTGTTCTTTATTTCCACTCTTCCGGACATGGTCCTTTTGCATTGTAGCCTGATGCTGCCCCTACGGGGCTTTGGGTAGAGGTTGCTACTTCTTATTGCACAGTCTTTTGTTTTGATTTTCATCTTCTTCTTATTTTGCTGGGTTCCCCTATCTCTGCGGCCACAATGGCTAGGAGGTAATAATCTATTTGCTTTACTTTATCTACCTATAAGATGAGAACATAGAAACTATTTGATGAAAAGAGTTCATGAAATTTCCTCAAATTGCACAAGGCTCTCTACAAAGTGATCCCTCAAGATTTTCCCTTCCCTTGCAATCTTCATTATGGGAAAACTACATGAGCCTTTTAAGGATGCCTAGTTTTAAGGCATTAAGCGTATATCTTGTTCTTGTTTAGGGAGACAATGTGCATTTAAGAGGGCACTTTTTAGTAAGTTGGACTAGGTTATTTTTTAAGGCTTTAATATCATATTCACTCTCTTCTTTAGAGAAAGAATAAGAGAATCTACATTCCACATCATCAAGCTCGTGCATGCATGCAATGAAAATAATGAATTACTGCTAGAAAATGAATAAAAAAAAATGTATGCATAGCTTCTAAGTAGGGCCCATAGTCATAGAGTAACTCTCTTGTTGAGCTTTGTATAAATATCCCTATAGTAATAGAAAATTATTTATTACTAAACCGATCTTACTCTTTATGTGAAATTAGCCAGTGTGTAGGCTTCCACCTCAAGCGACACACATTTAAGTACATTTACTTCAGTTTCTAAGGTCAAGTTTCCCTATGCTTGACATATGAATGAGAGAGAGAGAGAGACAGAGAGATAGTCCATATTTTATTCAAGTCTAAAATATATGACATTGAAGACTGAGAAATCTGAGTAAGATATCTATCTTTTATTTCTTTTAATCTTCTTTTATTACCTCCATTCGTATTAGTGCCTGCAAGAGTATTTGCCAGAACCTAGGAGGATTTGGACTCCTTTCAGGGACTAACTCCGTGGGGTTCACCCATCAGACTCCTCAAGAGTCTTAGAGTGCTCGTACCCTCGGTAGGATGTGCGCTCATGGGAATCTTAGCTTCCTTGGTGATGACCAATCTTGGATTCACAATGTGAGTAGGGAGGTCCTTTGCACAATAGAGCTTCACTATCATTGTTGTGCAAGGTGGAATCCTCATAATTTTCCCTCCTAGACTAGATGTAGAAAAGGTATAACATAATCGCAAAAAATGTAGTCCCAAGGAACAATTCTCCAAGTTGCGATTTATCTTGAAATTTTGATTTGAGTTTCTAGTAAAATGGTTTCAAGTTTGTGGCAGTTATGGAGACCCCATATCTTATGGTGCCTTTGGGTTTGCAAGAATCAAAGACTTTTTGAGAATGGCCACAAACATTACTTATGTATGTTCAAGATAGAGCTTGTTAGATTATCTGAGTATAATTTGAAGACTATCAAGGAAGTTCCTCCTAATGAATACAGTTGTCAAGACTATGAAGGATGTTGATCCTAATCATAATAAACTCGAGAAATGTTTAATTTATCCTTGTACTCTATAACAAGGTTTACAATGGTTGCTCCCATCTACGGAGTGCTAAAAGTCACACATACTCCTTGTATCGTATATTGGCTTTTTGTTGGTCATGTATTGAGTGTTGAAAGTCAAGAATACTCCTTGTATCAAGGCATCATTCCCTCATGGTGACACATATGTTTATCTTTATGAGAACCTTGTAATTGTTGGTGGGGGCCTACCCCTTGCACAAATGTATTAGTTCCCATCTAATATAATTCTTTTCTGTACTCTCTCCCTCTCTCAAAAAAAGAAAAAAATCAGGCACCCTCTTGCTATTACTAAGTTTTAGATAATTTCACGTGACAAATCATGAACATCTTTTTTGTTATAATAACATCTATGGAGGATCTTACTGCAACAGCGTAACAACTGGAATTGCTCTTGAATGAATGACTCTCCTCCCAACCAAATGCCTCTATATATAGCTCTCTCCAGGGGACTGCCTTCTTGGGCAGGTGGATACTAACCATCCAAGTGTCAGCCATGTAACTACATGTGTGCCAAGTGTCCCAGTTAGCCAGAGTAACTCCAGTGGATGCTTCTAGAAGGTTCTAGAGCTCCTTGGGCAAAAAACTCTTCCCATGTACCCCATGGGGATTGAACACAAGACCTCTTAACCAATCGGATCCCTAGATCACAAACTTACTTTATTACATTCTTCCCCCCTTGGAAAATATTTTCGTCCTCAAAAATTAGAGCTATACATACTGTAGGCAACCCCCGAGCCTCATGTTCTAAAACTTGAAGAACATGCATTCATTCAAACAGGTTATTTACTTAGAACTTGAAAGTAAAAAACCTTATCATATTCTAGATCTTGAAGAACATGATCGGTTTATCTACTTAAAACTTGAAAGTAGAAAACCTTCTTTATTTGGGACCAACTTAAAACTTGAAAGCTGGAAAACGTCTTTGGATTGTGGAGACTTTTTCCCATGTTGAATTTTCTTCAGTTCCATCCTTCCATTTTACTAAGCACTCTTCAGGTTCATGAGGAACTGTTTCATTTACTGGAATAGGAAGTATGACCTGTTGTCCAACTAGATTATCTGAATCTGTTAGAGTCTTCCTAAGTCAACTAACATGAAACACTGGATGAATCCAACTATCATCTGGAAGTTGTAATTCATAAGCCCACAAACCAACTTTCTTGGTGATTGGAAAAGGACCGCAATATCTAGGCGATAACTTGCCGCATTGACCAGTCTTGAACTTTTCCGATCCATGTTCATTATTTGGAAGTCCAAGGTGTCTTTAAATCCTTGGATTTCTAGTTCCAAATTACATATCATTGTGTCTCAAACATGGGTGTCTTGACCATGCATCATGGAAACAATGTATTTATGAGGAGATGGTTTCTGAGGAAGAGCCAATTTTTTCACTAACACATAATTGATAAAATTATGCGTAGCAGAGTCATCCACCATTATCCCGATGGTGTGCCCTTTTACTGATCCATGCAGCTTGACCAAATCATGTGGACCAAACTCTTGAGGTTGCCACATGTTTTCAGAGATCTGACATGAATGGGTACTATCGCAGTGCATTATCTGAACCTTCTTTGCACTTGAATTTGCATCCAAGTCCAAAGTTTGAATCAGATATTTACCCTTTCCCTTACTTTCTATTCCAACTGGACAGGCACGACTACGATGTCCAGGCTTGAGACACTTAAAGCACAAATTTTCTTTTTGCGCTTTCTCATGATCTTCTGGAGAAAGGACGTGTCTAAAAACACGAGGTTTTATAGTCACCCTTTCATTTGATCTAGTCCCCTTGCCCTTGCGCTTAAAGTTATTCTTCTGGGAAAAACTACTTTCTTGCGGGACATCGAGACGTGAGTTATCCTCATAAAGCTGGGCAACCTTAATCGCCTCTTCTAGGAATTTAGGTGCATGTCTTTTGACTTCATTTTGAATTCGCTGGTTAAGTCCTCTGACAAAACCGCGAAGAAGGTGAAAGTCATCTAAGTTCTTTAATTTCATAATAACATCTCGGTATTCTGAAATATACACTGATAATGGTCTACCTTTTTGTTGAATTTTATCCCATGCCTCCCAATTACGTTCCTCCTCATTCTCGGGGAGAAACTCTTTCTTGAAAAGGCAGGAAAACTCAACCCAGGTGGTAGGTTTCTTGTGAGTCTCAAAGAGACTTATCCACCAAGTATAAACTTTAGGTCCTAGTGATAAACTCGCTTCTACTACTCTCACATGATCGGGGGTATGTTTGAGTTCATGGACATCGTTCCATTTCTCTAAGAAAGTCAAAACCGCATCTTTGTTCCTATCCTTATCCTCTCCAGAGAAATAAGGAGGATGGATCTCCTTTCCTAAGGAAAGATCCACGAGGCGATTATGGCTTTCTGACATACCTACCGAAGTGGCAATCAAAGGAGTAGAAGGTATCAAACTAAGACGGTTCATACTTCCCGTTAGGGGAAACATGTCTATCTGGGGAGAGGATAATCCCTTATCCTTTTCCATCCTAATAGACATTGGAGAAGTTGCGATCGTATCTGTGTGACTACCCAAAGTAGCCTTACTGATATCCCTAGGCGTCTGAAGTAAGTTCAGAATGGCCTTAAGGTGATCTTGGATTCCATCAACAGATTGACGGAGTACTACAATCTCATCCGGAATACTAGACAACTGTCCAAGTCTTTGCTCAACTAGCAACATCCTACTTTCCACATCTTTCCTCTCGTTTAAAGTAGTGTTTGTTTCCCCTTTTTTCGCAGAATCCTCAATGTCTAATGCTACAATCGTTGATTCTATTTTAGATGCATCAAACGCATGACTAGTATTTGAAACCATAGGTGCAGATAAATGCAATGCACGTGCAACTATTGGTGGTCTAGTCATGAATGAGGATGTTACTAACATAGGAATGGAAACATACATTGACGCACTAGTAGTACTTGTAAGCGAGACGTGGCTAGAAGTCCCCTCCATCACACACAGAGCGTTATTAAACTAACTTAGTATTCCTAACGCAGGTGGTGTGTGCAACAAAATCAAAAGAGCTATGCAATAATATCACAAGAAATCATCCTTGATGATTTGGTCCGTTGATGTCGACTTGATTCTAGCCGAAAGTGCTACAATTATGACGAAGATAGGCCTCCGGATCTTCACTCCACAGCTCCACTTCTGTTGAACTTTGCTCGAACTTTTAGCTTTCTTTAGCTTTGATCAGCACAGATATGCACTCTGGTTCAGTTGGGGTAATAAGAAAACTCGAAAGATTAATCAGAATGAGAAGATCTCGGCTCGGGATTAGCAGAGCAAAGATATGATTTGAACTAAATAAAATATGCAAAGAATATAATCACAAAAGACCTCTACTTTAGTGGATAAGGCTCTGTAATCTCTCTGCAAGGTCGTGGGATCGATTCCCGGCGCCCTTCCGATGGAACTTCAGCTTTTTTGGCCGATTGAAGATGTCTGCTTCAGCGCGAACTGAGGAGAATTAGTCACGTTCTTAGTACTATCCCGTTAACGGTTGTGGCCTTATGGATAGACAGATGCGCTTCAACACAGAGAATCTGTGCTCAATCATACACGGGCTCTACAGCAGAGAGGATTAGTCTTTTTAGCTCCTGATTGAGATCTTCTTCAGTGCGGACTCCCGTCAATAGACTCTGTTGGGATGATTCTTCACGCGGACGATGATGCTCTTGTGGATAGAGCAGCGCGCTTCAATCGGGGGGACGGGGGTTCGAATCCCTCGCCAAACACAACAGAGATGACCTTCTTCTTTTGGTACTCTTTGCTCTAAGCTAAACCATGAAGATGATTGCGACACGCATCTCTAGACAAGCGGGAGCAAAATTCGAAAAAGAGATTATGCACGCCAAAAGTTCACGAGCAAGATGATGAAGATGAGAGCTATGGAGAATGCTCTGATACCAATGCAACAGCGTAACGACTAGAATTGCTCTTGAATGAATGACTCTCCTCCCAACCAAATGCCTCTATATATAGCTCTCTCCAGGGAACTACCTTCTTGGGCAGGTGGATACTAACCATCCAAGTGTCAGCCATGTAACTACATGTGTGCCAAGTGTCCCAGTTAGCCAGAGTTAACTCCAGTGGATGCTTCTAGAAGGTTCTAGAGCTCTTTGGGCAAAACACTCTTCCCATGTACCCCATGGGGATTGAACCCAAGACCTCTTCCTTCACACCCTTGAGTCTTAACCATTAGGCTAAGTGGATTACTTGGTTACAAGAGTAAATGACCTACCAGTAACTCTAGACTCGAGATCTTTGGCCACACAAACGAATGACCAAACAGAGTCCGATTTCACATCTGTCTGAACCAATCGGATCCCTAGATCACAAGCTTACTTTATTACACTTACTGACACTCTTTTGGGGCTGGGTGTTCTTGTCAGGCTTGAGAAAAATGCAAATGGCAATGGTAAACGTGGTGCATGATTTTTCTACCATGCAAAAGTTAACAATATGTTTTCATGATTTGTGGCCCATAGGATTTGAACTTGTGCCATGTCTTTGGAAGTGTTCTTTTTTTTTATCCAACTCTTCCATGTTGTTTCTTTGTAAACAGATCTATAAATAATAGTACTCATGCATGGATTTCTGGACCATTGTTGCACATTGCTTCCAACAATCCCCCTTCAATGTCACAATGGTACGAGGTTCAGAGTGTCAGGGGAGCACTACATTGTGCTCTCCGAATACAATAGACAAGATTTCGGAAATACACTTCAGATTACAAGAATACCCATGTAGAGAAAATAGTACAGAAATATGTAGCTGATACAAGAAGTCCCACAACCCGGGACTATAGGTATAGATAACTTAGCTAGAGATGATACACGAGATCCCACAACCCAGGATCGTAAGTATGGAACAAGATCTCTCGATTACAAGAACTCCCTTCTAGGAGATAAACTAGATACAAGAAAGAACTCGACAAGATCTCATACTATGAGATTACAAGAGGACAAGACTAGATGTCCAGGATACAAGACTAAACAGGACTGGGACAAGGAACAAGACAAGAACAAGAACTGGAACTTGGAGAGTACTTACTTGGTGGTCACGACTCCTTGAGCTCCCAAGACTGGTATTGGCAAGACTGATTATGAATGTGGCCAACCCCTCCTTATATAGGTTTTCAAGGGCAGTTCCCAAGGGTAGTTGCGAGTTGATGATGTCATCGATGATGTCATCAATTCGAAGCATGATCTCTGGATGTTAGAATCAAGCAAGAAGACAGTCGTTCGTAGGGTTTTGGCACATTTTGGATGCAATGGAAGCATTGGTTTCCCCTAATTTTGAACCAATCATGAGATATAGGATTCACATGGAGTCTAAGATTCAAGATGGTTTCCTTTGTCCATGACATCACCTCCCCCTCAAGCGACGAGTTCCAGGAGGAGTGTTCATGTTCTCTAGTCTTGGCTTCATTGGATTTCTCTTATGGAATTCTTAAACCTTGATTGGTGCTCTCTGAAGATTTTCTGCAGGTTCCCAAGTACGATCACTAATGTCATACCCTTTCCAATGAATAAGGTACTTCAATCCACCTCGGGATATTCTCGAATCTAGGACATGCTCAACTTCAAATTCTTCATGATCATCAATCTCGATAGGTGGTGAAGGAAAAGTTCTCTTCCCCCTCAATGGTGAAATCTGATATGGTTCCAACATGGATACATGGAAAACTGGATGTATTCTCATGGTACTTGGTAGCTCGATCTTGAAGGTGACTGGATTAATCTTGGCCAAGATGGTGAATGGACCAAATCTTTGAGGATCTAACTTTGCACAAGGCCTTGAAGTTTGCAAATTGCTTATGAGTAACTATACTTTATCTCCAATTTTATATGATGGATTCTGAACATGATGTTGATCTGCATAGTACTTATATTGTTCTTGAGCTTTACAGATCTCTTCCTTGAGTTCTTTGTGAATGTCCGTTAGGTACTCGGCCTTGTCTCTAGCAGTTGGGTTCTTGACATGATTTGAGAGCTTTATATCCATCCTTCGATGTTGTCCATAATTTGCAAAGAAGGGAGTCTACTTAGTAGATGCATGGACACTATTGTTATAAGCAAACTCTGCAAACAGGAAGAGCTCAAACCAATCATTTTGATGATAGTTGCTAGTGCAATGGAGATATTGCTCTAGGACTTGATTCACCGGTTCTGTTCATCCATCAGACATCTGTGGATGATTTGTTGTGGATAGTTTAACTTGAACACCAAGGAGCTTGCAAAGATTGTTCCAGAAGCTGAATATGAACCTGTGGACCTTGATCACTGACAATATCATCAGGAAATCCATGAAGCCTAAATATTACTACAACATATGAGGGGCAAACTGACGCTGCATATACCGACGGTCGTAGTCGGCGTCGGTATAGCCCTCGAAAAATCTCACTAAGAGATAACGACGGTCAAGTGACTGTCGGTATGACCGTTTTAAACGGATCGTCGGTGTGGCCCGTAGCCGTCGGTATAAGCATCGGTATGGGTATCGGTATGAGCGTCGGTATAAGCGTCGGTAATTTATTGAGAACTACCGACGCGTATACCAACGTCCATACCGGCGCCTATACCGGCGACGAGTTTTAAACATACCGCGAACCCGAGAGCAAAACTTCATATTTTTGCACGTGTTTGAGTACTGTTGGTCTACTGTCAAACTTGCGCGCGTGAACCTGCATTGTCTTGTGCACACACACACACGGATCTCTCTCTCTACACACACACACACTCTCTCTCGGCTTAGCTCTCACATCTTGGTAAGTGCTGCACATACTGTTAGCATTTGTGTTTCTCTATCCTTTACGGTTTCTAATTTCTCTTTTCGTTGATTTTGCAGAAGTTCTTTGGCGTCGATTGTTTGGAATTGGACGAGAGACGACCTACATTACGCTTTGACGACAACGATTCAAAGAGGAACATACTTGTAAGTGATTCTTTTATTCGCTATTGATAGAGAGAGAAGGAGAGAGAGAGAGAGAGAGAGAGAGAGAGAGAGAGAGAGAGAGAGAGAGAGAGAGAGAGAGAGAGAGAGAGAGAGAGAGAGAGAGAGAGAGACAAAGAGAGAAAGAGAGAGAGAGAGAGAGAGAGAGAGAGAGAGAGAGAGAAAGAAAGAGAGAGAGAGAGAGAGAGAGAGAGAGAGAGAGAGAGAAAGAAAGAGAGAGAGAAGATAAAGGAAGATACACATTAATTTACACATGCATACATACACACATACATGTACACACATGCATGCTTACATACACACACCTATACACACATGCATGCTTACATACACACACACATATACACATATGCATGCATACACACACACATAAATTTACACACATGCATACATACACACACATGCATACACACATACATACACACACATATATACACATATGCATACATACACATACACACACACATATACACACATACATACACAGACATATATACACACATATACACACATGCATGCATACATACACACACATATACCGGCATGCATGCATACACACATATATACACACATGCATACATACACACATATACACGCATGCATGTATACATACACACACATGTATACACATGCGTACACATACACATACATACACATACATGCATGCATATATACACACATGTACACACACATGCACACACATGCATGCCTACATACACACACATACACATACACACACATGTATACACATGTATACATACACACACACACACATGTACACATGCATACATACACACACATATATACACACATGCATACATACACACATATAATCCTATTTTTATTTTGAAGTTTTTTTTTACCTCAAATATATAAAAATAGGATTAGGGTTTTAGGGTTAAATCTTTAAGATTAGGGTTTTAGGGTTTTAACACCTACATAACATATATGCACACATACACATGCACATATAATACATATATACATGTATATACACATGTATACAAAAATATACATATTTTAGGTCTAGATATTTAAGATTAGGGTTTTAGGATTTTGTATTTCAGATTTAAGTCTAAGTCTTTCTGATTAGGGTTTTAGGATTTTAAAATGTAGATAACATATATACACAAACACACATATACATATAATACATACATACATGTAGATACACATGCATACAAAAATATACATATTTTAGATTTAAATCTTTAAGATTAGGGTTTTAGGGTTTTAACACCTACATAACATATATGCACACATACACATGTAATACATATATACATGTATATACACATGTATACAGAAATATACATATTTTAGGTCTAGATATTTAAGATTAGGGTTTTAGGGTTTAGTATTTCAGATTTAAGTCTAAGTCTTTCTAGTTAGGGTTTTAGGATTTTAATACGTAGATTACATATATACACAAGCACACATATACATATAATACATACATACATGTAGATACACATGCATACAAAAATATACATATTTTAGATTTAAATCTTTAAGATTAGGGTTTTAGGGTTATAACACCTACATAAGATATATGCAAACATACACATGCACATATAATACATATATACATGTATATACACATGTATACAGAAATATACATATTTTAGGTCTAGATATTTAAGAGTAGGGTTTTAGGGTTTAGTATTTCAGATTTAAGTCTATCTTTTTTATTAGGGTTTTAGGATTTTAATACGTAGATAACATATATACACAAGCACACATATACATATAATACATACATACATGTAGATACACATGCATACAAAAATATACATATTTTAGATTTAAACCTTTAAGATTAGTGTTTTAGGGTTATAACACCTACATAACATATATGCACACATACACATGCACATATAATACATATATACATATATATACACATGTATACAGAAATATACATATTTTAGGTCTAGATATTTAAGATTAGGATTTTAGAGTTTAGTATTTTAGATTTAAGTCTAAGTCTTTCTGATTAGGGTTTTAGGATTTTAATACCTAGATAACATATATACACAAACACACATATACATATAATACATACATACATGTAGATACACATGCATACAAAAATATACATATTTTATATTTAAATCTTTAAGATTAGGGTTTTAGGGTTATAACATCTACATAAGATATATGCACACATACACATGCACATGTAATACATATATACATGTATATACACATGTATACAGAAATATACATATTTTAGGTCTAGATATTTAAGATTAGGATTTTAGGGTTTAGTATTTCATATCTAGAATTTTAAGATTAGGGTTTTAATTAAATATATATGATTAAATATATAAAATTAAATATATAAAAATAGGATTACGTAAGGAAAAAAATCTGAATATATAAATAAATATATATATAAAATAAGATACTTATATACATAAATAAATATAAAAAGAGCTAGTGTTTTAAATAATTTAATTAGATATATATAATTAAATATATAAAAATAGGATTACGTAAGGAAAAAAAATCAAAATATATAAATAAATATATCTATAAAATAAGATACTTATATACATAAATAAATATAAAAAGAACTAGTGTTTTAAATAATTTAATTAAATATTTATAATTAAATATATAAAAATAGGATTACGTAAGGAAAAAAAATCTGAATATATAAATAAATATATTTATAAAATAAGATAATTATATACATAAATAAATATAAAAAGAATTAGTGTTTTAAATAATTTAATTAAATATATATAATGAAATATATAAAATTAAATATATAAAAATAGGATTACATACGAAAAAAATCTGGATATATAAATAGATATATATATAAAATAAGATAGTTATATACATAAATAAATATAAAAAGAACTAGCATTTTAAATAATTTAATTAAATATTTATAATTAAATATATAAAAATAGGATTAAGTAAGGAAAAAATCTGAATATATAAATAAATATATATCTAAGGCAAGGTAATTATACAGATAATAAAATATGATAAGAACTAGTCATTTAAATAAATAAATGAAATATATATGATTAAATATATAAAAATAGGTTTAAATTTAATCATTTTAAATAGAGTGAATATATATACAATACACAAACACACATACTTGTTGATATATTTAGGTAGTGATGTGTGTGAACACTCTAGGACCGCCGGGCACTTTTTTCCCTCTTTAGGAGGTTTTTTTCCCCCGACTTGTATATATGCCTATTGCCCTAATGGGCTACTCAGGGTGTTACCGAGATCAAAACAGCTTCGCTTTGTGGTGTCGAAATCACGATCTGAGCTTGTTTCGACCTCCGAACACACTATCGTAGTGCTTATGCAGGCTATTTCGTCTTTTTGTGCCAAAGGTATATACCAGTTTCTGTTCGCCAGTTTAAGCGTCTCGAAGTCTGCTACAGGTCTAGTAGAACTCGTCTTGGCAGTTCCGTTCAACTTTTTGAGATACAGTCAATTTTCTGCATCAAGGTATTTTAGTCACCGGCCATGGCTGAAAGGAGTGATGTATTCCATATGTTGGCTGTTGAGGATAAGTTGGATGGTACCAACTACCCATTATGGGCTTATATGATGCGACATGTACTGGTTGCAAAAGGACTGTGGAACATTGTGCAGGGTGTTGAAAGAAGTCCTGTTACACCTACGACTACAGGTACTACAAATACAGGTGGTGGAGGTGCTGGAGCTGATGAAGATGGTGTCGAAGATGATATTCTGCAGATTCCTGTTCGTGCTGCTGTTTCTGTTGCACCTACTTCAGAGCAAATTCGTTGGGATGGCAAAGATGCCCAGGCACATGCATTGATAGCTTTGTTTGTCAAACGTGCCATTATTCCTCACATTCGCTCTTGCGGAACAGCAAAGGATGCTTGGGATACACTTACCACTTTGTACCAGGCTAGGAATGAGGCTCGTGTTGCTTACCTCCGAAAACAGTTGGAGAGTGAGCACATGAATGAAGGTGATTCTATGGACAGTTTTCTTACAAAGATCAAAGACCTCAAGGAACAATTGATTTCTGCTGATGAGGTTATACCAGATAGCTCACTTGTGCAGACCGTTTTGAATGGTCTTCTTGATTCATATCAGAGTTTTGCCTCTACTCTTCGGTTGATGATGAAAGGCAATCCGAATGCCTTGTCATTTGAGGAATTAGTCTCTGCTCTGTTACAGGAAGATCAGTCGAGGCAGAACAGGTCCATTATGCGTGTTGCAGATCAAGCTTTCCTGGCTAGTCAGAAGGGCAAAGGAAAATGGAGCTCTTCTACTAGTAAGCAAAAATATGCAAATGCTGCACAATCAAAGAACTAGGATAAAGATGAGAAGAAATCAGAAAAGCAGAAATTGTTCTGCAAGTACTGTAAAGGAAATGATCATATTATAAAGAACTGTCCAAAACTGGCTGCTAAAGAGGCAAAGAAGAAAGAGGCTGGAATGGTTGTTGGAGAGGCCTCTACACCAAAAATAGAGTCTGCAAATCTTGTGCAGGAAGAGGAATGGGCGTTTACTACTGTCTGCAGTTTTGACCCATCTTCTCATGATCAGTGCATGTCTGCAGTAGACTCATATGTTTGGTACTTTGACAGTGGGGCGACCAAACATATTACCTCGCAGCGCAGTTTCTTCTCTTCACTCTAGCCTGCCCCTACAGGGAATACTGTCACATGCGCCAATAACTCCTATTATCCTGTTATGGGAGTTGGTAAGATCATTCTAACTACTACTGATGGTAGTTCTTTCACTTTGTCAGATGCTTTATTTGTGCGAGGGATAAAAAGAATCTTTTATCAGTTTCTGCATTAGCCAAGATTGGCTTGGTTGTGAAATTTGTTAATGACAGGTGTACAGTCCATGATCTCTAAAATGGCGATGTGATTATTGCTTCTGGCATTTTATGTCGTGGGCTGTATAAGCTCATAGACTATGAAAGATCTATGAATGATTTGGCATGTGCAGTTCATGATTCTCAGGCTATGTCAGATGCAAAGCTTTGGCATGTACGCTTTGGTCATCTGAATTTTGCTAGTTTGTTACGCCTGCAGAAATCTGAAATGGTGTCCTCTTTGCCCAAACTTGAGGCACCTGGAAAACATGTTTGTGAAGGCTGTATTTTGGGCAAAATGCAGCGTTCTTCCTTTCCAAAAGATGGTTCAGTTCGGGCTACGCAGAAATTGTAGCTTGTACATAGTGATGTCTGTGGTCCTATGCAGACACCCTCTTTTGGAAATTACCTTTACTTCGTGACTTTCATTGATGATTTTTCTAGGCATGCATGGGTATATCCACTCAAAGCAAAGTCCGAAGTGTTCATGTGCTTCAAACAGTTTTTGGTTTTGGCTGAAAATCTGTCAGCATGTAAAATGGGCACCCTCCGTTCTGATCGAGGGGGGGAATATATGTCTTCAGATTTTAATGCATTTCTGGCTGAATGTGGGATAAAACACCAGTGTACAGTGCCGTATACACCTCAACAGAATGGAGTTGCTGAATGCAAGAACAGGTCTCTCATGGAGATGGCGAGGTGTATGGTCAAGAGTTAGGCTTTACCTCATAGTTTCTGGCTTGAGGCTGTCATGTGTGCAGCATATGTACTGAACAAGTGTCCCACTAAAGCGTTGCAGTCTATCACTCCATATGAGGCTTGGCATGACCGCAAGCCATCTGTTGCTCATCTCCGTGTTTTTGGTTGTTTGGCATATGCATTAGTGCCTGAACAACATCACAGAAAATTAGATGATAAGGCAGTAAAATGTATTTTTGTTGGATACAGTTGTGAAAGTAAAGGCTATCGTCTGTATCATCCACAGACTAAACGCATTCTGGTTAGCCGTGATGTTGTCTTTGTGGAAGATGCTATTCAACCATTGCTTTCATGTACTAAGGAGACATCCGTTAGCTCCAAAGACATGTATGATGCTTCAATGCCTCTTTTTACAGGTGGACAGTCTAGTGCTGGTCCTAATGAGGCAACTTCTCAGCCTTTGCAGGTTTCATATGATGATGCAGATCATTCCATTTCTGATGCAGATTTACATGATGCACTTGCTGATGAGAGAGCTGATATTGAGCAGGCAAAAACTATGCCAAAATGGCTGGTGCAGACTTTGCGTGACAGCAAATTAGATGCACCTTTGTCATATCGTACTCGTTCAGGCTCTCATAGTGCCTCCTTTGCATCAGATTGCTATGCTATGGCTGCATCTAGTCTCTATGATGAGAATGAGCCTGTTTCTTTTGATGAAGCACAAAATTCAAAAAATTGGATGGCTGTTATGCAATCTGAATATGATGCTATAATGAAGAATGGTACATGGTCTTTATGTGACTTGCCTCCTGGCAAGAAGGCCATTGGCACTAAGTGGGTATATAAGCTGAAGCGTAAACCTGATGGTACAGTTGACAGGTATAAGGCTAGGCTTGTTGCAAAGGGTTATGCACAGGAAAGAGGCATTGATTTTGATGAGACCTTTGCACCTACATGCTGTATGACTACTGTTCGGAGCATTTGTGCACTTACAACCCATCATGGTTGGAATGTACATCAGTTGGACATTAAAACAACATTTCTGAATGGTGACTTGCATGAAGAAGTGTATGTTTTTCAGCCCCGTGGCTTTGTGCAGAAAGGGCATGAAAACCAGGTTTGCAGGCTAAAGAAGGCATTATATGGTTTAAAGCAAGCACCACCTGCTTGGTATGAGAAGATACATGCCTATCTGATTGCACATGGTTTTGAGAACAGTCCAACTGAAAGCACCTTATATGTTAAACGTGCTAATGATGTGCTTTTGTTCATTGTTGTCTATGTTGATGACATGCTGTTCACTGGTCCTATTGAGACACATATTGCTAATTTTAAGGCTGATTTGCATGCGTCATTTGAGATGTCTGATTTGGGGCATTTGCATCACTATTTGGGCATTCAGTTTATGCATGTTGATGGTGGAATGGCTTTGTGTCAAACGAAATATATTGACACATTATTGCAGCGTTTTGGCCTTGAAGACTGTAAGCCTATTGCCACTCCCATGGAGACAGGTTTACGATTGAGTCTTCATGATGCTGGAGATGCATTTGATGCTGTTCTCTATCAGCAGGCTGTTGGATGCTTGATTTACTTATGCATTACTCAGCCAGATATTCAGTTTGCTGTCTCACAGATGAGCAGGTTTATGTATTGCTCAGGAGTCACGCATTGGAAAGCGGTTAAGCGCATCTTTCGCTACTTGAGTGGTACTCGGCTACTTGGGTTGTTTTATCCCAAGGGGGGATCACTACCACCATATTTGCATGCTTTTTCTGACTCAGATTGGGCTGGTTGCTATGACACTCGTGTGTCCACTAGTGGTTTTTGCTTCATGCTTGGTACCTCATGTATATCTTGGTTGAGCAAGAAGCAGCCTATTGTGGCCACTTCCAGTTGTGAGGTTGAGTATAGGGAAGCTTTCACGGCGACTGTTGAGTGTGTGTGGCTCAGACGCCTTATGGCTGATTTGGGTGTTGGCCAGTCTTCTGCCACCACCATCTTCACTGACAGTCAGAGCGCATTGGCAGTTGCGAGGAACCCTGTGTTCCATGCTCGCACTAAGCACATTGAGGTGCATTATCACTATGTTAGGGAGAGGTTCTCTGCTGGGGAGATCAGCTTGGCATATGTACCCACGCAGGAGAACATTGCAGACCTTTTCACGAAGCCTCTGCCTAGGGAGAAGTTTGAAGCTTTCCGCAAAGCTTTGGGCTTACTTCCTTTTGTGGAGTGATTTCCACATAGCTTGGCACTTCCTTATACATGAGTGCCAGCTCCTTGTTCACCGCATCACTCCCAGGGGGGATTTGTTGATATATTTAGGTAGTGATGTGTGTGAACACTCTAGGACCGCCGGGGCACTTTTTTTCCTCTTTAGGAGGTTTTTTTCCCCCGGCTTGTATATACGCCTATTGCCCTAATGGGCTACTTATCTTTGTACATTCTCTAGTAATACATTCAGTATTGTGTGTTTATGCTCCAAGCTTCTTCTTCTTCCTTGTGCTGTTCGCGTGCTTCCATAGACGTCTATCTCCAACAATACTTATATACCCATCTATATTCACATATATATACATATACACATATATATACACATGCATACATATATATACATGTTTTAGTTCTAGGTCATTTGGATTAGGGTTTTAGGGTTTTAACACCTACATAACATATATACACACATAGACATACACATATAATACATATATACATGTATATACACATGTGTATAGAAATATACATAACTTAGGTATAGATCTTTAAAATTAGGGTTTTAGGGTTTAGGCATACATATAACTTAATTAAGAGGATCAATCAAGAAAAAATCCCTATATAGATTAGGGTTTAAAGTTTTCTTAGATATTTAAGTATTTAGGTTTAGTATTTCAGATTTAAGTTTTTAAGAGTTAGATTTTTAGGTTTAATAAAAAAAGAAATGTTCTAAAATGTCCATATTGTAGCAGATGGCTTCTTTGGATCCTGAAGAGAGAATGGCATGTCCTTGCACACAGTGCAAGTATCAAATTTATCGGAAACGACAGATTTGTAATGCACATGTTAGAGAGTATGGATCCTTTGATAGGAGTCGACTGGAAAACCTACGCTATCATTTGCATGGTCCCCTAGGTGAGCAGATGGACCCAAATGACATTGCACCGGTAACCTCTCGTGGACAAAAGAGAGCAAAAAAGGACTTAGACGTACAAGCAAGCACTAATAATATTACACAGAATGAACATATGGAAGAGATGCTTGAAGCATTTTATGAGATGGACGAAGATCATGATGGTGAAGAAGGTGTCGAGAGTTTCATGGACACAACAGAAATTCCACGATCAGAAGTTGATGAAGAAGATGAAAACATGCGAAGATTAGCTCGTTTACCACTTTACAATGGAGCAAAGATATCTCTACTACGTGCTTCACTCGCGATGCTCAATCTGCAATCCATTTATGGATGGTCAGATACTAGTGTCACTGAATTGTTCAGGTAAGTGGAGAACAAATTGGCTTTCATTGTTGTATCATAATAACTTCATTTACTAATATCATTTTAATTGCTTATTGCAGGCTTCTTAAAGATCAATTTATGCTAGAGGGCAATGACATGCCTCCAACACGTGGAGATGCAAAAAAAACTTTTACAGTCCATTGGAATGGATTATACTAAAATTCATGCTTGTCCGAATGATTGTATTCTCTTTCCGAATGAGTATGAGCATCTCCACATATGTCCAAAGTGTGGAGCAAATAGATTTAGAGAAGACGTTATAGGCGAAGCAATCTCCGTAAAGGTTCTTCGCCACTTTCCTATCATTCCATGAATTAAGAACATGTTTAGATGCAAATCTATAGCTGAGTTAATGTCATGGCATACAAAGAGCAGGTCTACAGATAATGTTATGCGAGTGCCAGCTGACTCTGATGCTTGGAAGCACATAGATAGTAAGTGGCCAGAGTGTGCTAGTGAGCCTCGGTCCATACGTCTAGGCCTAGGTATGGATGGAGTGAATCCATTTGGATTATGCAGTTCTTCATGGAGCACATGGCCTGTATGTTTGGTCAATTATAATATCCCACCATGGTTAGCCACAAAGAAAGGTCATTTATTATTAGATCTTATTGTACCAAGTAAGTATAAGGTAAAAAACATGGATGTATATCTTGCACCACTTGTGGAAGAAGTGCGCATTTTATGGGATGGGATTACTGTGCGTGATATGTCTCAACCTATAAGAAGACCAGACGTGCGAGATGATAATGCTCTAGAAGGCGAGTTAGATTATTGTGGTGTGATTCAAGACATCTTGAAACTATCTTTCAAAAAGTTTGATTACTGTATTTTTGACGAGATAAGAGCGGTTTGCTTCGAGTCGACTCCACAAGATTATGGACAGATGAAAGGGATACATTTGTACTTCTCGAACACTATGAGAAAGTTTTTTTTATACTAGATTCAAAAGACCCAGAGTGGCTATTTGTTTTACAAGTCGCTCCACGTAGTAGACAAATTTTTGAAAACATAGATGTAGAAGAAAGTCCATCTCTAGTGGACTCAGAGATTCATTCGATAGTTGAGGAAGAAGAGATCAGTGTTCGAGAAGAAGAGGTCATTGAAGAAGAGGTCATTGTTCGAGAAGACGAAGCAATAGACGATGATCAGGAGGAAACCAACATAGCAAGCGATTTAGAAGCCATCAATATAGAGATATATATTCTCGATGCATCGGATCTTCAAGAGGATGCTAGAATAGAGGACTTTTGAATAAAACACTTGTACGTACTAATTTTTGGTTTTTTTTTTTTATTCCCTATATTATTTTTCTTATCGCATGCTAATTATTTGAGATCTTTTATTACAGAGCACGATGGGAGACAGTCCTCCAGTCACTCCACATTCCATGACAGAGGAGCAGTTTTTGGAGTTCATCTCTCAGGTCCCTCCTGCGTATATGGCCGCTGCATCACAGTATTGGATCGCTCGTGGTAGCACTCCTCCCAGCCTCACTCCTGGCGTCCTTACTCCTGCCGGCCTCACTCCCACTGGCCTCACTCCCGTCAGTGTCACTCCCGCTGGTGTCACTCCTGCCGGTGTCACTCCTACAGGTGGTGCTACTCCCATAAGAGGTATGTCTCCTAGCTTGGTGACCCCACCACGACCATCTTTGCAGCCATCTCCTACTAGGTCTACTAGTACACATGTGTGTTTGATACCTCAGCGCGATACAAGGTCTGGCCTGTCACGTAGATCAAGGTCACGCTCTGGAGCAGGAGGTTCTAGGAGTGGATCTACAGGTAGGTCTGGAGGCGGAGGAGGCCGTTGTTGTGAAGGCAATGAGACTGACGTTGTGTCACCCGCTTCTACTCCTAGGACGAGTACCTAAAGAGTAGGTATGCCACGCACTACACCACACAGTACACCACGCAATACACCATGTACACCTTGGGGTGCTCATGACCATGATGACTCCAAGGTGTATAGTATCCAAGATGGAGCTTCGGTGATGGATGTTGCTGGCAAAGCAATGCGTGCACGCATACGACAGCTTTGCTCCATCTAGTTTGGACACTCCATCATGCTGAAATGGAGTGAACAGGATAAAGATCGGAAGAATTATATCACACAGACGATTTACCAAGAGTTCCGACCAACCGATGGACAGTCGATTGTCAGTTCAGAGTGCATTCTGCACACCGCACGTGAGGTCATGTCGCATCGACGATCCGAGGCTCGTGATGCATTTAGAGAAGGCTTACCAAAGCCTGTATCGTTAGATGCTGAGGAGTGGGACATGATTCGTGACGAGCAGCAGCAGACTCCTGATCGATATCGCCAGCAGCAAAATGCCATAGCCACACATCTAGACACGATTGGACCGTCACATTTGGGCAACGGCGGATATGACACGATGCGTCATGAGTTTGTAAGTACCATTTCATTTATATGCATATGCATGTATGCATGCATGTGTGCTAGTGCATGTATGTTCATGCATGTGTGTTAATGCATGTGATTTATGTATGCATGTTATGTATGCATGTTCATTTATGCATGTGCATGTATGCATGCGCATGTATGTATGTGCATGTATGCATGTGAGTGATGTTAGTGCCTGTTTGTTCATGCATGTGTGTTAATGCATGTGATTTCATGTATGCATGTTATGTATGCATGTTCATTTATGATTGTGTATGTATGTTCATGCATGTGTGTTAATGCATGTGATTTCATGTATGCATGTTATGTATGCATGTTCATTTATGTTTGTGCATGTATGTTCATGCATGTGTGTTAGTGCATGTAAGTTTATGCATGTTAGTTAAATGCATGTTCATTTATATGTATGTATGTTATGTTTGAATGTTCATTGATGCATGTGTATGTATGTTCATGCATGTGTGTTAGTGCATGTAAGTGTATGCATGTAAGTTTATGTATGCATATATATTTATGCATGTGTGTGTATGCATGTGAGATATGTTAGTATATGCTTATGTTTGCATGTGATTTATGTATGCATGTTATGTATGCATGTTCATTTATGCATGTGCATGTATGCATGTGAGTTATGTTAGTGTATGTTATTGTATGTATGTTAGTATGCATGTGATGTATGTTAGCATATGTAATATGTATGAATATGTATAAGTGTATGAAGCAATGTATGTATATAAATTATAAGATGTATGCTTAAAGTAATGTATGAATGAAATATTTTATTGCAATGTGTATATTAAAATAAATGTATGTACTTATGATAGATATGAATTAGAAAAGTTAATTATCTTATATTAAACTAAGTTTTTAAATATGTTAGGTTTTAAATGAGTGTTTAAACTTTTATAAAAGCATACTTATAGTTCTCATGTTATTTTTCAGATGATATGCAGCCCTCTTGAAGACGAACTGAAGAATTGAAGTGTGGAAAAGAATTTACTTAGCTAGAATTCTATTGATTAGTTTTGTATAGGATATCAATTTTATAACTGTATCTTATACCTTTTGTATAGGAAACCATTAATTTAAACTACTTTTATAATATTAATGTATTTGCATTTCATCATATGTCTAAAGAACCTTCATCTAGTAGTACTTTTTTACCTCCATCTACATTTGAAATAGTATTTCCTAGACCAGTTGGAGTTAATGATACTCAAAAAACAGAAATTGAAGAGCTAGTAAAAGATAAAATTGTAGAAGAAACTTTGCATTCAAGAGAGTCTGAACATAGATTATCTAGAACACTACCATTAATTTCCATTGTTTCACCTAGTACTGAAAATAGTGAGAACCTTTTTCCTCCATCCATATCTAGAAACACAGATCATTCTCAAATAGATTCAAACGTAACAAAAATCATTAAAGATAAAGTATTTAGTGAGGAATTAATCCTACCATCCTATATAGATGCAGTCAGTAGATATAGAAACGCTTTGCCTTACGGACCTTAGGAAAAAAAATACTTGTTCTCCAAAGTCACCTTGTGTGCGCAGTTAGCGAGACGATTGAATTGATCCACCAGTCGTCACGAATCGCTCCCACATTTGAACCTAACGTGAACAATGGCACAACATCACAAGTATAAACTCTTTTCCTTTTCTTGCATATGCAAT
This sequence comes from Ceratopteris richardii, assembly GCA_020310875.1. Taxonomy (NCBI): domain Eukaryota; kingdom Viridiplantae; phylum Streptophyta; class Polypodiopsida; order Polypodiales; family Pteridaceae; genus Ceratopteris; species Ceratopteris richardii. The sequence goes on from CM035415.1 coordinate 130,537,155, forward strand.
AGTTTGGTTTAGGTTACGTGGTTCCAGCAGCTTGAGGTGGTCATCTTGAAGAGGCAGAATTCACATTCCCTGGGTGTTGAGGGTTGGGCTTATGCTCTAAGCACTGTTGGAGCAAGTCTATGACAAGCCTAAGTATTGGCTTGAGTCCCACAAAGTCATAGAAAAAGCCTTAAAATGAAGAGTGTGTAAAGTTCACTTGTGAACTACCTCTTGTAACTTTTGAAGAGTTTACTTAATGTAAAAGTAAGAGAATCTTAAGTGGTTGAGTCCACATGATCAAGAATGGAAAGAGGAGCCACAAATTCGTGATTTGTGGTAGGTAGAGAATCAAATCAATCATTGATTGATTGGAGAGTGATTGAGGGAAGTTAGCCTCCCAAACTCAACTATAAATAGATGGCAGTTTTAGTCATGGTTAGAGAGACCTATGTGAAGACCTCCAAGAGCTGAGCTTTATGCCATATCAAGGTGTGATTACAAGGCACACATATGTATCAGTAAGTCATTGTATTGTACAAGAAATATACTTTCATTTTCATGATTATTTGGTTTCATCTTTCCATGTTCTTGTGAAGTGTACTACTCACTGCCATTACTCTCAGTTTTCTCAGTCAGCTTGCAGAGATGTTTTCTCTGAGCTTGGTGCATCATTTTCAGTGATTTAACTTGGTAAAGTTAGCTCTATAAGTCTACTATATGCTCATAAATTTTGCATGTCATTTGGATGTTTCAATCTTCAGTTATTGTTCATTTGACGTCAACAGGGTCTGTTCATCTTCACCTCTCTCTCAGGTACCCGACTTTTTCACTCATCTTGTCAGAGCCATTACTCAGTGGTTACTTATCCAAATTCAGTGATTTAAAGCTTGTTGGATGCAGCTTGCTGTCTAGTATAACCATACAAAGTTTCATAATCATTGGATTTCTACATTTTGAGTTATGGTGATTTTCCTGCTCACTAGTCTATTTCTGTAGCAGCCCATGAAAATCGGGATGATGTCATCACTTGTTAAAACTCATTGTCAGTGTGTGCTTTGTTATTTTTGATGAGATTACTCTTGAAAGTTAGCTCTTTAAGCTAACTAGACTTCCCCAAGAGGAATTAAGCTAATTGCTGCTGCTCAGAGAATTATGTAAAACACTGGACAGGTGTATGAACCAAGAATAGCAAGTTTTCACCTCTGAGCTAACTCCAACTTATCTGTTTTGATCTATCTTTCTGAGAGTGATCTTCCAAGGTACATAGGGTGTCTAATACATCCATTGGCAAGATAAAAGGGCCCACCATCTACTCCTGGAGTTCATTTGGCTGGTGTAGATCAAGGATTTTGCAACACCTCTTCATCTTCAAACACATACTTATCCATCTCTTCACAAGCACCTCCATGGGAATAGGCAAGTAGCTGAACTTCATCTCTTCACCCTTACGATCAAGTACTTGAGGAATTACGATAGCACACATAGCATTTAGCTCTTTGTTTATTGCTCAACAAATGTATATTTGAAAATTTCACATGCACTCTAGCTTGTGCATCAACTGTCAGGTATATTTTCTAAACTTGAATCTGTTTGTTACTATTTAAGTAGGGCTTTAGGAGAACTTAAAATATTATGAATTGTTAGATAAATACGATTTTAGTTTGAAAATTCAAAAAGAATTTTATTTGACAGTGAGTATCTATTTTTCATTAAAATATTAAGGATTGTTAGATTAGCATGATTTTAGTTTGAAAATTCAAAAAGAATTTTCATTTGAAAGTTAGAATCTATTTTTCAAGAATTATTTAAGGTTTTTAACTTAAGTAAAACTAGAACCAAATAATTTAATTAGCTTGGTAAGAGAACAAAAAACTAAAGTATAAGAAGAGATTAAAGATTATATTAAAAAACTTAAGTCTAGCTCTAACATACATAATAAAATGGATGAATTATTTAGAAATATGATGTCAAAAACCCAAGGACAAAAAGTAGTTGAAGCAATGTTAAAAGAAAAAGGGAAGTTCACTAGAGTTAACACAACTAATTATTTATACACATTTGAAGACCTAGCAAAGTTACATGGTTTGCTTGTAACTAAATGGGTAACATTTTTAGTAAGTCTTGCAATAGGTTCAGCCATTAGTGTAATAGAACCTCAGAGTGCGCTTGAGTGGGATGAATTTAGAAAACAAATGCATAAAGAATTTTACTTAGAAGATTATAGTCAACATAGTAGGGAAGGGTTTATGAAGTGGCTTAGCACTCCTAAGACCCAAATATCGCTTACACAATTGCATGGTGAATTTATGAAGAGATTTTCACAATTGCCAGAGCAAGATAGAACTGCACTCACACCAGATATAGTTTTATATTTCCTAAAAGTTATACCTATAGACATTAGAAGTGAAGTAGAAAGGAGACTAGAGGAACCTGGGAAAAGATATGGTTTAACGATAGACTGGGGAGTACTAAAACAAGTAGTAGAAGTAGTAGCACAAATGAAACAGAGGCAATCATTACTATATGATATGAATTTAAGTTTTCCAACAGTAGATCCAACTACTCAAAATCCTAAAATTAATATAAATTCTAGTACAACTGAACAAGCTTCTACATCTAAAATTCCTAGTGAGTTACAGTTTGAAATATTATTTAATAAATTGGATAATATGATGCAGATGCATACGAATATATCTAAGGAAGTGGAAATAGACTTCTAAATACAGTTCATTCTTTAACTAGTCAAGATAGGACAATTTTAGGACTGAGCTCAGTTTACTCATTCCCCACAAATAAATCCTATACCTATAGCACCTTTAATAAATCAAATAGTAGCTCAGAATAATGAGCGAAGAGGCGCACCCACCCGACAATGTGTTTGGTGCGACTCTCCAGAACATATGTCTTATGCCTGTGAATCTTTAAAAGATGCAAAATAAAGAAAACTAGTAATTGATATTGATAAAAAACTATGTGATTACCGCACCCACCTCCCACTAGCTGTAAATTGGGGAGAAGGTGGAATGCAAAAAATATATGAAAATATATCTGAAGCACAAAGAAGCTCATCTAGGGTTAGATTAGAATGCGATGAGAGTGATCTAGATGATCAAACATCAAATGAAGCAAAAAAATATTCAATAGAAGCATTAATAAAAGCTAGAGATGATATAATGAACAAAACAGCATGGAACTCACCTGTAGATCTTTCACATATAGAAAATGTGGAAGAAAAGAGAAAAAGGGATGAAACTCAAGATTTAGATGAAACTAATCAACGAGTAACTAGAAAATAATTAAGAAAAGAACCTAAAAATGTGCAATTTAATAAAAATACAAATTTAGATTCAAATGAGCATAAAAGAAGAGATATAAGGGAGGGCAAACAACCTGAGACATCAAGTAAACCTTTAGAATCAAAGCCTAGTGAATTAGATTCAAAGACTAGTGAAGAAACAGATAAAAATGAGGGAAAAACAAAGAAACCCAAAACAATTCCAAAAGCTATTTTAACTTCAGAACTAGAACAAAAAAATGACACAAAAGAAATACTCTATGATATTCTTTTGAAAAGTCAAGTGACTATGTCACTTGAACAATTATTTACTATAGCTAAATTAGAATTTAAAGATAACTTTATTAAAATCATTAAAAGAAAAAGATTTCCACTAAATACCGATATTGAAATGCATGACAATGTAGATGTATCTCATATTTCTAAAGATTCCTTTTCTGCTGACTCTGATGATGAGGAAGAAAGTGAAGGATACGTTAATAAAAATTTTTTAGGACCAATTCTTCCAGATAATATACAGAAAAAATTTGAAAGCAATTACAAAAAGAGTTTTTGGGCCAAGGGAACACCTGAGATTAAAGTAAACTTAGGAGATAGGAAAAATTCATGTACAACTTTAGCTTTATTAGATTCAGGTTTAGAAATTAATGTAATATCAAAAGACTTATATGATAAATTTAGATGGCCTATATATAAACAGCATGGGTGGATTATGAGAACAACAGACAACGGATGTGGTGCACTTCTAGGAGCTTATGCAAACATTCCAATTTCAATAGGAGGAATAAGTGAAACATTTCACTTTTTTATACAAGATAATTGTTCTTATGAGATCATCTTAGGAAAACCCTTTATCTGTGAAACACGAATAGAAACAAAAATAATGGAAGACGGTTCTACATATGCTAGATTTATGTCAAAAGATGATTTACAATCCTTACAAGTAATGACTGTTAATCCAAACCATATTAGAATTACAGTACAAATTAGGAAAACACCTATCCGATCACGAGAAGATGTACGAGAGTCATCTACCTCTTAGTGATTCTGGAAGATACTTTGATCAGAATTTTTACTAGACACCATTGTTGAGCGGGACAACAGTGGTAATTGGTTTGAAATCTCACAAAAATGTGTTCATAAAATATAGATTTTTTTTGTTTATTTTACATCTTCAAAATTATAAATTTTAAATAGTAAAGATATTCCTAGGAAAATAATGAAAAAACATGAAAAATATTTTAAAGATAAAGGATATATGTCTATAAATAAAAATATTTGAAAATGCAATTGAAACTTCTTTTTCTTCCACTTTACTTGAAGAAATTAATGAAACCTTACATGATGAAAAATTATTACAAGTTATACTTTTGGACTCATTAAATGAATATGAATTAATTTTAAAATTTGTTTCTGATTCTCATAATGAAGCTAAAATTAATAGAAATTATAAAACAGTTGATAGAAAAGTTAAACCTGTAGCCCACGCTTTACCTGAAGGAAGTGGTCAAAAAATAAAACAAGTAGCTAATGATCCCATCTTACGTGATATTTCAAAAATAGGACATAATTTTGCTGATGAAACTATTCAATTAATTAAAATAGGAAATGAAGATTCTTTTTTACTGCCTACTGAACGTGAATTGTTTCGTGAAATGATAAGAAAACATGGAAAAGCTTTTTCTCTTTATCCTCATGAAATAGGATGTGTTGACCCTAGAATAGTATCTCCGATGATAATATTTATTGTAGCCCATATACCTTGGAATCTTCGCCCTATACCAGTTTCAAAGGCTCATTTAACTGAGCTAATGAATCTACTTAAGGAGAAGATGCATATGAAAATTTTAGAACCTTCCTCTACACCTTATTCTAATAGATGGTTTACTGTTCCTAAAAAGAATGGTAAGATTAGATTTATCCAAGACTTATAACCCGTAAATAAAGTTACAATTAGGAATGTGGGAACCGACCTTATTGTAGAAGAATTTGCCAAAGCTTTTTCTGGGCATTCTATCTATTCTATGGGTGATTTATATTCAGGTTATGACCAGTTCTAGCTTGCTACTGAGAGTAGAGATATTACTACGATGAAGACTCCTTTAGGATTAGTTCGTATGTGTAATCTTCCTCAAGGAGCTAAAAATTCGGTAGCACATATGATGAACGCAATGCATATGGTTATTCATGATTTTATTCCTAATGTGACCATGCCAGTTATAGATGATATTCCAATTAAAGGCTGTGAAGAAAAAGAAAAAGATGAAACATTATATTTTTTAGGATGTAGGAAGTTTGTATCTAATCATATTTTAGATTGTGAGAAAATACTTAAAAGATTTGAAGAAGTAGGATAAACTTTTTCCATAGAAAAATTAGTTTTTGGAGTTAATGAAGTTTCAATTGTACGACATTTATGTGGTCTATGGTCGCAGGCCTTATCCTCCAAAAGTAGACGCTATAAATAAATTATCTGAAACTTGTAGGAACATTTGTGAGGTTAGATGTTTCTTAGGAGCATGTGTATTTTATGCTATTTGTATTCCTCATTATGTCCATGTAGCTAATCCATTGTATGATTTACTTAGGAAAAATAGGAAATTTAAATGGACTGAAACTCATGTTAAAGCAATGAAGAAATTAAAAAGTTTACTTTCTAATGCACATGTTTTAAAATGTGTAAATTACTCCAATAATAAACCAGTTATTCTAACTATACATACTAGTCCCATAGGAATAGGTTGGGTAATAGGGCAAGATGATAGTGAGGGAAATAGATACGCTATTGGATTTGGGGCTAAAATTTTACATGAAACTTGAAAAAAAATATCCACAAATAAAACGTGAATTATGGGGTTTAGTTACTGCGTTAAAGATTGACAAGGAATATTTTATAGGGGCTAATATAGTAATAGAAACAGATTGTTTACCATTAATAGGAATGATTACTAATTGTTCTTCTCCAGATATAGCAATGTTAAGGTGGATATCTTATATTAAGTTTATTAATCCTGTTTTAAATCATATTTCCCGAAAAACTAACTCTGTTGCAGGTATGCTTTCTAGGGCTAAGTTTGAAGAGGATGACATGAATGAAACTGATTTAAATGTGATTAATTATATTTCTGATGTTTATGTGTATGAAAAATTTAATGAAAATGAATATGGGGGAATTTGGTATGATATAGGATATTATCTTAGCACTTTGAAGCAATTACTTGTTTTGTCTGCCAATAGATTTAGAGACATTATAAAACGTGCATTTAATTTCTTTCTGAAGGATGGTTTTATTTGGCATCATGCAAAAGGAAAAATTAGATTTCTGCAACGAGTTTTAGGAAATAAAAATCTTCAAAATAGAGTTAGATAGATATGCATGAAACTCTTTGGGCATGACATAAAGGCTTCTATGCGACATATGATAAAATTAGAGAAGCTTATTGGTGGCCAGGTATGTATGTGAATATACGTGACTTTGAAAGTTTTTATACTGCTTGTCAAGTACATTCGTCAGTTAGACATAGAGAACCTCTGCACCCTATCTATCCTCCTTCTATTCATTACAAGTGGGTAGTTGATTTAGTGACCATGCCTAAAGGTTTAGATAGGATGAGGTATATAATTTTAGCTAGGGAAGATTTGACTAATCATGTAGAGGGTAGAGCTCTTCGTACTAAAACTACTTATAACATATGTAAATTTTTGTTAGAAGAAGTTATTTCTACATTTGGCTATGTAGAAAAGATAGTAGCAGATAGGGGTGAGTTAGATGATCGAGAGGCTAGAGAATTCTTTGACCAGCATGGGATTTGTCTATCTCTCACAACTGCTTATAATCCGGAGTCTAATGGTAAGATTGAACCAGGTCATCCCTCTATTATGAAGGCAATTTCTAAGGCCTGCAATGGTGATACAACGCAGTGGCCTAGATTTCTTCCTTTCGCACTTTTGTGGAATAATGAGATGACTCGTGAAGATTTGATTTCTATTAGGATTATGCAGTTAAATCTAGGAAATAAAATGATTGAAGAAGCTGTTCAAAAAGTTAGAGAATCACGTCTTAAGAATAAAATCTATTTTGATAAAAAACATAGACTTAGGCCTCGTACTATAGAAGTAGATGATTGGGTATTAGTTTACGATAGTACTTTTGATACACTGTATGATGCTATGAAGAAGTTAATTAAAGGATGGTTCGATTCGTATGTAGTAGTAACTGTATTTAATAATGGTACATTTAAACTTAGAGAATTTGATGGTTCTTTGTTGAGAAATTTGATTGCAAGGAAAAGAGTTCAACTGTTCAAGAAGAGAAATAATGAAGATTATGAGATTGACGAGATTGATGCTGATGATGATGCTAACAAAGATGAAGATGATGATTAAAATATCTGTTTAAAATCAAGTGAAAAAGTTTTAATTAAAGATTCTTTGATTTTTTGTGTATATGCACGGCATTATTGAATGAGTTAAAAAGGATATGTTCAAATTTATTTTAAAAAAAATCAAGAAGAATTTAAGATGTTAAATATCTGATATATTTATGATTGAAGCATGAAAAACTTGTATTTATATGAATTGAATCAGATAGTTAAATAGAAATTTAGGAATTGGAAGCTTGTGGAAGAAATGGTAGCCTTATTATGAATACATGTATATGCTGAAAATTGTATCCATTAGTAAGTGGGATTTTTGTATCTTGCTATTTATTCCTTATGAGATCTAACGTCTTAATGAATAAAGAAAAAATAAATAAAACTTCATACCCAATTAGCCTATATGTATGTGTTTGTAGTTGGTGGGCTATGTTGGGCTAGTAGGCGAGTGGAACAACCTTGGTCAGGTGATCAAGGCCACGAGCTGATGCTAGTTTCATCATAGGCCTAACCTTTATATTGTCATGCGCCTGCATGGGTCGGTAGGCTGGTGGACTTACTCTGGTCGGGCGATCAGAGCCACGAGCTGACGTCGATTTCATGTAGGGCTAACATAGTTTTATCATGTGCTATGCCGGGTTGGCAGACAAGTGGAATAAACTTGGCCAAGTGGACAAGTCCAGGAGTCGCACCCAATTCCGGTATAGGCCGATTTGTTAAAAATAAATAAAGAGCTGAGTTGGGATGAAGTAATAAAGCAAAAAAAAATGATATGAAAAAAAAGAAATGAATGGAGAGTCAGCCCATAGGAAATAAAAGTAGGAGGCATATAAAAGTTTGTATGCTCCTAGAAGGTCAATCTTAGTGAAGAACTTTGCTTTTCCGAGGCGTTCCAAGAGCTCTGATATAAGTGGTAGAGGATATCTATTCTTTATTGTGACTTTATTCAAACCATGATAGTCCACACTATTTCAAAGAGTTCCGTCCTTCTTCTTTACAAATAGGATAGGGGCTCCTACAAGAGACTTCAAGTGTTTGATAAAACCCTTGGCTAGATTCTCATCAATATTCATATATGTAATTCTGTAAGTTCCTCTGGGGATAGTCTATAGATTGGTGGGAAGGGTGGTTATGCTTCCTCTTGAAGTTATATGACACAATCATAAGGTCTATGCTCTGGGAGCATATCTGCGTTCTTTTTTTAAAAGACATCTTCAAACCCTTGGTATTGGTCAGGTAGCTTCATTGAATCATCTTTCTTGGGCTCTTGAGTTGGTATGACATAGATCATATACGTCGGTTCCTTCCTTACTGCATGCATGAAGGCTTTGGCTCCAACATATTTTGGGTACTTCTAGATATCTCGACGGGTGATTTTATTATTCTCCCAATTAATTTCGGGATTATGTCTCTTTAACCACGACATTCCGATGATAACCATGTTTATTAGACTTGATATTACATTGAAACATATGTGTGAATCATGGTCGCCAAGGTGTATTCTTAGTGGTATGGTTTCCATGGTTATATTCCCCGATGCTAGAGGCCATCCATCTACTACTTCAGCTATTACTGGCTTGTTCTTTCGAAGTACTGGAAATCCATGTTTCTTAACGTTGTCAACGAAACATGAGGAGGCTCTTGAATCTACCAGAGCTATAAGGGAAAGGGTCTTCTTAGACATGATTACCTTGATAGGGGCAAGACATGTTTCTACGGGTGTGGCTGGAATTATGAGACCCTTTCTTATATCCTGGTCCAGTTGTATGGTCTCTTTTACAACTAGACTTCCTCGTTTCCCTACTATACAAGGGTGGCTGCGACTTTGGAGCTCATTCTCTTGTTGGGACAATTAACTGCAATATGGCCAGGGTTTCCGCAATACAGGCATAACTTGTTATCCCTCCTTCTTTGTTTTTGTTTTGGTGTTAGAGGATGGAACCTAGTTACATCTATCTGCATAGGTTCTGGCATAGACTCATCTCTAGGAGTGGGTTGGAAGGGTTTCCATTGGCGAGGTCTTCCTTCTACTTGTTTTTCTCGTTTCCTTTCAAAAAGGTGGTTATCACATTGAATAGATTGGTTGATGTCTTAACCTCTAGCATCATGAGTAGAAGGTCCTTCACATCAGCTCTTAAGACCCATCTAAATTGGCTTATGAAATAATCTTCATGCCAAGTGAGGTCACATATCAACTGCCTAAATTCAGATGCATAGGTAGAGGTAGGGTGGTTACCTTGACATAGCTTCCGAAGTTTTGTTTCTGCCACTCGACTCGAGTCTGCATCTCCAAATGTGGCGATGAGCTCTCCAAGAAATCCCTCATAGTCATGAAGTACAGACATATCCTTCTCCAAGATTGGGGCGAACCATGATAAAGCTTGACCATAGAGCAAGGTTCCAATAAAACGGACCTTGGATGCATCATCAAGGTATCTATCAGGCTGCATGCGGATGTACATTTTGACTTGTTGCAAGAATCCTCCGAACTTTGTGCAATCACCATCGAACTTTTCTGGCATGCAGATCTTGGGTTCCCTCATGAAGGATGTACTAGATCGTTGATTTACTTGCATACTGCCAAATCATTTGGATTTGACTTAGATATTCTATCTGATGCCTTTTGCAAAAGTCCAGGGTTAGCCGATTGGAACTAGATAACTAAATTAAACATCGGAGCTAAATTAAACATCGGAGCTGGATGATCTATACAAGAACTTACTCAATCTTCAAAAGATGATAACTGTATTATTCATTTGAGTTTGCTTCAAGTTCTCTAACATAACTCTCATGACTTTCTAGAGCTCAATACACTCTAGAACAGTGAAGTTAGGAGCTGCTCATAAGATTCATAATTTCTAATAATTTTTAGCTAAAGTCTTTGAGAAAAGTGTCCTATGCTGGATGATTTTCATTTTGAATTTGACTTGTTCAAGATATAGTAAGATTAACGCAAAGTAAATGGAAAATTTCCTTCTACAATTTACATTGGATTTTCAAGCCCATTCGGGCAAAGTAGTCCTCTAGTCGGGTGAAAAAAATCACGTAAATGTTGGTTGAAAGTAAACCATAGTATAAACATCCAAGTCAGATGTTTGGATCAACCAAACTTAAATTTTTCCAAATCAAATTCAAATGAATATAGAGTTCTCAAAGTCTTGATTGGGATAAAAATCCCATCTTTGTCATTGAGTCCATGCACCGATTATGCCCAAAACTGGACTAGTAATTAGAATCAATCCATTTCATATGTTCGTGCCTAGAATGCACATTGAGACACAATGAAGTGGCTAGGGATGTTCTTAGATCCACCATTATTATTTATCAAATTCTTTGCAGTTTGATGAGTTTATCAAAGTGCAAAGGTAGAGGGTGTTTTGAATCATTTGAACAGGGATCCCACCCTAGAAATGAGACATGTTCTTCTGGTTTTAGAACATGACCATGTTCTTCCACCTTAAGAACATGAGGCTTGAATGTTGCCAGCTCTATTTTTTAGGAGAAAAATATTTTCCATGGGGGAAAGAATGTAATAGAGCAAGTCTAGGATCTAAGGGCCCGATCGGTTCAGACTGATTTGAAATTGGACACCGTTTGGTCACTCATGTGTATGACCAAAGATCTCGGGACTAGACTTATGCATAAGTTCATGTGGTCTCTTAAACAAGTAATCTACTTAGCCTAGTGGCTGATTTTCTCAAGGTTATGAAGGAGGAGGTCTTGGGTTCAACCCCCATGGGAAGCATAGGAAGAGAGTTTTGTCCAAGGAGCGCTAGAGCCTTCTAGATCAAGTTAATGTGAGTTAACTTGGCTCTAGCAAGACTTAACTTGAGTGGTGAGTACACCCACCACTAGTGGACTCTAGTACACACACATATACACATATGCATACACACATACATGCACACATATACACACATGCATGCATATATACACACACATACACATATACGCACATGCATGCATACATACACACACATACACATATACACACATGCATACATACACGCACACATGTAGACACATGCATACATACACACACATATGTACACACATGCATACATACACACATATACACACATGCATGCATACATACACACATACGTGTACACACATGCATACATACACACACATATGTACACACATGCATACATACACACATATACACACACATGCATACACACATACATACACACACACATATACACATATGCATACACACATACACACATACATACACACATATACACACATGCATGCATACATACACACACATACACATATACACACATCCATGCATACATACACACACATACACATATACACACATGCATACATACACACACATGTACACACATGCATACATACACACACATATGTACACACATGCATACATACACACATATACACACATGCATGCATACATACACACACATATACACACATGCATGCATACACTCACACACACACACACACATACATACACACATGCTTGGACACATACACACATGAATGCATACACACACATACACATATACTCACACATCCATACATAGACACACATACACATATACACACATGCATACATTGACACACACACATACATACACACATGCACACATATACACCCACATAAGCTAGTGTTTTATTTAAATATATATATTCTTGATTTTGAAGTTTTTTTTTACATTAAATATATCAAAAAATGATTAGGGGTTTTAGGCTATTTACACATACATAGACATGCACATATAATACATATATACATGTATATACACCTGCATACAGAAATATACATATTTTAGGTCTAGATATTTAAGATTAGGGTTATAGGGTTTAGACATACATATAACTCAATTACATTTATATTAAGAAAAAATATGGAAAAAAATAAGAAAAAAATCTAAATATATAAATAAACATATATATAAAATAGGATTAGGGTTTTAGGATTAGGGGTTTAGATTTTTATAGGTGTTTAAGTATTTAGATTTTAGTATTTTAGGTTTATGTATTTAGGTTTTAGTATTTCAAGTTTAAGTCTAAGTCTTTCTGATTAGGGTTTTAGGGCTTTAACACCTACATAACATATATACACACATACACATACACATATAATACATATATACATGTATATACACATGCGTATAGAAATATACATATTTTAGGTGTAGATCTTTAGATTAGGGTTTTAGGGTTTAGGCATACATATAACTCAATCAAATTTATATAAAGAGAAAATATAGAAAAAAATTAAAGAAAAATTCTGAATATATAAATAATTATAAAAAATAGGATAATTATATAGATAAATAAATATAAAAAGAACTAGTGTTTTAAATAATTTAAGTAAATGTATATAATTAGATATATAAAAATAGGATTAATTAAGAAAAAAATCTGAATATATAAATAAATATATAAATAAAGTAGGATAATTATATAGATAAATAAATATGATAAGAACTAGTGTTCTAAATAAAGAAATGAAATATACATGATGAAATATATGTTTTGAGGTTTCAAGAAAAAATCTGAATAAATAAATAAATAAATAAATAAATAAATATATATATATATATTTATATATATATATATATATATATATATATATATATATATATATATATATATATATATATATATATATATATATATATATATATATATATATATATATATATATATATATAATAGGATAATTATATAGATAAATAAATATAAAAAGAACTAGTGTTTTAAATAATTTAATTAAATACATATAATAAAATATATAAAAATAGTACTAATAATTAAGAAAAAAATTTGAATATATAGATAAAATAGAATATTTATATAGATTAAGGTTTTAGGTTTTTTAGGTGTTTAAGTATTTAGGCTTCAGTATTTCAATTTTAAGTCTTTAGGAGTATGATTCTTAGGTTTAATAAAAAACAAATGTTCTAAAATGTCCATAGTGTAGCAGATGGCATCTTTGGATCTCGAGGAGAGAATGGCATGTCCTTGCACTCAGTGCAAGTATCAAATTGAGCAAAAACCACGGATTTGTACTGCACATGTTAGAGAGTATGGATCCTTTGATAGGAGTCGACTAGAAAACCTATGCTACCATTTGCATGGTCTCCCAGGTGAGCAGATGGACCCAAACAATATTGCACCGGTAACCTCTCGTGGACAAAAGAGAACAAAAAAGGACTTAGACATACAAGCAAGTACTGATAATATTACACAGAATGAACATATGGAAGAGATGCTCGAAGCATTTTATGAGATGGACGAAGATCATGATGGTGGAGAGGATGTCGAGAGTTTCATGGACACAATAGAATTTCCATGATCAGAAGTCCATGAAGAATATGGAAACATGCGAAGACTAGCTTGTTTACCACTTTACAATGGAGCAAAGATTTCTGTACTACGTGTGTCACTCGCGATGCTCAATCTGCATTCCATTTATGGATGGTCAGATAGTAGTGTCACTAAATTGTTCAGGTAAGTGGAGAACAAATTTGCTTTCATTGTTGTATCAAAATTACTTTATTTCCTAATATCGTTTTAATTGCTTATTGTAGGCTTCTTAAAGATCATTTTTTGCCAGAGGGCAATGACATGCCTCCAACATGTGGAGATGCAAAAAGAACTTTATTATACGAAAATTCATGCTTGTCTGAATGATTGCATCCTCTTTCGAAATGAGTATGAGCATCTCCACATATGTCCAAAGTGTGGAGAAAATAGATTTAGAGAAGACCTTGTAGGCGAAGAAATCCCCGCAAAGGTTCTTTGCCACTTTCCTATCATTCCACGAATTAAGAACATGTTTAGATGCAAATCTATAGCTGAGTTAATGTCATGACATTCAAAGAGCAGGTATACAAATGGTGTAATGCGAGTGGCGACTGACTCTCATGCTTAGAAGCACATAGATAGTAAGTGGCCAGAGTTTGCTAGTGAGCCTCGGTCCATACATCTAGGCCTAGCTATGGATGGAGTGAATCCATTTGGTTTACGTAGTTCTTCATGGAGCACATGGCATGTATGTTTGGTCAATTATAACATCCCACCATGGCTTGCCACAAAGAAAGGTGATTTATTATTAGCTCTTATTATACCAGGTAAGTATAAGGTAAAAAACATGGATGTATATCTTGCACCACTTATGGAAGAATTGTGCATTTTATGGGATGGGATTACTATGTGTGACATGTCTCAACCTATAAGAAGACGAGACGTGCGAGTGCAATGCATACTTATGGGGACGATGTATGATTGGCCTGGTTATGGTGAATGTTCAGATTTATCGATTTTGGGTTACCATGCTTGTCCCTTATGTGGACCACGACTCAAAGCACGCTATTCCAAAGCACTATGTAAAACTATCTATGAAGGACACCATAGATATTTGCCTAATGGACATGTTTTACGTGAAGGACAAATTGGTCAACAAGCACAACGCCAAATGAAAGCTAGCAATTGGAAACAAGTGTGGGATTCAAAAAATTCATTCGCTGGCATGAAACGGTTGTCCATTTTTCATGAACTCCCTTATTGGAGCGAATTGTTGATCAATCATTTGGTAGAGTCGATGCATATTTTTAAGAATGTGGGAGAGATTCTTTGGAAAACTTTGATCGGAAAGAAAGAAAGCAAAGCACAAAGGGAAGACTTAGAAGAGCGAGGCCGTATGCGAGAGTTGTGCGCAATTACTAAGCCCAACTGAACAGTATCATTACCATGAGCTCCTTAGGTGCTTCGGAGGATGGAAGAGCAACAAGTGAAGAAAACAATTTCAGAGCTTCGGACACCTACTGGATGCATGAGGTGTCTAAAAACTACTTTCACACAAAACGACGATATTGGAGGGCTCAAGAGTCATGATTGGCACAAGTTTTTACAGCTTGTGCTCCTTGTAGCCCTAAAAGATTGTCTTTCGGAGGATGTACGAAGAACCATTTATAAAATTAGTTCTTTAGTATGGTGGATCTCTTCTAAAGAGATAAATAAAGATAGCATAGAGAGTGCAAAACTCAATGGTATCGAGGCTGTTTGTATGGTAGAGAAATACTTTCCCACAAGTATTCTCACTATTCAACTTCATTTTCTAGTTCATGTGGTAGATGAAGTTGTAATAGCAGGAACTGTCCATAGTCGATGGATATTCTTCTTAGAGCGCTTTGTGAAGACATTAAAATGGTTTGTTCGACAGAGAGCACGTCCATAGGGTAGCATGGTAGAGAGATGGCTTGCACAAGAGTCTCTTGTATTCATAATGGAGTTTCTACATATGTCGGATCCCAAAATACCTCACTTATGGAGCGATGATGAAGATGTTCATCTTGTAGGCGATGAACCACAAGGTAAAGGATTGCAAAGAAAAATGGATTCAGCTTTTAGAGAGAAGGCAATGAAGTTTTTCATAGTTAACTCTGAGCCTATGCAGAAGTGGTTAGAAAAGTATGAGCTTGCCAAGGGAACGAACTCAAAGGAAAGAGCTCAGTTTTAAAGGAATCGTTCCACTCGATTTTTGCTTCTTCCAGAAATTCTTCGACCTCTTACACCTTTTCCAATGAGCAGATGGCTAGATACAATGGTTTCACAAGCAAAGGTAGTGGGTGAAGATATCTCTAAAGAAGAAGAAGAACTCGCAAAGGGATGTGATTGGGAGTATACTAAATACGATACGCCATGGTCTCATGGAGGACACTTTTGGATCACATCAATCGATAAAAATAGGTCTAACTTTTTGTCAGGGGAGCACTAGATTGTGCTCTCTGACTACACCAGACAAGATTTCTGAAATATACTTATGATTACAAGAACACCCACATAGGGAAAATGATACAAGAATAAGTGACTGATACAAGATGTCCTACAACCCGGGACCAATAGGTATGGAAAACTGGACTAGAGATGATACAGGAGATCCCACAACCCGTGATCGTAAGTATGAGACAAGATATCTAGATTACAAGAACTCCCTTCTGGGAGATGAACTGGATACAGGAAAGAACTCGACAGGATCTTGTACTATGAGATTACAAGGGGACAAGATAGGATGTCCAAGAACTAGACTAGAACAAGGAACAAGACAAGAACTAGAAATGAAACTTGAAGAGTACCTACTTGGCGGCCACGACTCCTTGAGCTTCCAAGACTGGTATTGGCAAGAGTGATTATGAATGTGGCCAACCCCTCCTTATATAGATTTTCCAAGGGCGGTTCTAGGGCGGTTACGAATTGATGATATCATCAATTCGTAGCATGGTCTCTGGATGTCAGAATCAAGCAAGAAGACAGTCGATCTTAGGGTTTTGGCACATTCCAGACACAATGGAAGCATTAGTTTCCCAAAATTCTGAACCAGTAATGAGATATAGGATTCACATGGAATCTGAGAGTTTCCTTTGTCCATGATACTTTTGATAGTAGAGTGATGGTGAACTTTTTGCAAAAAAGTAGAGCGAGTGCAAGAGATGATAATGCTCAAGAAAGCCAACTAGATTATTGTGGTGTGATTCAAGATATCTTGAAACTTTTTGCAAGAAAAAGTTTCAAGATATCTTTTGATAGTGGAGTGATGGTGAACTTTTTGCAAAAAAAGTAGAGCGAGTGCAAGAGATGATAATGCTCAAGAAGGCCAACTAGATTATTTTAGTTTGATTACTTTGTTCTTGATGTGAAATGGTTCAAAGTAGTCACCTCTGGAAGAAACGCAATAGTGAGGTAGGATGTTGGCAGTAGTCAAGGAACCGAAGGACTCACAAGAAAAGGAAGCCTACGAAGGGAGTCAGAGCAAAGAGAAAGCACAAGTAGACACAATAGTCAAAGAAGATCTGGCAAGTAGACCATTTAAATTTTTCATGCATCAAAGAGTTGGGCACACAAGAAGAAGGAGCAAGTAGGGAGCTCCAGGAAATGTATGTCAAAATGTTAGAAGAAATCCCTACAAAACTAGTGATTTTCATCACTAAAACCATTGTAAATACCATTTCATATTTTTGTAGCTCCATTTTGTGAAAGCCAAGGAGTCCTTGAGCTTGAGGAGCTTTAGAAGTACCTACCTATCAGTTTTCACATTTTTTAGACTCCGTTTGAACCTCCAAATAGGGTAGAGAACCTAATTTTTAACTAGGCCGGACACTAGGTCTGGACAAGGCCAAAACCTAGTCAAAACTATAAATAGAGCTAGAGAGCTCCTTTTTTAGGTTAGCTTGTAATAGATTTGAACTTGTATGAGCATTTTGGAAGTAATCTAAAAGAACTCCATTGTCTTCCTCTTTGTCTTGCCGTGTGTGCGTGTGTGTGTGTATGTGTGTGCATGTTGGTGTGCTTTTCACTCAGGCACTTGTGCCTTCACTTGCTCGAGGTCATCATACCATCCTCACCTCTTCCCGGATTGACATTAAAGGAGGTGCTACTCATCACTGAGCTACACCAAATTTTGGCGTCGTTGCTGGGGATTGAGCTTTGAGGACGAGAGTGTGATGGTAAGACGTAGAGTTGAGGCGTTGGAGTCATAGGTATTTTCTTCACTTTTTCTATTTTCTTTTGTTTTTCTCATCACCATCATCATCCTCACCATCTCCCACATCCATCTCCATCATCGCGGAAAATTTCTGTTTTTGGTCATATCACCCCACCTATACCATTTCCCTCATTTCACTTGTGAGAGAGAGAGAGAGAGCGTTTGGTGCTTGTGCTTTTCTGTGTTTCTTGAGATTTTCTGCAGGAACTAGCATCACCAACAGCTGCACCAGCTTCAGTAGGTAAAAAATTTTGACTCTGGAGGTCCCGAGGCATTGACCTCTGTCAATCGCGACCGAAAGAAAAGTTGATTATTTTGCAAAACAAAGTGCATAACCATGATGTGTAGACCTAGGGCATCCTAAATGTGTGTTTGAAATTTTAAGATTCCTCAGTTTTCTATGAATCGCAATCGACCTATCAATCGCGATCGACAAACCACGACAGACACTTGCCGACCGACCTGTCAATCGCGATCAACCCATTAATCGCGACCGACAGAGTCAACGACCGACTGACCACGATTGACTCAATCTACGCGTGACACGTGTCAATCGCGATGGAGCCATCAATCGCGATCGACCGGTCACTCGTGACTGATAGCCACGACGAACCTATCAATCCCGACCGACCCAGTCAACGATTGCTTGACCACGACCGACTGAATACTCGCGACGGACCTGTCAATCACGATCGACACGTCAATCGCGACTGACAGAGTCAACAACCCTTTGACCACGATTGATTGAAAATCCGGGCAAGGTGTCAATCGCGATTGACCCATCAATGGCGACTGACAGCCACGACAGACCAGTCGATCGCGATTGATAGAGCTTGCGAACGCGATTGACGGACAAATTTGGCCAAATTTTTAGGGCAAAAAATAGTGGTCTACTTTTGGCAAATTGTGGGACAAACACTAGGGTTTATCATTGCATTGTGAGGCCGCAAAACAAGTAATTCGAGAATTCCTGTCTGCCTGTGAGCCTGTTTTCAATCCTGTTTTAGCCCCAAAATCCTGACTAGTCATAACTTTCTCATACGAAATCCAATTGCTGTGATTTTTGTTTTGTAAAATTAATATCAGGAGATTAGATAGGATAAATTGAAGTTGACCATATCCAGGGGTAGGAAAACTAAGGGTCTCTTGGGATTGTTTTCCATAAAGGCAAAGGATAATTTTGTCTGTGAGTGACATGGATGAAAATGGTCTATTGTGTCATTTGAATCTAAGTCTTGAACTAACCCAGAGACTTTTACAGGTCCAGTAACAGCACTTGAAGGAATTCTAAGCAAAAGCAAGTGCAAGCTTGGGAATGCGCTTCCTGGGCACTCAAGGGCAACCAAGGAAAGGGACTTAAGGTCAGAAATTCTCAACTCCCTTTGTCCATTCCTAGCTTAGACTAAGAGCGAGTAGTGCTTAAAGTAAGTCAAGGTGACGAGGGGTATCTATCAAGTTGAAGAATACCTAAATACTCAAGTTCAAGCTAAAACATAATCTCTTTGTGATCGATAACTTTCAAGGGAAAGAATTTGATGTGGTACGATCAACCTAAAGTGCGGAAAATCACTCAAATATTCCTGACAACGCAAACATCAAACAAGATCATAAACACGATAATCCAACAAGAAAGAACCAAGTGACTGTTACGAAAGAGCTCAGCAACGAGGTTGTACTTGGGAAAAAATTGGGCTATTTAATTAGGCATATGAACCTAAGGTCAGGACGACACCTAGGGATAGATAGACAAAGTCTTAGATCTTCAGAGGCTAGTGTCAATCATACTGCTAGGTTGTGGGCCCAGCAGTTGAGCCATCATTCATGCTACCCTAGCTCTGAGACTAGCGAGTCTGAGATGTCCCACGGTATGGAGAGACCATACAGGAAGTTCAGGAGTGCCATATCTACATGGGGTAGAAGGCCTTTACAAGACGCAACTCGAATACCTTAGGACCAACCAATTAGGTGCTTGCATCTATGAGGACGGCCTAGGAAGATCTCTGGTCCAGATTAAAAACCCCGACCAATCCATTGGACTAGAATATCCAGCGGTCAAGTTTGAAAATGGATCATACTTGGACAAAGAAGGAACTATATATGTAGTCACCAGTCATCCAGATAGGACAGATGAATTTGGGAATGTGATCCTAGAAACGGACTTAGGCGACCTGGATCAAGGAAACATGGGTGTAGAACCTAGAACCCCCTTAGGCAAATCTGTTCTCACTAGGATTATCACGCCAAAATGGATTCCCCAAGACAATAAGAGCATAGATCTACTCATGAACCGAGAGACTGATGAGGCCTTATGGAGGTATAGATCTGATAAGCCAAATGAGGTAGGGACAATCATGATATATGAGTTCAAAGATCCTGATAGCCCAGGCGCAGTGACCTACTTAGATCACACCTCAAAGAGGATCTTTCTGGTTACGGAAAATGATAGGCATGCTTACACTTGGAAAGGTGAATTTATTTTCCCCCAACCAAGATCTAATGTGTCCTATGGACATCTCGGAGCTGGAACATCCCAAGCTCATGGAGCCCAAAGAGACAGACATAGAGACAGACCTGAGGTAAGCTTTGCCAACCAAGTGGGAAGAGATAGAACGAGAACGAAAACAAATAGAGTGGAACCTGAGGGACTTAGAGCCCCAAGGAACCAAAGGAATGCTGACGATTTCCCTCTGCCAAGGCCTAGGGAACACACCAGAACCCTGAGACCTACACAGCTAGTTAAGTCCATGAAGAACTACTTCGATGGCATAGGAGACCCATATGATCATGTGACCGAGTTTAGGCAAATCTTGAGAGCTGAGCAAGTTGAGGACCTATTCACGCAATATTATGCCTTTGTTCTAACCCTTAGGAACACAGCCCTTACGTGGTTTCAACCGTTGAATTAGAGACAGTTCAGGAGCATAGACCAACTCTTAGAGGCTTTCATCAGTGAATTCTCTAAAAGTGGCATAAGGCAGAATACTTCCTCATTGATACATAACTTCAAGCAGACCCCTCAAGAGATCGTGAGACTTGCAGGAAGAAGATTTAGGCAATATCTTGAGAGATGCCCTGTTCCTGAGTTACCCACACCAGCCAAACAAGTGGCTTTATTCTTGGATGGATTGCTAAGTACCAAATTGAGGTCATATGTGTACTTGAAGGACCCTAGGACGATAGAAGAGTGTGTACAAATGTGCATCGATATCGAGGATAACCTAGGGGAGGAGTTAGAGCTTTCCAAAATCTACAAGGATTCAGATAGTGCCTTTAGCCTCTCTTCGTCGCAATCCACATCAATTGAGGAACTCGCGGAGAAAGTAGCTCAAAAACTAGGTGTCACTAGCAAACAAATCCCATGGTTTGCCCCAGTAAAGAGGTGCTACACTTGTGGCAGCGACCATATGGCGAACGTATGTCCCATCATGGCTCAACCCCAAGTGAACCCTAGTTGCCAATATTGCACCATAGAACGGAAATACACAAATCACACAGCACAAGACTGCCCATACAATAAGCAAGCAGTTAAGCAAACCTACCCTCAGCCCTATCCACAACAGGGAAGACACTAGAACCAGTACCCTCCACAGCAATATGGCAGACCACAACAATCCTATCAACAGCCCTACCAAAACCTACAAAGGCCTCAACATGTGTTAGCTCAACAACCTCCAACCCCAGCTAATGTGATTCCTATAAAGTATGCAGTTGCTGAGGAAAACTTGAATAGAGCCATAGTTCCAGTGACTCCATTGCTTTCAAAAAGTGACCCGAGTGATCATAGTTTTGATTCCACTCATATAGATAGTCCACAGGCTTACTACATGCAGTCTCCTGAACATGGTGAGTCCTACCATAGTGAAGAACCAAGTGAACCTAGTTGGGAACCAGAGTACACAAATTTCATGTACGCAAACCCCAACTCTAGACCTCAATATAGGCAGGTAAGACCCCCATTCCCTAGAGCGCCATGCTACAGATGTCAGGGAGATCACCTCATTCGTGATTGCCCCATGCCTACACCTACACAACCCCAGTCAGTAACAATACAAGGCTTTTGTCAAGATTGTGGAAAGGAGCATCTCTTACGAGATTGAACAAAGAATCCCAATAATATGCCAAAAATCACTCCAATTAATGTTATTGGGTTACTTGTAGATCCCTCAGGAAGTGTAACTTCCACTGCACTTGTATAGGTGGTCACTAGAGCTCAGGCTTTGCAGCAGAACCAAGGTTTAGGTCAAGAAAAGAGTGTAGAGGTTAGTGAAACCGAGAGCATAGCCAAGAAACGGTCAAGAGCCTGGAGGGATAGCCGAGAGAGAATGAAAAGAAAATGGTCTAAAAAGATGAGCGACTTAGAAGAAAGCATAAGAGAAACAAAAGCCAAAATTGTTGAACTCACCTCTCAAACAAACTCTCACATACCACCACCACCACCCTCATATCCATCACCATCTTTCAACCCACCTCAGACCATCCCACCATCCCCTAGAGTAGGATCAGTATTAGCTGACCCCACTCCAGAAGACATAGACATGATGCTTAAGGAATATCAGGCCAGAATCCAAGAAGGGCCAAACATGATGGATCATGACAAGTGCTACCCTAGAGCTGACCTAGAGATAGAAAGAACCAAGCTTTGCGTGAAAATGGTCGCGTTGGCTCAGACCATGTTTGAAGCCAGTCGCCTCTTCAACTACTCTGGCTCAGCTAAGACACAATTGCACTTGAATGGACTACTAGAGAAGTTAGAGAGCATAATTGCAAGATCTGCCAAGGAAGAAAAAAACCAAGGAAGAGATGAGGCAAGTAAAAGAATAAGCATCCCCCCACAGGAAGCTTATGTGCCCAATTCCACTGAGCCAGACTCCTCTTCTTCTATGAATAGGTTCACACCAGAATTCCTACGAGAGATTCAAGAAGACAAATGGGCTAAAGAAAGTGAAGTCCCTCCTCCCATTGAACTTGTGGATGACACGCATGATCAATTCCCACAAGATATTCCTTCCATTTATGGAGATCAGGAGAGTGCACAAAGTCAAGAGAGGTTAGATTTCGAGTCTAACTCCCTACAGGAATTACCCCACTTCACAGGCCCATGGGAAGCCAAGTCTACTTGTATGAGAGCACCCACGGTCATGGTAAGGAACAAAGACTCAGTCATACCTAGGAATACGGAGGTAGTGAAAAACACTAAAGTGCAGTGCAACCTCACTTTAGAAGAGCTACTCAAAGTTAGGCCAGAATTATTGAAACATGTAGCTAACCAAGTGCCAGAAGTAGTGAAACCCCGTTCCCAAGTACGTTCTCACAGAACAGTGCCAGAAATTCCTCTAGACAAGATAGGAGATATGAGTGAAGGTGAAGAAGGAAACACCTATCTTCCCATCACCCATCAAGGATACACAACCAAGGCAATTCTGGACTTTGGTGCAAGAGTTGCAATTGCTACCACTTCCCTATGGAAGCGTTGGGGCAATCCAACACTCAGGCCAACGAGAATGAAATTGCAGATGGCTGATGGTCACATAGAGAGACCCCTGGGTTTACTAGAAGGAATAACTCTCACTACTTGTGGTGTAGAGTTTGAGCACACTTTTGCTATCTATGATTTTAGCAAGAACCATGCCTATGATATGATTTTGGGAAGACCATTTATGCGACAGTTGCAAGTGGTCCAGGATTGGGGAACCAATTCCTTGTATTTGCAACACTTAGGTGTTACGACTATAGTCAATCTCAAGGATTACTCTCATAGAGATGTACCGCCTATTCAATGGAATCCCATCCATAAAGCCAAGGATGACACGGAGTCTGTGGACTCCATAGGATCAGGATCCTCATGGATGCATGAAGACACCCATTTATGGATATGTAAAGTAGCAGTAGAAGAGGAGAAGAGAGAAAGAGCCAGAGAGGTAGGCGCGAAAGAAACCCATAGATCAATTCAAGACCCAGCCTATGCACCTGTAGTATTTCCTGACGAAGAGTTTGAACCTCATGGTTGGGCAGAAATTTTAGCAACAATGGATGTAGCCATCAATGAAGAACAATGGACACCCCACTGTGATGAGGATGGCTATGATATTTCAGTTTTCTCCATAGAGCCAATCATGGGAGATGCAGTTTTGGAAGAGTGCGAACGTAGCCCTGATGCATTTGAGGATGCAAGTGACTCCAATCTAGAGTCAATCATTATGGACCCACCTTTTGCATCAGATGATAAATACTTCTATGAAGTAGAATTCCAACCCCAGGGGCATGGAGAGCTTGCAAATGATGTAAGGTTAGCCACACAAGTGACCCCTAAGGATGAAGGAAAGAAAAGAAAGAAGAGAAAAGTCACACTAGAAGAGGAAGAATCTTTGTTTGAGGTCCCGGAAAATTTTAAGAAGTATGAGATAGATGATAGAAGAGTCATGATAAGGATGCCTAAACGAGAGGCACAATCAAGAGAGGCCTATGATAACAAAGAAACCACCAAGAAAATAGTGGTAGCCCTAGAAGAAGGAGAGGAGAGATGTACTTATATAGGACATGACCTGACAGAAGAAGAAGAGCGCGAATTGATAGCCTTGCTAAGAGAATACAGAGATGTATTCGCTTGGAGCTAATAGGATTTGAAGGGTGTTGACCCAGACATATGCTCACACACTATCCCCATGACCTCAGATGCCAAATCCTCTAAGCAAAAGCCATACACATACAATGATAATTATGTTGCCAAGATCAAAGAAGAGATAGATCGTCTGGTAGAAGCTAGATTTATCTATGAAATTGAGCACACTGAGTGGGTATCCGCCATTGTAGTGGTGCCCAAGAAGAATGGAAAGCTACGTGTATCCATTAACTTGCAGAAGGTTAATGCAACCACAATTAGGGCTATCTATCCACTTCCAATCACCGAGCATCTATTAGAAAGGGTAGCAGGCAAGGAAGTGTACAGCTTCCTAGATGGGTTCTCTGGCTACAATCAAGTAGCCATTGCACCAGAAGATTAGCATAAGACGGCTTTTGCCACAGAGTGGGGCATATTTGCCTTTAGGGTAATGCCATTTGGGCTTACCAATGCTCCTGCAACCTTCCAGAGGCTGATGTGTCATGTATTTAAAGAGTTCTTGAGGAAGAATTTGGAAGTCTATGTTGATGACCTCTATGCTCATTCCAACATTAGACACACACATATACCAGAACTCAGGCAAATCTTTGACAAATGCAGAGAATATCAAGTTTGCTTGAACCCAGAAAAGTGTGTTTTCATGGTCAGGCAAGGCAAGATTCTAGGATACATAGTGTCAAAGAAGGGCATATCCACTGATGAAGAGAAAGTAAGGGCCATAGCAGAGTTACCTAGGCCGAAGAATGTCAAGGAAGTACAAGCTTTCATGGGGCATTGTGGTTATTACCGACGCTTTATACACATGTACGCCATCATTGCC
The DNA here is from genome assembly GCA_020310875.1 of Ceratopteris richardii. Classification (NCBI taxonomy): domain Eukaryota; kingdom Viridiplantae; phylum Streptophyta; class Polypodiopsida; order Polypodiales; family Pteridaceae; genus Ceratopteris; species Ceratopteris richardii. The sequence goes on from CM035415.1 coordinate 130,562,769, forward strand.
GAGCCTCTGTAGGGACTTTTGACTAACTTTGAGTGGACTGAAGAATGTGAAAACTCCTTCCATGAGCTTAAACGACGATTGTGTTCAGCACCAATCTTGACCACACTAGACTGGAATAAGCCCTTTCATGTTCACGTGGATGCATCCAATTATGCTATTGGATGTGTACTCGCACAACCTACGGGTGAAGGTAATATGTACCTTCCAATTGCCTATGCTAGTAGACAACTAAATGCAGCTGAACTTAACTATATCACCACCGAACGAGAAGGATTAGGCATGGTGTATGCGGTTAAAAAGTTTAGACACTATTTGCTTGCAAATAAGTTTAAATGTTTTATTGATCATCAAGCACTGTTATACTTGGTAAAGAAGCCATGCAATACAGGTAGATTAGTGAGATGGTTTCTCTTACTAATGGAATACGACTTTGAAGTTGTGGTGAGGAAAGGGAAGACTCACTTGAGAGCAGACCATCTCTCTAGGCTCACATCTGGAGAAGCACCACAAGGAGTATCGGATGACCTTCGTGATGCTTACTTGTTTAACTTGGGAGTTGTACCTCAGTGGGCTAAGCCATTAGTGCCAATACTGACATACGGGCCTAACCACCCAGTCATAAACACTCAAGATAGGGAGGTAGTAAGAGCCCAGAAGTACCATATCATGGTAGGAAGTATGTACAAGCATACAGATCAAGGGATCTTGGCTTGTTGTGTGGAAGAGGACGAGTACGTTAAATGGTTGCAATTAGCACATGTAGGTGCATTAGAGCAACACTACTCGAAGCAACGAACTCTACAGACACTAAGGAGACTCAGAGTGCATTGGCTGACTATGGAAGCTCATGTCCAAAAGTTGTGCAAGGAATGCCCAATCTGCAGCACTAAACCACCTGTGGAACATGCCACTCTTTATCAAGTGTACATAGTGCCAGATTGGAGTGAACCATTAGTAGCCTTCTTGAGAACGAGAACATTCCCTCAAGATATGTCATTGGCCAGACAAAGAAGTTTGGAACAAGAAGCCCTAGACTACTCACTTATTGGTGATAATTTATACAAGCGTGGTAAAGACGGTTACCTAAGGTTGTGTGTCCATGAGAGTGAATACCTTAAGATCCTAGAAACGGCTCACCAAGGTGTAGCAGGAGGACATTTTGGACCAGATTGGGTGATCAAGGCAATCCTATTTACAGGACTTTGGTGGCCGACCCTTCACATTGATGCACATACCTATGTGAAACGGTGTGACATTTGTCAGCAAACTCAGTATCCTATACGCAAGGATGAGATGCCTTTAAAACCTATGATGGGTTGATGTGCATTCTCTAAGTGGGGAATAGACTTTGTAGCTCCTATTAATCCCCCAGCCAAGGGTTCACATGCTGAATATATCATTGTGGCCATAGACTATTTAACCAAGTGGGTAGAAGTGAAAGCTACCACAAAGAACGATGCTCAAACGACAGCTAAGATCTTATTTGAGAATGTATTCACAAGATACGGGCTACCTATAGAGCTAGTTAGTGATAGAGGGACTCACTTCTTGAATGAGGTTATTGAAAATCTTCTCCAAGAATTCTTGGTAGTACATAAGAAGTCTGCCCCCTATCACCCACAAGCTAATGGCCAGGCTGAGAGCACAAATAAGATCCTATGCAATGTGTTGACTAAATTGATAAATAATAAACGCTTTGATTTGGACAAACAACTACACCATGTTGTTTGGGCATACCGAGTGGCCTATAAAACGGTACTCCAAGCCACACCCTTTCAGATGGTATTTGGCCAAAATGCGATGCTACCTCTGGACTTCTTGATTCCCACATTGAGAATAGCATAGGAGCATGAGTGGACGGGTCATGAACTCTCTTCGAGAATTTTTTACCTCGAACGATTAGGTGAAACTAGACTAAGAGCTGCAACGGGAATATATGCAGCTAAGAAAAGGCAGAAGGCGTACTTTGATGCCCATGTGAAGGATAAAGGATTGAAAGCAGGGGACCTAGTGTTAGTCTACACTTTGAAGCAACATGCGAGAAAATTAGAGAAGAGAGGCTATGGACCTATCATCATAAGTAGGATCTCGACTAGTGGAGCAGTCCAATTAGCCACACTCGAAGGCGACATTCTCCCTAGCTACATTAGCGGATGCAGAGTCAAGTTATATCAAGAACCCTTGACTGAAGAGATGCTAAATCGACTCAACACTGCCAAGAAGCGCAAGGAAGAAGAAAAATGAATTCGAGAAGAGGCTCAGGCAGAAGCTCCGAAGAATGAAATTGAGAAGACAGGGTAGAGATCAACCTAAAACTGATGACTATGTAGCTCAAGGATATCATGTGGCTATGTGTGAAGTTTTAGGCATTAGCTCTCATAGAATAGTTGACCAACGTCCTTTTGTAACCTTGGAGATAGGACAAGGACAGAGTGCAAGGACTGTACGGGCCTTGATTGACTCAGGTGCAGCCACTAGTGCTGTTAAACTTTCTTACTGTCAAGAGTTGAAATTAAATGTCAATCCTATTGAAGCATATCTCATAGGATTGGGAGGCATGGAAACCCCTTGCATGGGCGAGGTGGAACTCCCCCTCTACATTCAAGATGTTCTAATGACAGTCAAAGTACTAGTGTGTCAAGATGAGGACCTCACTGAACCTCTTATCTTGGGTCAAGATTGGATCTATGATCATGCAGTCAACCTAAACCTAAGAAGTGGACTTCTTCAGGCATGGGTAAATCAGAGTCGAATTACAGTAGAATTAGACAATGGTGCACTCAAGGAATTAGGAAAGGCACAAGCTCCTGGTCCTTCCAAGGGTACACATGAAGTTGACAATGCTATTCTTCTCCAAAACTATGTGATGCAGAGGGATGATTGCCTCAACAAAGAAGTTAAGGTTACAACGGAACTCCCTTCTTTTCCAAAAGCCACAGGGATGGAGCAACCAAAGGTGGATCAATGTAGAAGAAGCAGATGACTTGTCCTCGAAGCCAAAAGAAAATACAAAGCACGGTGTCTCAACCATCAAACCAAGTGTGGGTGCAGAAAGGCGAGCTTGCCATTGCGGTCGAGCCACAACAACTCGCTCAACTTCCTATTAGTAATCAACGACATGATACTAATAAGAAAACTTCCAAAAATTATTCTGTGAAAGTGAAATCTATCTGGGTACCCAAGAAGTCGATGAAGGCTGGCCCACAATCAAGACAAATTTGGGTGCCTAAGGCTTGCTTGCGGGCTCAACTAGTCATACACAAATCGCACCATGTACAACAGGGTTCACTCACTCAAAGAGCCGATGCCCACTCTAAGTCAATGCACACAAACACGTATTCACACATGAGCACGAGTGGAATCACTCGCAAATGGGCTCCTATAAAGCCTCATTTCCAAGCAGACACCCTCATAAAGCCCTCCAGAGTCTCCAGGAAACCAAAACATAAAGTCATTCACTATGTTTGGCAGCCAAAAGCTTGTAATAAAACCACGGATCCCATTTGTACATTCATCTCCACCCACTAACTGCATCTTTTCACTTAGCTCATAGGACTAACAACACACACAATCATCGCGTACTCACTCGTCCAATAACTCATCATTCACTTCATGTTAATGTTGTAATGGGAAAAAACATTGTTCTACCTTGTCCTTTACAATGTTAACACATGCTTCTATATTCTCACAGAACTTGCAAGCAAGCTGTAACATGGCAGAAACTGTGTGAAGAGATGGATAGGTATGTGCTTGAAGATGAAGAGGTGTTGCAAAATCCTTGATCTACACCAGCCAAAAGAACTCCAGGAGTATATGGTGGGCCCTTTTAGCTTGCCAATGGATGTATTAGACACCCTATGTACCTTGGAAGATCACTCTCAAAAAGATAGATCAAAACAGATAAGTTGGAGTTAGCTCAGAGGTGAAAACTTGCTATTCTTGGTTCATACACCTGTCCAGTGTTTTACATAATTCTCTGAGCACAGCAGCAATTAGCTTAATTCCTCTTGGGGAAACTTAAATAGCTTAAAGAGCTAACTATCAAGAGTAGTCTCATCAAAAATAATGAACCACACACTGAGAATGAGTTTTAACAAGTGATGACATCATCCCGATTTTCACGGGCTGCTACAGAAATAGACCAGTGAGCAGAAAAATCAACATAACTCCAAATGTAGAAATCCAATGATTATGAAAATTTGTATGGTTATACTAGACAGTAAGCTGACTCCAACACAGTTTAAATCACGGCATTTCAATAAGTAAACACTGAGAAATGGCTCTGACAAGATGAGTGAAAAAGTCGGGTACTTGACAGAGAAGTGAAGATGAACAGACCCTGTTGACTTCAAATGAACATAACTGACGATTGCAACATCCAAATGACATGAAAATTTTGAGCATATAGTAGACTTATAGAGCTAACTTTATCAAGTTAAATCACTGAAAATGATGCACCAAGCGTAGAGAAAACATCTCTGCAAGCTGACTGAGAAAACTGAGAGTAATGGCAGTGAGTAGTACACTTCACAAGAACATGGAAAGATGAACTCAAATAATCATGAAAATGAAAGTATATTGCTTGTACAATACAATGACTTACTGATACATATGCGTGCCTTGTAATCACACCTTGATATGGCATAAAGCTCAGCTCTTGGAGGTCTTCACATAGGTCTCTCTAACCACGACTAAAACTGCCATCTATTTATAGTTGAGTTTGGGGAGGCTAACTTCCCTCAATCACTCTCCAATCAATCAATGATTGATTTGATTCTCTACCTACCAAAAATCATGAATTCGTGGCTCCTCTTTCCATTCTTGATCAAGTGGACTCAACACTTAAGATTCTCTTACTTTTACATTAAGTAAACTCTTCAAAAGTTACAAGAGGTGGTTCACAAGTGAACTTTACATAGTGTTCTTTTTAAAGCTTCTTCTAAGACTTTGTGAGACTCAAGCCAATACTTAGGCTTGTCATAGACTTGCCCCAACAGCTCCCCCTCAAGCCAAGTATGCTTGAGGTCTTCAATCTTCCAAGATTACCTGCAAACCAATCATAGCCTTGAATTTGCAAAGCTGTGTACCATCCAATGCTTTGGTTAGAATATATGCACATTGTTGATGAGTGGACACATATGATATTTGAATCTCTTTGCTTAGAAGCTTCTCTCGTACATAGTGATAATGAACTTCAATATGTTTAGTCCTTGCATGAAAAATAGGATTAGCAGCCAAGTGAATAGAACTCATATTGTCACCATAAATAGTTGGAGTTCCAAACTCCAATCCAAGATCTTTGAATAATGTCTTCATCCACATAGCTTCTTGTGTAGCTATGGCAAGACCTCTATATTCAGCTTCAGTAGAAGAGAGAGCAATTGTGGGTTGCTTCTTGGATGACCATGAAATAAGCTTTGAACCTGCAAAGGTAAGATAACCTGAAGTGCTCCTTCTATCTTCCTTGGAGCCAGCCCAATCTGCATTAGAAAATAGCTTCAAACCCAAATGAGATACATAAGGATAATAAAGTCCTTCATTTATGGTTCCTTTGAGATACTTGAGAATCCTTTTGGCAACATCCATATGTGGTTTCCTTGGTGTGTGCATAAATTGGCTTAGCACACTCACACTGTAACATATATCTACTCTTGTCAATGTGGCATAGTTGAGACTACCCACTAGACTTTGATATGATGTGATGTCCTCTATGAGTTCACCTTCATGTGAGCTCAATTTGTGATTGATCTCCATTGGAGTAACCTGCAATCTTACAATCTTGCATCTTGAATTTCGCCAACATGTTCTTAATGTACTTTCTTTGAGTGAGAAACAAACCATGATCTTTGTAGACAACTTCCAAACCTAGGAAGTAGGTAAGTGAACCCAAATCACTTATCTTGAACTCTTCTCACATCTGATCTTTGATCTTCTTCATACCATCTGCATCATTTCCTATCAATATAATATCATCTACATATACACATAGGTAGATGACCTCGGAATTACTCTTTTTATAAAGAGTGAAGGATCTGCCTTGCTTGGTTGAAAGCCTTTGTCCTGCAAGAATGAAACAAGCCTGAAATTCCAAGCTCTTGGAGCTTGCTTGAGACCATACAATGCTTTGTTAAGTTTACACACATAATCAGGATAAACTTGATTCTCAAAACCAGGTGGTTGTGCCATATATACCTCTTCTATTATCCAACCATTCAAGAATGCATTCTTTACATCTAGTTGAAGTATCTTCCAATTCTTGGAAGAGGCAATACTAAGCAAAACCCTAATAGTAGGCATCTTTGCCACAGGAGAGAAGATCTCCTCATAATCAATTCCCTGAGTTTGTGCAAGCCTTTTGCCACAAGCCTTGCCTTATACCTGTTAATTGAACCATCAGAATTCTTCTTGAGTTTATAGACCCATCTTGAGCCTATTACCTTCATGGATGAAGTCTTGGGCACCAAATCCCAAGTGTTGTTTTCCTCAAGTGCTTCAATCTCTTCCTTCATTGCATGCTTCCATTCTATTTTTGCTTTGGCCTCTTCGAATGATGATGGCTCATCTTGATTATGTCCTATGCTATGTAGATAGAATGTTTAGTTACTAATGAGGTGTCAAACCCATACCTTTCTGGTTTTTTCTTTTCCCTCATAGATCTTCTTAGGCCATGATGTGATGATTCTGCCTCATGTCCAAGTTCCTGCAATTTTGCTTTACCTTTAGACTTCCATGCTTTGATCTTTTCCATATGAGATTCTTCATCATCCTCAAGGTGTCTTGTTCTTCACTCTTTGGTTGTTCTCTACCAAGCTTTGGAAAATCTTCTTCAAGATTATATGGTAAATTGACCTTCCTGCATGAATCTTCATACCATGAATTGTTCTCATCAAAAACTACATCTCTGCTTACCAAGAATCCTTTGTTGGTAGGGTTGTATAACCTGTAGCCCTTTTGATTGTTGTCATATCCAATAAATACACACCTTTCTGCCTTTGGATCCATCTTGCCTCTAACCTGTGAAGGAACATGAGCAAAAGCAATACATCCAAAAATTTTACAATGATCTAAGCTTGGTCTTCTTCCATTCCAAGCCTCATATGGAGTCATCCCATCAAGGGATTTTGAAGGCAACCTGTTAATCAAGTAAGGGGCTGTAGATATAGCCTCAGGCCCATAAATAATTAGGTAAATTCTTTTCATTTAACATAGACCTTGCAGCTTCAACAATTGTCCTATTCCTCCTTTCTGCCACTCCATTTTGCTCAGGAGTGTACCTTGTAGTTACCTCTCTTTTGATTCCTCTTTCTTGAAGAAAAGAATCAAAATCATGGGAGAAGTATTCTCCCCTCCATCTGACCTTAGCCTTTTTAGTGATTTACCTATTGATTCTCCACAAGAGCCAAATATCTTTTGAAACATGAAAAAACTTCATCTTTGTGTTTCATAAAGAATAGGATAGTCCATCTGCTGCAATCATCAATAAAGGAAACATAATACCTTGATCTAGGTATTGAAGCTTCCTTGCTAGGTCCCCATACATCTATATGAACCAACTCCAGGAGATCTCCATGCATATAACCTTTCTTCATGAATGGTAACCTGTGAGACTTTCCAAATTGACATGCACTACACTTATAAATCATATGTTGTTTTGACAAATTAGGAAGTCCAAGTACACACTGGTCCCTACAGATTTGCTTTAATGACCTTTCACCAATATGTGCTAACCTTTTGTGCCATACTTCCAATTCTGTGAGTGTCCTGACTACCATAATTAAAGAGAGCAATGTTTCTAGTGTCCTGTAATTCAAATGTGAACAATCTACCTGTCTTTTCACCTTTTGCAATTCTTCTGAATCCTTGACTTGATCTTCACAAAATGCTCCTGCCTTTGTGAAACCTGACTTGCAACCCTTCTCTACTATCTGCCCAACACTTATCAAATTCTTTGTAATGGTAGGGACATAGAGTACCTTACTGAGTAGGTTGATGTTTCCATCAGGTGCTTTGACATTGCCTATTTTCTCCACAGGATGTTTTGTATCATCTCCTGTTTGTACCTCATGCTTATTCCTTGGATCTTCTAAATCTGATAGGAGTGCCACAATTTCCTGCCACATGATTTGAACAACCTGAATCTATGTAGAAAACATGCTCATCAGATTTACCTTGTGGCATAGCCATGTTCATGATCAATAATGAATCCTCTTTGTTTGAGGTCTTCTGTGTGGTTATTGTAGTCTCTCCTTCCTTTGTAGCCTCCTTGATAGTTTGAATGATTGTAGTTGTTGTAGTTGCCATGGTAGTTGTTGAACCTTCTCTTGAGTAGCCATAACTTCCTCTATTGTATCCTCTTCCTCTTTGATTCCTGGAATTCCTAAAGCAATTTTCAGTTTTATGATTAGTAATCCACAAATAGAACATGAGTTGAGTCTTGGGATCTCCCCCTGCCTTGTCTACCTCCTCTTCCTCTACCTCTACCATGTCTTCCTCTACCTGCATAGTTAGCTTGATATGTACCTGCTTCATCATCCACTTCTTTGCCTTTCCTTTGTTATCTTTAGACTTGCTTTTATCCGTGTATAAAGCTGAAGATTGATTACATTTAGAGCTTTCTCCATTTTTGATAAGCTTTTCCTCTTGAGTAAGTAGTTATCCAATGAGTGTGTTGAAATCAGGTACATGCATGTCCATGTACAAATCCATAGCTGTGGTGAATGCTTCCCACTTATCATCTGCCTTCAAGCCATTGATGACCTGCCTTACAATTTGCTCTTCATCTATTACCTCTCCAATGCTTCCCAACTGATCCGCTATGTCCTTGAGCTTTGTGACAAAATCAATCACATTTTGTTTGGGAGCCTTCTTGAGAGTTGTGAACTCGAGCCATAGTTGATGCTTCCTAGCTTTGGGTACTTGAAGAAAAGAAAGCTTCAAGTGCATCCCACACTTCCTGAGATGTCTTACAACTTCTAATGTGAGGCAACAAAAAATCTGAGATAGAGTTGAGGAGATAAGACCTTGCAAGTGCATCCTTGGAGCACCATGTGCTCAATCTTTCTTGCTCTTCTTGTGTTGGTTGACTTTTGTTCCTGAAACTTGGCATAAACTTCATCTCCAGCCACATAACCATATAAACTTCTACCTTGGAGATAGGCTTCCATTCTTAATGACCAAGCTGAGTAGTTACCTCTGTCTAATTGTCAATTGATGAAGGAAAATCCATCTGCCATGTTGTCCAACTTTGCTCTGATACCACTGTGAAGAGATGGATAGGTATGTGCTTGAAGATGAAGAGATGTTGCAAAATCCTTGATCTACACCAGCCAAATGAACTCCAGGAGTATATGGTGGGCCCTTTTAGCTTGCCAATGGATGTATTAGACACCCCCATGTACCTTGGAAGATCACTCTCAAAAAGATAGATCAAAACAGATAAGTTGGAGTTAGCTAAGAGGTGAAAACTTGCTATGTTGGTTCATACACCTGTCAGTGTTTTACATAATTCTGAGCACAACAGCAATTAGCTTAATTCCTCTTGGGGAAGTTCAAATAGCATAAAGAGCTAACTTTCAAGAGTAGTCTCATAAAAATAATGAACCACACACTGAGAATGAGTTTTAACAAGTGATGACATCATCCCGATTTTCACGGGCTGCTACAGAAATAGACCAGTGAGCACAAAAATCAACATAACTCAAATTAGAGATCCAATGATTATGAAAATTTCTATGGTTATACTAGACAGTAAGGGAAACCAACACTTTAAATCACTGAATTTGGATAGTAACTGAGAAATGGCTTTGACAGATGAGTGAAAAAGTCGGGTACTTGACAGAGAAGTGAAGATGAACAGACCTGTTGACTTCAAATGAACATAACTGACGATTGCAACATCCAAATGACATGAAAATTTTTGAGCATATAGTAGACTTATAGAGCTAACTTTACCAAGTTAAATCACTGAAAATGATGCACCAAGCTTCAGAGGAAACATCTCTGCAAGCTGACTGAGAAAACTGAGAGTAATGGCAGTGAGTAGTACACTTCACAAGAACATGGAAAGATGAACTCAAATAATCATGAAAATGGAAGTATTGCTTGTACAATACAATGACGTACTGATACATATGTGTGCCTTGTAATCACACCTTGATATGGCATAAAGCTCAGCTCTTGGAGGTCTTCACATAGGTCTCTCTAACCACGACTAAAACTGCCATCTATTTATAGTTGAGTTTGGGAGGCTAACGTCCCTCAATCACTCTCCAATAATCAATGATTGATTTGATTCTCTGCCTACCAAATCACGAATTCTGGCTCCTCTTTCCATTCTTGACCAAGTGGACTCAACCACTTAAGATTCTCTTACTTTTACATTAAGTAAACTCTTCAAAAGTTACAAGAGGTAGTTCACAAGTGAACTTACATAGTCTTCTTTTTAAAGCTTCTTCTAAGACTTTATGAGACTCAAGCCAATACTTAGGCTTGTCATAGACTTGCTCCAAAAAATGGAGGCACCAGTTCCTAGGCAGGGTCTAGCGCACAGACTGTGGACATTGAAACCCTCCTCCTTGAACCACAACATCGAGAGGCCTCAAGAACGTCAAGCGGTGCATGTGCTCCCTATTCAGGACCCTCCTTAGGGACACACTTCTCAAGTGGGGAAACACGCTCATTGGTTTAATGATGTCGTAGGGCCATTGGGTGATGGCACCTACTTCTGGGAAGCAGAAATTGAGTTCAATGGAAAATGGGGACGATATCATTTCTTCACACACGCGAATTTGAGCAATATCAGAATGCAGAAGTGATGCGATCCGTATGGACCAAAGCGGGCTTGGATGACTATTTCCAGGGACATTTACCTAAGCCAGATTTCCTACGCTTCCTATTTTATTAGTACCATCACCCTAGTAGGGCCAAGGGAGGCGATAGTACTTTTGTGCTACCTTCACTAATGCCAGGCCACGAACTCAAGAGATTCAAACTGACCCTCAACCTAGTACGAGAAGCATTGAAGATGCAAGGTATGCATATTCCCACTGAGAAGGAAACAATGATTCTAGGAAGGATGAAGCACAAGGATCTCAACGAGTTGAAGGACATGGTAGCAGTGACACCAACCATCGCTCTCCACCTACGAACAATCATGCAGCACTTCGCTTTCCCTGCCCAAGAACGCTTCACAATGCCACCAAAAAAGATATGGTTCAGCTTGACTTGGTAGAGACAGAGAATCTCACCATCAATATACCACATTGGATCATAGATCAGATCCACCTAGCCCATCAACAATGGAATAAGAAAGAGAAGAATGTGCTTCATGGATGTTGTGCTCTGACAAAAATAATTTACAGGTGCTTAGCGTACGACGTGCCCATTCAAAGAGCACTAGTATGGTCAAGGGACCAAGAGTTCCAAAGACGGCTATCAACGGCGGGTCCTCCATCGAAGAAGATGAGAGGGGGAGTTCAATTACCATGTGCCCAAGCAAGGGGAGCCACCACCACACCAGAGGTGACCCCCCTCCACAAACACGACGTGTCCGACCATTTACCGTTCGCCTACCCAGAACAAGTGCCGAAGGACCAAATCTGGTGTTCCCTCCGATTCCATCGGACTTGGAGTTCCCACAAGGTTACACCCTTGCTGATTTGATAGATGAAGAAATTGCCCGTTTGATCAATGAGTCTAACCTGGAGACAGAAGCAGAACAGACCCAAGGACCACAACCCACTACTACAACTTCAGCCCCGACCCAACCAGGAGTAGTAGAAGTAGAAGAGGATGAAGAAGAGACAAAAGAAGAAGAAGCAAACTAGGAGTATAATCAAGAATATGATGAACTTCCAGAACTAGCAAGTGCCCGGCATACTCGGCCCAGATAAAAAGATTATACGAAACCATGAAGCGAGTACAAGAGCAACACAAACTATCGCTTGAAACAAGGAAGATGATCATGAGCCAAATGTTAGCCGAGGAAGTGTGGATGACATGTTTATTGAATCAATGAACCTACACGCAGACGCGATAGGCTTAGATGAGGCTGTTCATGTAGCCATGGCTTATATTCATCGATTTGAGAAACGAGTGCCTACTCGCCCCATGCGATCTAGCAAACAAATCCACATCAATGTATCAGAACCAGGAGGTAACACACAAGTAGAAGCACATCAAGCGGAACCACTCTCACCACCCACCTCACCTCTCACTACTCAAGTCACCTCACCACCTGGCACTACCACGCCTATTTCTGCCATTACCACATTCGTCATGGGAATTCCTCTCTCTCCCGGCATCCAATTTGGAGGAGTTACCATGCCCACTTTCACAACACTCTTCACAAAAATCACATCTACCCCACTCACTGTTCGCATCTACACAGTCACACACACGTTCGACACAATGGAAACATCACCAGCCACAACACCACTCCCTCCCCCCACGCAGCCTCAATCTCCCATACCCCCTCCACTTACCTCACCACTTGACTCCAAAGCATTCACAACTCCCTTCCCCTTCCCCATTCCACCTGCATCTTCATCTTTCCCTGCATCGTGTAATGTAAATAGTATATTCATGGCATTACATCAATGTGTGTATCACACTTGAGATTGAGTATCAGGCTCTCGAAGACCACCATCATCAACTGACTACGAATCACCAACAACTACAGAGACGGCTTACAATTATAGAAGAAGAAAATGTAGACCTCAATCAACATTACACCACACTCGAGCAAGCTCATCAAACCCTCTTGGAGACACCCCAACCATCACAAGAAATGCCAGGTGTCAAACAACTCGAAGCTTTACTAGAGGTCTACCAAACCGATAATCTATGAGTCCGGCGAAATTTGACTCTACTCAGAAAACACATGGCTACAACCCTTGAAGAAAACAAGCGTCTACAAAAGCAAATTGAAGAAAACCTGGAAGCGGCCATGGAAGGCTCTCCCCACGAGATCGACCCGGAACAATTCAAAGCAGTCCCCTCAGAAACAATGAAGACAATCTTGGAAAGCTATGCCGATCTATTAGAAGCACATGATGATTTGGAAAAGGAACGGGATGCGCTACGTCGCCAGCTCAGGGAACAGGAGGCACAACCCAAGATCATAGAGACAACCACGACTTCAGAGGAAGCAAAAGAATTAATAGAACAGGTGGAAGAATTGCAGAAGAAGTTACTAGAATATGAAAGATAGCCCTCTCCAGTTGTAGAACCAAAGCCAAATGAATTGGTACCCATTGAGGTGGACGAATCGTATGAGGAACCATAGGTTCCGATGCCGATGCCAGGAGGTCTGCAAACCTCAGAAGGAATGGACACCTTGGAAGTTGAAGTATCAGAATGTCTTCAGACACTCGAAAAGACAGCAAAAACCCATGAAGATTGAGTGGCGATCCAAATCCAATCAATGGCCAAACTAGAAGACACTATCATAAAGTCTGAGTATTTCCGCAGTATGTCTCATCATAGATGGATAGGCACCAATATGACCAGTACGTGCCTTATTGTGTACTCCTGGCAGATTACAACGCAGAGATCCAACGACGATGTGGCAAGGCTCCAACTTTCGCCACACAATTTGGGCCCGATGATATTCCGGAGAGTGCTAAAAAAGGATCCATTCATCAACCCACCTGGAGGATCCGTCTTCTTGAGACCTATCCCAAGATGGTTTGTACTTGGACTAACATGCCACTCTTTATTAAATACAACCCCTGTTATGTTCCAGTCTTCTGCAGACGCACCTGGCCCGAATTTACCATTGCTGTAAAGAACATCAAAGGTTGTGCAAAGTGGTTAAATTATTTCTATCTAGCACCTCCACGCGGGCCTCCCATTGTTGCTTACATGCTTTCTACAATCCGTCACTAGAGCATTCGACTACGGAACACCCCTGATGTGATGGCACAGATGTGCATGAAGATCTTCGAATTAATGCTGATCACATTTAGGACATTCAAGAACATCAAGGACCCCCACTTCTCAGGAGTTGGCTTCACTACAGACAACCAAGATCTGGTGTATGACATGAGCACTACCCCCTCAATTCAGGTAGTATATGCTTGGCACGCAAGAATAAAATACCTCCCAGCATGCTTCAAACAGACCTTCGAGGAGATGTTCATTACAGGGTTCTGGGAATATCACTCAGAAATATTTGTACCCAAGCCCTCACATCTCCTCCAACTATTCGTTGTGGAGAGGACCATCCACTCAGATCAATTGCGGGTGCCCCATCCAGACGTCCCAGGTCTAGTGAATTGGGCTGCATTGTTAACAGACCTAGCATGGGGACTACGATTAGAAGAACACCACCTTGCTTCCGATGTGGTTCAATATTATGTCCAACACACAGCTAGACAAGGGTTTGTCAGAGACGACAGACGCGAGAGAGGGGGGGGTGTTGGCAGTAGTCAAGGAACCGAAGGACTCACAAGACAAGGAAGCTTATGAAGGGAGTCGGAGCGAAGAGAAAGCACAAGTAGACACAGTAGTCAAAGAAGATCTGGCAAGTAGGCCATTTAAATTTTTCATGCATCAAAGAGTTAGGCACACAAGAAGAAGGAGCAAGTAGGGAGCTCCAGGAAATGTATGTCAAAATGTTAGAAGGAATCCCTACAAAACTAATGATTTTTATCACTAAAAACCATTGTAAATACCATTTCATATTTTTGTAGCTCCATTTTGTGGAAGCCAAGGAGTCCTTGAGCTTGAGGAGCTTTAGAAGTACCTACCTATCAGTTTTCACATTTTTTAGACTCCGTTGTGGAGGTGATCGCAATCCGGGTGGATCGGGTCCGGTCGTGGCACACACAGGATGTATGAAGCTAATGAATGTTGGAAGGTTTAAGGACATGAAAGTCAAATTAATGTTGAGTATGGAGAAGAGAGAGATGTTGAAATGATTATGGGAATGGGAATGTAGGAGTGCAAGTTAGATTTATGATAAGAATGAAAGAGAACCATACACACGAATCAAATTTGGAAGGAAGAATGGTCCATTGAAGGAGCTTCTTAAACACTTCTTAATTCTAATCCATATGCATAGTCTTCTTTGGATGATATGTATGCATGACGTGAATAGATGGAATCCTTACACATAAACTAGTTTCGAAAGGAAGAATGGTCCAATATTGGAGCTTCTTATACACTTTCAGAAACTAATCAATATGTATGGGTATGTATGGATTATATGCATGCAAGTGAATTATGATGATAGAGTTTACTCACAAGCTCAAAGAGACATCCTCACTGGTTCAACGCAATACTACGGAGCCTTCTCACACATAGAAGAAATAGAAGACATATAAAATTACTTAAGAGATTGAGAGAGGAGACAAGAGACAAGTGACAAGTGACATGAATTAAAAGGATTTGAATTAAGATACATGTATAAGATGGTCGTGGTACGTCAAGCTAGGCAGTCTACTGATCAAACGTGGTTCCGACCCTCAAACCATGACAGTTCAACCAAATGTCACACATAAGAAGGTGAGTTCCACTTCAGTGACCCTATGTATGTTTAGGCTCGTTACGTCTAACTAAAGAAGTCTAAGACTCATTAAAACCAGCTCTAACTCACTCACACGCTCCACCGAGGGTGAGTCAAGGTAGAGATGCTGGTTTCAAAAGCCTATCCCTGATTGGAGTTCTAACTTAAATTTGAAACTAGGAACTATACTCATACTAGCCCACCTTGGATCCTCACTCGCTCAACTGAGGGTGATTGTCTCAAGGAAACCGTAAGCTAGCAAGAGCCCTATGGATGCCTAACAATGATGCTCTAAGAGTTTGGAGGAGGGTTTATATAGTTTTTTGAATGAATTTGGGCCCTTTGGATCTAGAGAAATCAACTCTCAACTCTAGGATCACTACTTTCGATTAGAACCATTTGATTAATCAAACCAATGTCTTGGAATTGTTCTTTCTATCAAATCTAGTGTAAAGGAGTGAAATTTAGGCGCCCTCATTCTCCACCATTGGATCTGCGGATGATCTGGACCGTCGGATCAGTGCTGACATCAATTCGGATAAGATAAGCCACTATTTTTGGAGAAGAGCTGCATTATTGATCTTTGATTATAAAAAATTGTCTTCTTTTATGGAAAAACTCGTGGATCCTCCTTGATTTAAGCATAAGTGCATCTTCACCCTTGAATATGAGCTCATCTTGATCGTACAACATGGCTCAATCAGCTTTCGCCATGTGGTGGTCCTTCAACGCTTCAATTTGCTTAAACTAGAAAACTGCAGTGATCTTGAAAACTGGACTTTGTACTCTTTGATCCTCCAAATAGGCTTTGATGAAGATGAAACTTTCTAGGA
Source organism: Ceratopteris richardii (assembly GCA_020310875.1). NCBI lineage: Eukaryota > Viridiplantae > Streptophyta > Polypodiopsida > Polypodiales > Pteridaceae > Ceratopteris > Ceratopteris richardii. The sequence goes on from CM035415.1 coordinate 130,579,110, forward strand.
CTATGTTTCCAAAGATCTCCTTCAGGAATATGCAGAAAAAACTCCCATCTGAATCTCCCTTGTACAAGTTTGACTACATTTGGAAGCTTGCAAGGTGGCATTAAGGTGTCTAGGAAGCTCTAATAGCCTTGAAAATTTGTACAAATATGTAGCCACATATGATCTTTATACATGCCAAACCATATGGCTAACATAAATTTCTATACAAGAATTTGTAGGGTCAAACTAGAAAAATTACATTTTTATAAAATGAACATAGCATATCAATGTGCTACAAAATCCATTTTCTGCTGAAATTTGGGCTATAGACTGTGTTTGACAATCTTTACAAGTATATAAATTTTCATCTAATTTGGTGACAATGAAATTTTTGCCCTAATTTCCCAACTTTGACCAGCTTTGACCACTACCATGGACTTTCTTGATTTCATTGGAAAAAGGTACGTGCAATGAACACTTTTAGAAGAAGATTACAATTACCATGTAGTGTGTTATATTGCTCTCTCCCCAAGATTGAATGAAACACTTGGTGAACTCCAGTAATGTTTCTTGAAACAATTGACGTTGAATAGCACTAGACCTAGTCAGACCCATTAAGCCTACCAACTTATCAAAGCTCCACCAAACCTTCTCTCTTATTACAAAGATCAACTTGAGAGTCATTGTCTGTTGTGATCATGCATAGGTCTTTCCATAGCTCATAATGTTCATTATTTTGAGTGCTAGTACCTCTTCTAAAAAAGTTTCTTGCTTTATTCCCTGTCATTGAAACTTGTTGCAAACTATCTTGAGATTCTCCAACTTTCTTAACAACTAGGGTTATGCTTCCACCATGACAACCAATTGAATTAGGAAGTTCCTCCAATTTCTTTATAGCTTGAATAGATTTATCAATTGGCTTCATGGCAAATGCATATTCTATATGGAGCTTCAATAGTCTATCGAAAATTCTCATGAAGGCATGCAAGGTGCAAAAGTGGACATTGACTAAAGGGAATGGAATAATGGGATTCCAATACTTATTTGACATGTCACGATTAGGTGTATAGCACTTTCTAAAGTGTGTATAGCACTCTCTAAATTGTGTATCTTGAAGTGGTTGTGATGACATTGTTACATCCAATAATTTGCTATAGATGTAGGATGGTTAGACAATCGCTTGCAATAGCCTAGCAGTCCATCTTCACCCCTACCAAGGAATTGTAGAAATGTGGAGATACTATGAAATCTAGGATGAACATTAGACATTGGATCTAAGGGATACAAAGCACTATTGACCCAAAGATCAATATTCTTCTCTCCAGTTGCACGTCGCTCATTCTGAGAATCTATGTCATTGCTACCTCTAGTTGTTTGTGCAAATTCTATTGGAACATGAACATGTACACTCTTTGAGTGATCAGCACACGTTAGTGTTGGTGTCATGTTCATAATACATGTGAGCACCATGATGTTCCAAAACTCCAGCACCGAATAGGAAGAAGCACAAAGATGGCTGGAATGGCTTGTACAGTAGCTGTGTGCAAGAAAAAAGTGTGTTTCGGTATGTGGATAGGTCAAAATGACTTTTCTTAGTGTGTAAGAGGGAAAATAAGATTTTTTTCAAAAATTCATATTTTGGGGGAACCAATGTTACGAGTTTGATGATGTGGCACTTAACTTTTGGACGGATTTTGAAAAGTGTTTTTTTCAAGTATTTTTTCATCAAAACAGGACTAAAAAAATTAACTTCTGACATATACATAAAAGTATGGGCCATTTTGAATAAAGAATAGCTAAAACAGAGACTTTTTCATAAAAGTCGTTTTTTTATTCATAAAGATGGATGGATTTGATGAGGTGGAAAGTGGTTTTTCTCTCTCTATGTGCAAAAGAAAGAGAAGATCCTAGGTCAACCTAAAAAAAAGCCTACTTCAGCCTACCAAAAAGTGCTCTATTAAATGCATTTTGTCCCCTTAACAACATACAAGATTAAGCTTAATCCCTAAAAACTAGGAATCCTTACAAGGCCTGTTGGAGATAGACGTCTGCGGAAGCACGCAAACAGCACAAGGAAGAAGAAGAAGCTTGGAGCACAACACACAAGACTTGATGTATTACTGGAGAATGTACAAAGATAAGTAGCCCATTAGGGCAATCGGCGTATATAAAAGCAGGGGGAAAAAAACCTCCTAAAGAGGGAAAAAAGTGCCTCGGCGGTCCTAGAGTGTTCACACACATCACTACCTAAATATATCAACAAATCCCCCCTGGGAGTGATGCGGTGAACAAGGAGCTGGCACTCATGTACAAGGAAGTGCCAAGCTATGTGGAAATCACTCCACAAAAGGAAGTAAGCCCAAAGCTTTGCGAAAAGCTTCAAACTTCTCCCTAGGCAGAGCCTTCGTGAAAAGGTCTGCAATGTTCTCCTGCGTGGGCACATATGCCAAGCTGATCTCCCCAGCAGAGAACCTCTCCCTGACATAGTGATAATGCACCTCAATGTGCTTAGTGCGAGCATGGAACACAGGGTTCCTCGCAACTGCCAATGCGCTCTGACTGTCAGTGAAGATGGTGGTGGCAGAAGACTGGCCAACACCCAAATCAGCCATAAGGCGTCTGAGCCACACACACTCAACAGTCGCTATGAAAGCTTCCCTATAGCCAGCCTCACAACTCGAAGTGGCCATAGTAGGCTGCTTCTTGCTCAACCAAGATATACATGAGCTACCAAGCATGAAGCAAAAACCACTGGTGGACACACGAGTGTCATAGCAACCAGCCCAATCTGAGTCAGAAAAAGCATGCAAATCTGGCGGTAGTGATCTCCCCTTGCGATAAAACAACCCAAGTAGCCGAATACCACTCAAGTAGCGAAAGATGCGCTTAACCGCTTTCCAATGCGTGACTCCTGGGCAATGCATAAACCTGCTCATCTGTGAGACAACAAACTGAATATCTGGCCGAGTAATGCATAAGTAAATCAAGCATACAATAGCCTGCTGATAGAGAACAGCATCAAATGCATCTCCAGCATCATGAAGACTCAATCGTAAACCTGTCTCCATAGGAGTGGCAATAGGCATACAGTCTTCAAGGCCAAAACGCTACAATAATGTGTCAATATATTTCGTTTGACACAAAGCCATTCCACCATCAACGTGCATAAACTGAATGCCCAAATAGTGATGCAAATGCCCCAAATCAGACATCTCAAATGAGGCATGCAAATCAGCCTTAAAATCAGCAATATGTGTCTCAATAGGACCAGTGAGCAGCATGTCATCAACATAGACAACAATGATCAGAAGCACATCATTAGCACGCTTAACATATAAGGTGCTTTCAGTTGGACTATTCTCAAAACCATGTGCAATCAGATAGGCATGTATCTTCTCATACCAAGCACGTGGTGCTTGCTTTAAACCATATAACGCCTTCTTTAACCTGCACACCTGGTTTTCATGCCCTTTCTGCACAAAGCCACGGGGCTGAAAAACATACACTTCTTCATGCAAGTCACCATTTAGAAATGCTGTTTTAATGTCCAACTGATGTACATTCCAACCATGATGGGCTGCAAGTGCACAAATGCTCCGAACAGTAGTCATACGGCATGTAGGTGCAAAGGTCTCATCAAAATCAATGCCTCTTTCCTGCGCATAACCCTTTGCAACAAGCCTAGCCTTATACCTGTCAACTGTACCATCAGGTTTACGCTTCAGCTTGTATACCCACTTAGTGCCAATGGCCTTCTTGCCAGGAGGCAAGTCACATAAAGACCATGTACCATTCTTCATTATAGCATCATATTCAGATTGCATAGCAGCTATCCAATTTTCTGAATTTTGTGCTTCATCAAAAGAAACAGGCTCATTCTCATCACAGAGACTAGATGCAGCCATAGCATAGCAATCTGATGCAAAGGAGGCACTATGAGAGCCTGAACGAGTACGATATGACAAAGGTGCATCTAATTTGCTGTCACGCAAAGTCTGCACCAGCCATTTTGGCATAGTTTTTGCTTGCTCAATATCAGCTCTCTCATCAACAAGTGCATCATGTAAATCTGCATCAGAAATGGAATGATCTGCATCATCATATGAAACCTGCAAAGGCTGAGAACTTGCCGAATTAGGACCAGCACTAGCTTGTCCACCTGTAAAAAGAGGCATCAAAGTATCATACATGTCTTTGGAGCTAACAGATGTCTCCTTAGTACATGAAAGCAATGGCTGAATAGCATCTTCCACAAAGACAACATCACGGCTAACCAGAATGCGTTTAGTCTATGGATGATACAGACGATAGCCTTTACTTTCAGAACTGTACCCAACAAAAATACATTTTACTACCTTATCATCCAATTTTCTGCGATGTTGTTCAGGCACTAATGCATATGCCAAACAACCAAAAACACGCAGATGAGCAACAGATGGCTTGCGGTCATGCCAAGCCTCATATGGAGTGATAGACTGCAACGCTTTAGTGGGACACCTGTTCAGTACATATGCTGCACACATGACAGCCTCAAGCCAGAAACTATGTGGTAAAGCCTGACTTTTGACCATGCACCTCGCCATCTCCATGAGTGACCTGTTCTTTCGTTCAGCAACTCCATTTTGTTGAGGTGTATACGGCACTGTACACTGGTGTTTTATCCCACGTTCAGCCAGAAATGCATTAAAATCTGAAGACCTATATTCCCCCCATCGATCAGAACGGAGGGTGCCCATTTTACATGCTGATAGATTTTCAGCTAAAACCAAAAACTGTTTGAAGCACATGAACACTTCGGACTTTTCTTTGAGTGGATATACCCATGCATGCCTGGAAAAATCATCAATGAAAGTCACGAAGTAAAGGTAATTTCCAAAAGAGGGTGTCTGCATAGGACCACAGACATCACTATGTACAAGCTGCAATTTCTGCGTAGCCCGAACTGAACCATCTTTTGGAAAGAAAGAACGCTGCATTTTGCCCAAAATACAGCCTTCATAAACATGTTTTCCAGGTGCCTCAAGTTTGGGCAAAGAGGACACCATTTCAGATTTTTGCAGGCGTAACAAACTAGCAAAATTCAGATGACCAAATCGTGCATGCCAAAGCTTTGCATCTGACATAGCCTGAGAATCATGAACTTCACATGCCGAATCATTCACAGATCTTTCATAGTCTATGAGCTTATACAGCCCACGACATAAAATGCCAGAAGCAATAATCACATCGCCATTTGAGAGATCATGGACTGTACACCTGTCATCAACAAATTTCACAACCAAGCCAATCTTGGCTAATGCAGAAACTGATAACAAATTCTTTTTGATCCCTGGCACAAATAAAGCATTTGACAAAGTGAAAGAACTACCATCAGCAGTAGTCAGAATGATCTTACCAACTCCCATAACAGGATAAGAGGAGTTATTGGCACATGTGACAGTATTCCCTGTAGGAGCAGGCTCAAGTGAAGAGAAGAAACTACGCTGAGTCTACTGCAGGCTCAAAGTACCAAACATCTGAGTCTACTGCAGACATGCACTGATCAGGAGAAGATGGGTCAAAACTGCAGACAGTAGTAAACACCCATTCTTCTTCCTGCACAAGATTTGCAGACTCTGTTTTTGGTGTAGAGGCCTCTGCACCAACCATTCCAGCCTCTTTTTTCTTTGCCTCTTTAGCAGCCAATTTTGGACAGTTCTTTATGATATGATCATTGCCTTTACAGTACTTACAAAACAATTTCTGCTTTTCTGATTTTTTCTCATCTTTGTCTTGGTTCTTTGAATGTGCAGCATTTGTAGATTTCTGCTTACTAGTAGAAGAGCTCCATTTTCCTTTGCCCGACTAGCCAGGAAAGCTTGATCTGCAACACGCATAATGGACCTGTTCTGCCTGGACTGATCTTCCTGCAATAGAACAGAGACTAATTCCTCAAATGACAAGGCATTCGGATTGCCTTTCATCATCAACCGAAGAGTAGAGGCAAAACTCTGATATGAATCAGGAAGACCATTCAGAACGGTCTGCACAAGTGAGCTATCTGGTATAACCTCATCAGCAGAAATCAATTGTTCCTTCAGGTGTTTGATCTTTGTAAGAAAACTGTCCATAGAATCACCTTCATTCATGTGCTCACTCTCCAACTGTTTTCGGAGGTAAGCAACACGAGCCTCATTCCTAGCCTGGTACAAAGTGGTAAGTGTATCCCAAGCATCCTTTGCTGTTCTGCAAGAGCGAATGTGAGGAATAATGGCACGTTTGACAGACAAAGCTATCAATGCATGTGCCTGGGCATCTCTGCCATCCCAACGAATCTGCTCTGCAGTAGGTGCAACAGAAACAGCAGCACGAACAGGAATCTGCGGAATATCATCTTCGACACCATCTTCATCAGCTCCAACACCTGTATTTACAGTACCTGTCATTACAGGTGTAACAGGACGTCTTTCAACACCCTGCACAATGTTCCACAATCCTTTTGCAACCAGTACATGTCGCATCATATAAGCCCATAATGGGTAGTTGGTACCATCCAACTTATCCTCAACAACCAACATACGGAATACATCACTGCTTTCAGCCATGGCCGGTGACTAAAATACCTTGATGCAGAAAATTGACTGTATCTAGAAAAGTTGAACGGAACTGCCCAAACGAGTTCTGCTAGACCTGTAGCAGACTTCGAGACGCTTAAACTGGCGAACAGAAACTGGTATATACCTTTGGCACAAGAGGATGAAATAGCCTGCACAAGCGCTGCGATAGTGCGTTCAGAGGCCAAAACGAGCTCAGATCGCGATTTTGGCACCACAGAGCAAAGTTGTTTTGATCTCGGAAACACCCTGAGTATGCTCACCAAATTTTGTGCGAATCTGAGACTGCAAACGGAGGAGTGTCGACGGTGCCCTAGAAGAAGTGACGACCTGCTCTAATACCAATTGTTGGAGATAGACGTCTGCGGAAGCACGCAAACAGCACAAGGAAGAAGAAGAAGCTTGGAGCACAACACACAAGACTTGATGTATTACTGGAGAATGTACAAAGATAAGTAGCCCATTAGGGCAATCGGCATATATACAAGCCGGGGGAAAAAAACCTCCTAAAGAGGGAAAAAAGTGCCCCGGCGGTCCTAGAGTGTTCACACACATCACTACCTAAATATATCAAAAAGGCCCAGGTAGGGTTCAATTTTTTTCCTAATTTGGGTCGTGACCAAATTAAGCCAAGCATACCATTCTTGACCAAAAATGATGTTACCTTTTTTATTGAGTCTATCATTTAGGGAGGTCACCATATTGATGTCACCCACAATGATGATGGGACCATTTAGACTATTAATCTCCTCCCAACAGTTGATTCTTAGGGAGGAGCTGTTAGAAGCATACAGAATAATTATGGTACATTCAAGGGGCTTCATGAGGGACACACCAACCCATTGATGCGAGGGGCTAATGTCCTCGACTAAGTGGGACATAGAGTGAGAAACACCTATAGAGGCTCCACCCCTCCCTTGAGGGTGCTAGGTGTAAAACTAATTATGTTTATTGGAAATCATATTTAAATGCAACTTAAGCTTAGGATCTGAAACCTTGAGTTCTTGGAGGTAGATAAAGTCAGGAACTCTAGATAAATCATTCAACCATTTATACAAACACTTAGCTCTGATAGGATTAGATAAACCTTTAATCTTGTAAGAGAGAATACTGATGTTATTCATTATGAGAAAAATGGTAAAGAAATCTTGAAACACCATATAAATCATTTTCTAATATTTTTTGTTAGCATATTCAAAGACAATGAACTTTTAGGATGTCTTTTGTCCTCGACTTAGCAATACCTTCCTTTCTCTTAGCTTTGGTGACTTGCTGACCTGGAGGAGCTTCGTTCTCCTTTTGATTCACCACGAGATCCACACCCTCAAGGCTATTTTGTTGCAAAACCCAAATTTTCGAATCATCATGATTTTAAAGTTCAATGAAGAACATGTTACCATCACGAGACAAAATACTATCATTGTTGAAAGAGGGGTTTTTATCCAAATTAACAGTATGCCATTGGCTATTACTATTAATCTTTTTCCTTTTTACAATTGTAGTCCACACTTCATTGAAGTCTTGATGGTGACTGGATTCCCTCTGACTAGAAGAGGGCCCAAGTTTCTCTTTGAGGGTAGAGGAGTCCCCAAAAATACTTGACAGATTCTTGACCTGATCTAAAGAACCTTGATTATCACTTGAAAGGGGATTGAAGACATCTTCTAGAAAAGCAACAAAAGAATGCAACCAGCTTTTACTTTTCCTTTTTACTTGCTTAACATGCTACTTTTTGTGTAGGTTCCTAGGAATGACACCTTTTGGAGCCTACTGGTTATCTTAATTCTTCGATTAGAAGCTGGAGCATCCTCCTTGAGCAAGGGGCAATATTTTATCTTATGCCCATGTTTGTTGCAATTAAAGCAGGAATTGAGAAGATTCCTATAGAGGACCTTTTGCTCATGCAAAAAATTACCTTCAAAGTCTTGTATTTTGAAAGAGGTTATGACCTTTTTGTTAATATTTATTTCAATAAGAACTTGCAGTTCCCATTTTGGATTAATTTTACCTCTAAATCTCAGATGCAAGAACTTACCTAGGAGAGTGCAAAGGCCATCAATCCACAGGTAGAATTCCATCGAGAGGTGAGGGAATTCTACCCACAGAGGGACCCTAGTAGGTTTGGGTCCCCTAGGGTTGAATCCAAAACCACCTAAAAAATGAGATTGGGGTTCAATTATTTAGCCACTGCCCTTCCATGATTACTCTCAAGGAACTATTGTAGTCGTCAAAGAAATATAAGTAATAGACGACAGATTATCTATTTTACAAATAGGCCCCCTACTTTCCTAGTTACTCTTAATCCATTAACTAAGAATTTCCTAAGGTGGTCTAGAACCATACTTATTAACTACAACTTGAAGGTGACTCGATTAATCTCGACCAAGATGCTGAAAAGACTGAATATTTCATGGTATATATTTGCACAGGGCCTTAAAGACTACACGTTATCCCACATGTGATAAAGCATTAAAGGGCATTGGTGGGCTGAGCAATAGGAGTAAGGAGGAGATAAAAGAGAGAGAGGAGGGGGGGGATGCACACACATGCATGGGACCCTCGAAACCTAGAGAATGATCTCTATGAAGCAATGGCTTATAAATGATATATGTATATGAATATAGGGGTAAGGTCACATGATCCCTACATCTCCAACTCTCTCCCACTTAAGGGTCAATGTGACCGTAAGTGATAACACATACAAAGAATGATGTAGGACTATACAATAATGTATAGGAAGAGTCCCGATTTCAAGCCAGACTGATCATCCTACACACACTACCTCAAACAAGGTGTATCTACACTTCAAACTACTCTAAACGCATATCGGAAAGAAGTTTTTGCAAAGCTTCAACTCGTGCTATGCCTATGTAAATCATCAAACAACTAGAAAATCTAAGTTGAAATGCTCCAATAACAATTTCAATATCTGGAGTCCAACATAATAACTCGTACATCAGACTCCTGAATAATCATGAAACTTGTACGATACTAGCTAACCTAAGCATGTCAACCATGCGTATATCCAAGGCATCCAAAGCATCATCATCAAGACCAGCATTTCTTCACATATGTGTTTCAACATCTCGAATTAGGGAATCCAAGAATGACTACATAACTTTTGAGTCCTTAACATTTAAGTTTGTAATAGCTTAACCATTATGGTTTTGCTTAATAATACCACGAAGGGAATGCTTAAGCATATTAGGCTAACCTAAATTTAGGCATTATCCTATCAACCAAGGATGTATCTAGTTGTTCAATCAAAGAGCTAATATGCTCTACCACACATTGTGTATCATAAGAGCTATCCTTATCTACCATGCCATGAGTATCATCATGCTCCATATGAGGTAACAACACATCGTCAACATGAAGCTCAACCTGATGATCACACTCTATTTGAGTATCATCATAATGATCTGCATGAGCATCCATATCATGCTCTAAAGCATCCAACGGATCATCCAAAGTGTGCTCCACATGAGCATCCATATGATTGATAAAATCATTCTTTGTAAAAGCATCATGCATATCCATAGTATTCTCTATATGAGCATCCATCTAAGCATCTGAATCTTGCCATACATATGCATCATGAATATCAGTAGAACTATATGTAGGTAGATAAAATGAGACATTATGAGTCTCAGATCGCATATAAGACTGACATCCCATTTAGACAAGATTGTCTCCTGCATATAAGTATCTATAGTGGATATATATGCCCAATCCTTGCACCTCTACAAGGATTAGTTGTTTCAAATATAACTAAAAATAATGCTTACCAAGGAATGCATAACATCTGCTCTCATGTAACTAGCTAACTTAAATAAAGATCATATAGTATGAAGGCACATAATGTAAATGTTTGAGTATAGTTGATGCTCCATGATAGCATAAGGCATATATTTCCTACATCCTCAATGTCATATGTCATACTATCAAGAATGTGCACGTGTCCATGACTCTCATATTAGCCATAAAACCATTCATGATATTGAGTAATATGAAAACTGTTAATGCATCAAGCAACCAAGCCATATATGAGTTATCTAATAAACAAAAGGAATCCTCATATGAACCATAGGAGAAGGTGATATCACCATTACAAGCATAATATAGTACCATAAACTCTCCTGAAACCACTACTTGACTTGCATCATGTGCATATCTCTGATGTCATCATTGCATCCACCTGAAGCAACACCCCCGTGTATGGCCCTCATGACCAAAGTGCCAACATTCAAGTTGTGGATGTGATCTATATCTCATATGATTCAATGGACTTGCATACATATTATTTAGTCACTACCATAATGCACTACTCGTCTCCTCATACATAACAGACTCATATTTAGAATCCACAAGCTGTCAAGCGACAATTTCTAGGAGCAACCATGTTCTCTCATCTCAGCTTCATTGAATTCTTCTTATGGAATTGCAAACCTTGATTGGTACTCTTTGAAGGTTTCCTACAGGTTCATTGTTATGATCATTGATGGCATAATCTTTCTAATGAACATGGTACTCCAATCATCCTAGGAATCTTTCAAACCAAGGATTCGTCTTTGAATTTCTCATTATCATCAATCTTCATACATAATGAAGGACTAGGTCTCTTGCCCCTCAATGGAGTAATTTATTATGCTTCCAACATGAATACATGGAAAAATGGATGAATTTTCATGGAACCCGTTAACTAGAGTTGAAGGTAACTCAATAAGTCTCCACCAAGATGCTGAAAAGAACGAAACTTTGATGGTCTAGCATTGTAGATGGCCATGAAGTCTCTAAATTAATTCTGAGTAAGCACAGTTTATACCATATGTGATAAATCCCTAAAGGGATTTCATGGGCTAAGCAAGAGGAGTAAGGAAGATAGAGGGAGAGAAAGAGGAGAGGAGAGACATGCACACATGTGTGGGACCCTCAAAACCTACATAATGATCTCTATGAGGCAATGCTTTATAAATGCTTTATGTCTATGAATAGAGGGGTACGATCACATGACCCTTACATCCCAAACAATGTCCCACTAAAGGGTCAATGTGACCGTAAGTGATAACACTTACAAAGAATGAGGTAGGATTATACAATAATGTATAGGAAGAGTCTTGATCTCAACCCATACTGATCATCCTATACAAAGTGCCTCAAACAGGGTGTATCTATGCACCTCAAATTTCTCTAGACTCATATCAAAAAGTGTCAAGCTAATATCTCACTAACACAAGAACTAATGAAGTTCTTGCAAAGCTTCCACTAGCTCTATGCCTTTGTCAATCATCAAAAAACTAACAACTCTAAGTGAAAATGCTCCAATAACAACTCTAATGCCTAGTCTCCAACATATACGGAATGAGATAGGTTCCTAAAAACTTGATTTTAGACTTTGAACTTTTTATTTAGGAATATAAAGTTCTAAGATATGGAAATCCAATCCATGAACTTTTCCTAAACAAGCTATCAAGTTCAAAATTATGTGTTCATAGTAGCATTATTATTGGATCAATCATAAAGAGATGCTTGGACTTTAAACATAATTTTGATTCTCGAAATATCTTTAAAGTACTCTAGTAACATCTAGAGATTGACCAATAATAATAAATCTTGTATCAAACTCAAGAAAAGCAATAAATATTACATAAATGAAATTTCAAGTCAAAATTCCATAGTGGAATGGGAAACCATATCCTAAAGGTGATATTTATCCTCTAGTTTGATACTCAAGAAAGGAACACAACTAAATCAGTAAAGCTTTTGGATATTGTTTGAAAGTATAAGAATTTCTTTCAAATATCCTTCTAGCATTGCAAAAGGTTCCAAGATGAATCATTTTCTCAGGTTATTTTATTCCTTAGAATGGGTCTTAAGTCCATAAAGTATAGCATTCTCCCAAGTAGTGAAAATGAAATTCCTCAAATTCATTAGACAACAAGTAGTTCCTGAGAGGCCTCGAACCACTAGAAGTGGTACTTAAAGTCCAATGGTTGATATCACCTGGAGGTGTATCAAAGATTCTTAGCTTTAGAATCCAAAAGGCATTAGTACATTTTTGGACTTGAGTTAGGGAAAGATCTCTAAAATCACATGGGTAAACAAAGAAGCTTTTGATAGTTCATGAGATCTTAAAGATAAAGACTAAGTCTTTATTTTTGTCACAAGATCAACAAGACTTGCACAAGCTTGGGAAGGTTTGTTCAAGAAAATTGCAATTGGAACTACTATGAAGTTTGCCCAAGTATTGGCAATCAAATACCTTTTGAGAAGTTTTCACTCAAGTTCCATTTATCCAATGGAAAATTGTGAAAAGAGTAACTTGTTCCTAGACTAAATAGAGTGAAGTATTTCAAGTATGTAGTTTGTGGCTGTGTGGACAATAATTAAGTATGTGAAAGTTACAATGTAAAGTTTACCTATCCTTAAAGGGATTTCTTAAAGGTGAAATCCAAAAGCATGAGTGGATGCTTTGATTTAAGCAGTAGAAAGATTCTTGAAAAGTCCTCGCCATGGTAGTTATTTAATGTTGGAGTTAGACATCTGTAGAAGAACGTGAACATGACAAGGAAGAAGAAGAATCTTGGAGCACAACACATAATACTGAATGTATTACCACTAGAATGTACAAAGATAAGTAGCCTCTTAGGGAAATAGGCATATATACAAGCCGGGGGAAAAGAGCCTCCTAAAGAGGGAAAGAAGTGCCGCGACGGTCCTAGAGTGTTCACACACACCACTACCTAAATATATCAACAAATCCACAAGCCGCTCGCAGTGAACAAGCCACTGTAGTGATGTATAACGAAGTGCCCAGCTATGTGTAATCAACCCAAAAAAGGAAGTGAGCCCAAAGCTTTGCGGTGTGGGAGCGCTTTGCGACGACTGGCGGATCAATTCAGTCGCCTCGCTAACGGCGCACGCAGGGTGACTATGCGGAACAGGTACAAGCTTTTCCTAAGGTCCGTAGGGTGAAGCGTTCCTATAACGTTCAACTGCATCAAAATAAGAAGGAAGGATAATCTTTTCACTAACTATTTGATTTTTTATAGTTTCGTTTGTCTCCTCTTGAAAGTTTTCTATGTTTCTATCTACAGTTGGAGGGAAAAGATCTTCATTAACACTAGGTGGAACAGTAGAAAGTAAAGTTATAGTTGTTCTAGGATCGAGCAAAGATTCTTCTACTATTACTTTTTTTTATTAATTCTTTACCTTCTATTGGATTTGGAAATAATAATTCAAAAGTTGTCGATGGAAGAAAGGAACTATTCGAAGAACTTGCTTTATCTTCTATTGGTTTAGGAAATAACAATTCAAAAGTTGATGAAGGAAGAATGGAACTATTCGAAGAACTTTCATTAGACATAAAGTAAATGATATTAAATTAATAACCAAAGTCCTATACAACCTATAAGATGATGTTTTTAAATGGTAATCTAATCAAAACTAAAAGATAGCCTTTACAAGCTAATAAAAGTTTCAAACTAAGGACAATCTCTGCTTTTCAAACTTCAGGTCACATGTGAATCTCCAGTTTGCCAATAGCTTTCTGCAAAAAACACATTAGCAAAATATGGAGCAAGCCCATCTATTTATACACACAGAGATCTTCATTTTGCCACTCTTTTGGATTTTCTTTATTTTCTCAACCATTCTTTAACCCACATTTATCCACCATACTTTAAATTAGCTTTAATCACATAACTCACTTTCTCCATTCTTTTCACCACATACTTTTTGCACTTTAAATGCATACTTAATTTAGGCCACTCTTTGATTTTGCACACATAAATACCATACTTTTAACCAGTCCCTTTAACCACTTTAATTACACACTTAACTCACACCATTCTTTAAACACTATTCATATATACCACTCATTAATTATCCACTTCATTTTCATTCTAATTTAATTATCCTAAATTTAATTCATTTAAATTAATCTTAGGTTAAGAAATTAATTAATTAGGACCTTAGTATTTAAATGCACACAAACTATTAAGGTAACTAATTAGACCATATTTTAATTTTATAGGTTAACCAATGTTAATTATAGATTAAATTCATTAAATATTAATTGTTTTAACCCTTGAAACATTCGAAAACCCTGGAAAACCTACTTAAAACCCATCAAAACCCCATTAAAACCCTTTGGAAATCACTGATAACCCATTAAAATTATCTAAACCCCTAACATTAATCCAATCTCATAAACAACACATGAATTCAAGAAACCCTAAAGTTGAATTTATAAAACACATTCAACATTCAATGTAAAGTAAACCCTAATATGAACATATGTTCAGCTTCATCATTCATACCTGAAAACACTTTCAAAGTAGTTAATTCCATTCAACACAAATGATCATCAATGATATAAAAGGATAGGGTTCACCAATAAAATTGTTTTTCATTTTCTCTGGTCATCAACGGAAAGGTTGAAAACTTTCCGACATTCGCCCCGGCCAAACCTGCACATCGTCCTCGATGGGCCAACCTGCAGATTCAAATGGAACATATCAAATTCTTTTGAAAATAAGGTTTTATTTTTTTCAAAATTTTATTTCATCATGCATTCAACTTTATGCAGTTAAAAAGATTAGTACAAATCATTTAAAAAACACAACATAGAAATAAGTTATAAAATATCATGTCAATTGTTTGAATCCACATTTAAACAAATATTTATAAGAATAAATCATAAGTCTTATAGTCCTTCTGTTCATGTCACTTGCTAAGAATAAGTAATTTATCCTTGATAACAGCATATACAAAAAGAAAACTTTTTCCCATGAGATAACAAAATTATATGCCTCCTACTTTTATTCCCTATGGTTTGACTCTCTTTTTATTGCTTAAATCATTTCACTTTTCTTACTTTGTCCCAACTCAGCTCTTTCTTTATTTCTTTACAAATCGGCCTATACCGAAATTGGGTGCGACTCCTGGACTTGTCCACCCGGCCAAGTTTGTTCCACTTGTCTACCAACCTGGCATAGCGCACGATAAACTACGTCAGCCCTACATGAAATCGACATCAGCTCGTGGCTCTGATCGCCCGACCAGAGTAACTCCACCCGCCTACCGACCCATGTGGGCGCAAGACAACACATAGGTTAGGCCTATGATGAAACTAGCTGCAGCTCGTGGCCTTGATCACTCGACGAAGGTTGTTCCACCCGCCTACTAGCCCAACATAGCACTCTAACAATAGACACATACATGTAAGCTAACTGGGTATGAAGGTTTTAATTAATTTTTTTTATTTTAGAGGTCAGATCTCATAAAAAAAATAAAAGCAAGTTACAAAATCCCATTTGCTAATGAATAAAAATTTCTTTTAAGCATATACATATATTCAAAATAAGACTACCTTTTCTTTTACAAGATTCCAATTCCAAAATTTGTATTTAACTTTCTGATGCAGTTCATATAAATACGAGTTTTTATGCTTCAATCATAAATATTTCAGATATTTCTATATCTTAATTCTACTTTGAATTTTTTAAATAAATTGGAACATATCCTTTTAATCCATGCAGTAATGCTATGCATATACACAAAAAATCAAAGAATCTATAATCAAAACTGTTTCACCTGATTTTTAATCATCATCTTCATTTTCATCAGCATCATCATCATCATCATTTTCTTCAATTTCATATTCTTTATTATTCCTCTTTTTAAATAGTTTAACTCTTTTTCTTGCAATCAAATTTTTCAATAAAGAACCATCAAATTCTCTAAGCTTAAATGTACCATTTTCAAATACAGTCACAACTACATATGGTCCAAACCATCTCTTAATTAATTTTTTCCTAGCATCTTTGTAATTTTGAAGATGAAAAATAAACAGAAACATTTTCTATTTTATTTACATATTTATGCGAGATATCAAACCAGTTGCCACTGTTGTCTCGCTCAACAATGGTCTCTAGTAAAAATTTTGATCAAAGTATATTCCAGAACCACTATGAGGTAAATGACTTTCGTGCATTTTCTCTTGTGATCTGATAGGTGTTTTCCTAATTTGTTCTCTATTTCTAATATGGTTTGGGTTAATGGTCATTACTTGTAAGGATTGTAAGTCATCTTTTGATCTAAATCTTGCATACGCAGAGCCATCTTCCATCATTTTTGTTTCCATACGAGTTTCACAGATAAAGGGTTGTCCTAAGATAATTTCATAAGAACAATTATCCTGGATAAAAAAATGAAATGTTTCACTTATGCCACCTATTGAAATTGGAATGTTGGCACATGCTCCTAGAAGTGCACCAAATCCGTTATGTGCTGTTCTCATAATCCACCCATGTTGTTTATCTATAGGCCTTCTAAATTTATCATATAATTCTTTTGATATTACGTCTATTTCTGAACCTGAATCTAGTAAAGCTAAAGTTGTACAAGAATTTTTCCTATCTCCTAAATTTACTTTGATTTCTGGTGTTCCCCTAGCCCAAAAACTCTTTTTGTAATTGCTTTCAGACTTTTCTTGTATATTATCTCGAATTATAGGTCCTAAAAAATTTTTATTAACATATCCTTCACTTTCTTCTTCATCATCAGAATCAGAAGAAAAGGAATCTTTAGAAATATGAGTTACATCTACATTATCATGCATTTCAATATCAGTATTTAAAGAAAATCTTTTTCTTTTAATCATCTTAATAAAGTTATCTTTAAATTCTAATTTAGCTATAGTAAATAATTGTTCAAGCGACATAGTCACTTGACTTTTTAAAAGAATATCATACAGTATTTCCTTTGTGTCATTTTTTTGTTCAAGTTCTGATGTTAAAATAGCTTTTGGAATTCTTTTAGGCTTCTTGGTTTTTTCCTCATTTTTATCTGTTTCTTCATTAGTCTTTGAATCTAATTCACTAGGTTTGTTTGATGTCTCAAGTTGTTTGCCCTCCCGTATCTCCCTTCTTCTCTGCTCATTTGAATCTAAATTTGTTTTTTCATTAAATTGTATATTTTTAGGTTCTTGTCTCAATTGCTTTCTAGTTACTCTTTGATTAGATTCATCTAGATCTTGAGTTTCATCTCTTTTTCTCCTTTCTTCCACATTTGCAATATGTGAGAAGATAGAGAAATTATCTATAGGCGAGTTCCATGCAGTTTTGTTCATTATATCATCTCTAGCTTTTATCAATGCTTCTATTGAATAATTTTTTGTTTCTTTTGATGTATCATCATCTGAATCACTTTCATCGCATTCTAATCTAACCCCAAATGAGCTTCTTTGAGCTTCTGATATATTTTCATATAGTTTTTGCATCCCACCTTTTCCCCAATTTACAGCTAGAGGGAGGTGTGTGCGATAATCACATAGTTTTTTATCAATATCAATAACTAATTTTCTTTCTTTTGCCTCTTTTTATGATTCACAAGCATAAGAAATATGTTCAGTGGAGTCACACCAAACACATCGTCGGGTGGGTGTGCCTCTTCGTTCATTATTCTGAGCTACTGCTTGATTCTGAGTTGTTGGTTGATTCATTACCGCTGCTATAGGTATGGGACTCATTTGTGGAGCATGAGTAAACTGAGGACCTAGAATTGTTCTATCTTGACTAACTAAGGAATGAACTGTATTTTGAAGTGTTGCCACTTCCTTAGATATGTTTGTATGCATTTGCATCATATTATCTAATTTATTAAATAATATTTCAAATTGTAATTCACTAGGCACTTTAGATGTTGATGCTTGTTCAGTTAAACTAGAGTTTATATTGATTTTAGGATTTTGAGTAGTTGGTCCTACTGTTGGAAAACTTAAATTCATATCATATAATAATGATTGTCTCTATTTCATTTGCGCTACTGTTTCAACTACTTGTTTAAGTACCCCCCAGTCCTCTGTTAACCCATATCTTTTTCCAGGTTCCTCTAGTCTTCTTTCTACTTCACTTCTAACGTCTATAGGCAAAATTTTTAAGAAATAAAGTACTATATCTGGAGTAAGTGCAGTCCTATCTTGTTCAGGTAATTGTGAAAATCTCTTCATAAATTCCCCATGTAATTGTGTAAGAGATATGTGGTTTTTGGGAGTGCTAAGCCAGTTCATAAATCCCTCCCTACTGTGTTGACTAAAATCTTCTAAATAAAATTCTTTATTGCATTTTTTTTTAAAATTCTTCCCATGCAAGTGCTTTATAAGGTTCTATAACACTAATGGCTGAACCTATTACAAGTCTTACTAAAAATGTTACCCATTTATCAATTGGTAAACCGTGTAGTTTTTCTAGGTCTTCAAAAGTGTCTAAGTAATTAGTTGTATTAACTCCTGTAAATTTTCCTTTTTCTTTTAACATAGCCTCTACTACTTTTTGGCCTTGGGTTTCTGACATCATATTTTTAAATAACTCATCCATTTTGGTTTGTATGTTAGAACTAGACCCTAAGTTTCTTAATATAATCCTTAACTTCTTCTTGAACTTTGGATTTCTGTTCCCTTACCAAACTAACTAAGTTACCTGATTCCAGCTTTACTTAAATTTTAAACTTTTAAACAAGTATTGAAAATAAATGCTAACTTTCCAAATGAAAACTCTTAATGAATTTTCAGACTAAATTATGTTATTCTAACAATCCTTAATAATTAAATCTAGATACTAACTTTTCAAATAAATTTCTTTTTGATTGATTTAACTAAAACTGCACTAATCAAACAATCCTAAATAAATACTATCTTTTAAATAAAATACTTTTTGAGTCTAACAAATCCTACTAGTTCAATGAAAATAAATTCTAACTTTCAAATAAAATTTAAATCTAGCAATTCCTACTATCTTAAACTTTCCTAAAATCCTACTTAAATAGACACAAACAGTTGCAAGTTAAGAAAATATACCTGACACCAAACAGTTGGAGCAGAAGCTAGTGTGCATGTGAATTTTTCAAGTTACATTTGTTGATCATAAATGCCTAATACAAAAATCTAAGTGCTATGAGTGCAAACGTTTTTCTTCAAAATATTGATGGTAAGGTGTAGAGATGAGGTTTACTACTTGCCTATTCCCGTGGAGGGGCTCAGAGCATAAGCTCAACCCTCAACAACCAGGGAATTACAAGGTTTGTATTATCTGCCTCTACACGATGACCACCTCAAGCTGCTGCAACCACGTCGTCTAAACCAAGCTAGTGCATATGCTAGGAAAGGAAAAGTGTTATACCTGTCTCACTGTGCCGTTGTTTCACGTCGGGTTCACAATGTGGGAGCGATTTGCGACAACTGGCGGATCAATTCAGTCGCCTCGCTAACGGCGCACGCAGGGTGACTATGCGGAACAGGTACAAGCTTTTCCTAAGGTCCGTAGGGTGAAGCATTCCTATAATGTTCAACTGCGTCAAAATAAGAAGGAAGGATAATTTTTTCACTAACTATTTGATTTTTTATAGTTTTGTTTGTCTCCTCTTGAAAGTTTTCTATGTTTCTATCTACAGTTGGAGGGAAAAGATCTTCACTAACACTAGGTGGAACAGTAGAAAGTAAAGTTATAGTTGTTCTAGGTTCGATCAAAGATTCTTCTACTATTACTTTTTTTATTAATTCTTTACCTTCTATTGGATTTGGAAATAATAATTCAAAAGTTGTCGATGGAAGAAAGGAACTATTCGAAGAACTTGCTTTATCTTCTATTGGTTTAGGAAATAACAATTCAAAAGTTGATGAAGGAAGAATGGAACTATTCGAAGAACTTTCATTAGACATAAAGTAAATGATATTAAATTAATAACCAAAGTCCTATACAACCTATAAGATGATGTTTTTAAATGGTAATCTAATCAAAACTAAAAGATAGCCTATACAAGCTAATAAAAGTTTCAAACTAAGGACAATCTCTACTTTTCAAACTTCAGGTCACATGTGAATCTCCAGTTCGCCAATAGCTTTCTGTAAAAAACACATTAGCAAAATATGGAGCAAGCTCATCTATTTATACACACAGAGATCTTCATTTTGCCACTCTTTTGGATTTGCTTTATTTTCTCAACCATTCTTTAACCCACATTTATCCACCATACTTTAAATGAGCTTTAATCACATAACTCACTTTCTCCATTCTTTTCACCACATACTTTTTGCACTTTAAATGCATACTTAATTTAGGCCACTCTTTGATTTTGCACACATAAATACCATAATTTTAACCAGTCCCTTTAACCACTTTAATTACACACTTAACTCACACCATTCTTTAAACACTATTCATATATACCACTCATTAATTATCCACTTCATTTTCATTTTAATTTAATTATCCTAAATTTAATTCATTTGAATTAAGCTTAGGTTAAGAAATTAATTAATTAGGACCTTAGTATTTAAATGCACACAAACTATTAAGGTAACTAATTAGATCATATTTTAATTTTATAAGTAAAACAATGTGAATTATAGATTAAATTCATTAAATATTAATTGTTTTAACCCTTGAAACATTCGAAAACCCTGGAAAATCTACTTAAAACCCATCAAAACCCCATTAAAACCCTTTGGAAATCACTGATAACCCATTAAAATTATCTAAACCCCTAACATTAACCCAAGCTCATAAACAACACATGAATTCAAGAAACCCTAAAGTTGAATTTATAAAACACATTCAACATTCAATGTAAAGTAAACCCTAATATGAACATATGTTCTTCTTCATCATTCATACCTGAAAACACTTTCAAAGTAGTTAATTCCATTCAACACAAATGATCATCAATGATATAAAAGGATAGAGTTCACCAATAAAATTGTTTTTCATTTTCTCTGGTCATCAACGGAAAGGTTGAAAACTTTTCGAGATTCGCCCCGGCCAAACCTGCACATCGTGCTCGATGGGCCAACCTGCAGATTCAAATGGAACATATCAAATTCTTTTGAAAATAAGGTTTTATTTTTTTCAAAATTTTATTTCATCATGCATTCAACTTTATGCAGTTAAAAAGATGAGTACAAATCATTTAAAAAAAACAACATAGAAATAAGTTATAAAATATCATGTCATATTTTTGAATCCACATTTAAACAAATATTTATAAGAATAAATCATAAGTCTTATAGTCCTTCTGTTCATGTCACTTGCTAAGAACAAGTAATTTATCCTTCATAACAGCATATACAAAAGGAAAACTTTTTCCCATCAGATAACAGAATTATATGCCTCCTACTTTTATTCCCTATGGTCTGACTCTCTTTTTATTGCTTAAATCATTTCACTTTTCTTACTTCATCCCAACTCAGCTCTTTCTTTATTTCTTTACAAATCCGCCTATACCGAAATTGGGTGCGACTCCTGGACTTGTCCACCCGGCCAAGTTTGTTCCACTTGTCTACCAACCCGGCATAGCGCACAATAAACTATGTCAGCCCTACATGAAATCGACATCAGCTCGTGGCTTTGATCGCCCGACCAGAGTAACTCCACCCGCCTACCGACCCATGTAGGCGCAAGACAACACATAGGTTAAGCCTATGATGAAACTAGCTGCAGCTCGTGGCCTTGATCACGTGAGCAAGGTTGTTCCACCCGCCTACTAGCCCAACATAGCACTCTAACAATAGACACATACATGTAAGATAACTGGGTATGAAGGTTTTAATTAATTTTTTTTATTTTAGAGGTCAGATCTCATAAAAAAAATAAAAGCAAGTTACAAAATCCCATTTGCTAATGAATACAAATTTCTTTTAAGCATATACATATATTCAAAATAAGACTACCTTTTCTTTTACAAGATTCCAATTCCAAAATTTCTATTTAACTTTCTGATTCAGTTCATATAAATACGAGTTTTTATGCTTCAATCATAAATATTTCAGATATTTCTATATCTTAATTCTACTTTGAATTTTTTAAATAAATTGGAACATATCCTTTTAATCCATGCAATGCTATGCATATACACAAAAAATCAAAGAATCTATAATCAAAACTGTTTCACCTGATTTTTAATCATCATCTTCATTTTCATCAGCATCATCATCATCATCAATTTCTTCAATTTCATATTCTTCATTATTCCTCTTTTTAAATAGTTTAACTCTTATTCTTGCAATCAAATTTTTCAATAAAGAACCATCAAATTCTCTAAGCTTAAATGTACCATTTTCAAATACAGTCATAACTACATATGGTCCAAACCATCTCTAAATTAATTTTTTCCTAGCATCTTTGTAATTTTGAGGATAAAAAATAAACAGAAACATTTTCTATTTTATTTACATATTTATGCGAGATATCAAACTAGTTGCCACTGTTGTCTCGCTCAACAATGGTCTCTAGTAAAAATTTTGATCAAAGTATGTTCCAGAATCACTATGAGGTAAATGACTTTCATGCATTTTCTCTTGTGATCTGATAGGTGTTTTCCTAATTTGTTCTCTATTTCTAATATGGTTTGGGTTAATGGTCATTACTTGTAAGGATTGTAAGTCATCTTTGTTGGAGTTAGATGTCTTCGGAAGCACGCGAACAGCACAAGGAAGAAGAAGAAGCTTGGAGCACAACACACAAGACTGAATGTATTACTAGAGAATGTACAAAGATAAGTAGCCCATTAGGGCAATAGGCGTATATACAAGCCGGGGGAAAAAAACCTCCTAAAGAGGGAAAAAAGTGCCCCGGCAGTCCTAGAGTGTTCACACACATCACTACCTAAGTATATCAACAAATCCCCCCTGGGAGTGATGCGGTGAACAAGGAGCTGGCACTCATGTATAAGGAAGTGCCAAGCTATGTGGAAATCACTCCACAAAAGGAAGTAAGCCCAAAGCTTTGCGGAAAGCTTCAAACTTCTCCCTAGGCAGAGCCTTCGTGAAAAGGTCTGCAATGTTCTCCTGCGTGGGCACATATGCCAAGCTGATCTCCCCAGCAGAGAACCTCTCCCTGACATAGTGATAATGCACCTCAATGTGCTTAGTGCGAGCATGGAACACAGGGTTCCTCGCAACTGCCAATGCGCTCTGACTGTCAGTGAAGATGGTGGTGGCAGAAGACTGGCCAACACCCAAATCAGCCATAAGGCGTCTGAGCCACACACACTCAACAGTCGCTGTGAAAGCTACCCTATACTCAGCCTCACAACTGGAAGTGGCCACAGTAGGCTGCTTCTTGCTCAACCAAGATATACATGAGCTACCAAGCATGAAGCAAAAACCACTGGTGGACACACGAGTGTCATAGCAACCAGCCCAATCTGAGTCAGAAAAAGCATGCAAATCTGGCGGTAGTGATCCCCCCTTGGGATAAAACCACCCAAGTAGCCGAGTACCAGTCAAGTAGCGAAAGATGCGCTTAACCGCTTTCCAATGCGTGACTCCTGGGCAATGCATGAACCTGCTCATCTGTGAGACAGCAAACTGAATATCTGGCCGAGTAATGCATAAGTAAATCAAGCATCCAACAGCCTGCTGATAGAGAACAGCATCAAATGCATCTCCAGCATCATGAAGACTCAATCGTAAACCTGTCTCCATAGGAGTGGCAATAGGCTTATAGTCTTCAAGGCCAAAACGCTGCAATAATGTGTCAATATATTTCGTTTGACACAAAGCCATTCCACCATCAACGTGCATAAACTGAATGCCCAAATAGTGATGCAAATGCCCCAAATCAGACATCTCAAATGAGGCATGCAAATCAGCCTTAAAATCAGCAATATGTGTCTCAATAGGACCAGTGAGCAGCATGTCATCAACATAGACAACAATGATCAGAAGCACATCATTAGCACGCTTAACATATAAGGTCCTTTCAGTTGGACTGTTCTTAAAACCATGTGCAATCAGATAGGCATGTATCTTCTCATACCAAGCACGTGGTGCTTGCTTTAAACCATATAACGCCTTCTTTAACCTGCACACCTGGTTTTCATGCCCTTTCTGCACAAAGCCACGGGGCTGAAAAACATACACTTCTTCATGCAAGTCACCACTCAGAAATGCTGTTTTAATGTCCAACTGATGTACATTCCAACCATGATGGGCTGCAAGTGCACAAATGCTCTGAACAGTAGTCATACGGCATGTAGGTGCAAAGGTCTCATCAAAATCAATGCCTCTTTCCTGCGCATAACCCTTTGCAACAAGCCTAGCCTTATACCTGTCAACTGTACCATCAGGTTTATGCTTCAGCTTGTATACCCACTTAGTGCCAATGGCCTTCTTGCCAGGAGGCAAGTCACATAAAGACCATGTACCATTCTTCATTATAGCATCATATTCAGATTGCATAGCAGCCATCCAATTTTCTGAATTTTGTGCTTCATCAAAAGAAACAGGCTCATTCTCATCACAGAGACTAGATGCAGCCATAGCATAGCAATCTGATGCAAAGGAGGCACTATGAGAGCCTGAACGAGTACGATATGACAAAGGTGCATCTAATTTGCTGTCACGCAAAGTCTGCACCAACCATTTTGGCATAGTTTTTGCCTGCTCAATATCAGCTCTCTCATCAACAAGTGCATCATGTAAATCTGCATCAGAAATGGAATGATCTGCATCATCATATGAAACCTGCAAAGGCTGAGAAGTTGCCTCATTAGGACCAGCACTAGCCTGTCCACCTGTAAAAAGAGGCATCAAAGTATCATACATGTCTTTGGAGCTAACAGATGTCTCCTTAGTACATGAAAGCAATGGCTGAATAGCATCTTCCACAAAGATAACATCACGGCTAACCAGAATGCGTTTAGTCTGTGGATGATACAGACAATAGCCTTTACTTTCAGAACTGTACCCAACAAAAATACATTTTACTGCCTTATCATCCAATTTTCTGTGATGTTGTTCAGGCACTAATGCATATGCCAAACAACCAAAAACACGCAGATGAGCAACACATGGCTTGCGGTCATGCCAAGCCTCATATGAAGTGATAGACTGCAATGCTTTAGTGGGACACCTGTTCAGTACATATGCTGCACACATGACAGCCTCAAGCCAGAAACTATGTGGTAAAGCCTGACTTTTGACCATGCACCTCGCCATCTCCATGAGTGACCTGTTCTTTCGTTCAGCAACTCCATTCTGTTGAGGTGTATACGGCACTGTACATTGGTGTTTTATCCCACGTTCAGCCAGAAATGCATTAAAATCTGAAGACATATATTCCCCCCCTCGATCAGAACGGAGGGTACCCATTTTACATGCTGACAGATTTTCAGCCAAAACCAAAAACTATTTGAAGCACATGAACACTTCGGACTTTGCTTTGAGTGGATATACCCATGCATGCCTGGAAAAATCATCAATGAAAGTCACGAAGTAAAGGTAATTTCCAAAAGAGGGTGTCTGCATAGGACCACAGACATCACTATGTACAAGTTGTAATTTCTGCGTAGCCCGAACTGAACCATCTTTTGGAAAGGAAGAACGCTGCATTTTGCCCCAAATACAGCCTTCACAAACATGTTTTCCAGGTGCCTCAAGTTTGGGCAAAGAGGACACCATTTCAGATTTCTGCAGGCGTAACAAACTAGCAAAATTCAGATGACCAAAGCGTGCATGCCAAAGCTTTGCATCTGACATAGCCTGAGAATCATGAACTGCACATGCCGAATCATTCACAGATCTTTCATAGTCTATGAGCTTATACAGCCCACGACATAAAATGCCAGAAGCAATAATCACATCGCCATTTGAGAGATCATGGACTGTACACCTGTCATCAACAAATTTCACAACCAAGCCAATCTTGGCTAATGCAGAAACTGATAACAGATTCTTTTTGATCCCTGGCACAAATAAAGCATCTGACAAAGTGAAAGAACTACCATCAGCAGTAGTCAGAATGATCTTACCAACTCCCATAACAGGATAAGAGGAGTTATTGGCACATGTGACAGTATTCCCTATAGGAGCAGGCTCAAGTGAAGAGAAGAAACTGCGCTGCGAGGTAATATGTTTGGTCGCCCCACTGTCAAAGTACCAAACATCTGAGTCTACTGCAGACATGCATTGATCATGAGAAGATGGGTCAAAACTGCAGACAGTAGTAAACGCCCATTCTTCTTCCTGCACAAGATTTGCAGACTCTGTTTTTTGTGTAGAGGCCTCTACAACAACCATTCTAGCCTCTTTCTTCTTTGCCTCTTTAGCAGCCAGTTTTGGACAGTTCTTTATGATATGATCATTGCCTTTACAGTACTTACAAAACAAATTCTGCTTTTCTGATTTTTTCTCATCTTTGTCTTGGTTCTTTGAATGTGCAGCATTTGCAGATTTCTGCTTACTAGTAGAAGAGCTCCATTTTCCTTTGCCCTTCTGACTAGCCAGGAAAGCTTGATCTGCAACACGCATAATGGACCAGTTCTGCCTGGACTGATCTTCCTGCAATAGAACAGAGACTAATTCCTCAAATGACAAGGCATTCGGATTGCCTTTCATCATCAACCGAAGAGTAGAGGCAAAACTCTGATATGAATCAGGAAGACCATTCAGAACGGTCTGCACAAGTGAGCTATCTGGTATAACCTCATCAGCAGAAATCAATTGTTCCTTCAGGTCTTTGATCTTTGTAAGAAAACTGTCCATAGAATCACCTTCATTCATGTGCTCACTCTCCAACTGTTTTCGGAGGTAAGCAACACGAGCCTCATTCCTAGCCTGGTACAAAGTGGTAAGTGTATCCCAAGCATCCTTTGCTGTTGTGCAAGAGCGAATGTGAGGAATAATGGCACGTTTGACAGACAAAGCTATCAATGCATGTGCCTGGGCATCTCTGCCATCCCAACGAATCTGCTCTGCAGTAGGTGCAACAGAAACAGCAGCACGAATAGGAATCTGCGGAATATCATCTTCGACACCATCTTCATCAGCTCCAACACCTGTATTTGCAGTACCTGTCGTTACAGGTGTAACAGGACGTCTTTCAACACCCTGCACAATGTTCCACAATCCTTTTGCAACCAGTACATGTCGCATCATATAAGCCCATAATGGGTAGTTGGTACCATTCAACTTATCCTCAACAGCCAACATACGGAATACATCACTGCTTTCAGCCATGGCCGGTGACTAAAATACCTTGATGCAGAAAATTGATTGTATCTAAAAAAGTTGAACGGAATTGCCCAAACGAGTTTTGCTAGACCTGTAGCAGACTTCGAGACGCTTAAACTGGCGAACAGAAACTGGTATATACCTTTGGTACAAAAGGACGAAATAGCCTGCACAACCGCTGCGATAGTGCGTTCGGAGGCCAAAACGAGCTCAGATCACGATTTTGGCACCACATAGCAAAGCTGTTTTGATCTCGGAAACACCCTGAGTATGCTCACCAAATTTCGTGCGAATCTGAGACTGCAAACGGAGGAGTGTCGACGGTGCCCTAGAAGAAGCGACGACCTGCTCTAATACCAATTGTTGGAGTTAGACGTCTGCGGAAGCACGCGAACAGCACAAGGAAGAAGAAGAAGCTTGGAGCACAACACACAAGACTGAATGTATTACTAGAGAATGTACAAAGATAAGTAGCCCATTAGGGCAATAGGCGTATATACAAGCCGGGGGAAAAAAACCTCCTAAAGAGGGAAAAAAGTGCCCCGGTAGTCCTAGAGTGTTCACACACATCACTACCTAAATATATCAACAATCTTTTGATCTAAATCTTGCATACCCAGAGCCATCTTCCATCATTTTTGTTTCCATACGAGTTTCACAGATAAAGGGTTGTCCTAAGATAATTTCATAAGAACAGCTATCCTATATAAAAAAATGAAATGATTCACTTATGCCACCTATTGAAATTGGAATGTTGGCACATGCTCTTAGAAGTGCACCA
Source organism: Ceratopteris richardii (assembly GCA_020310875.1). Taxonomy (NCBI): domain Eukaryota; kingdom Viridiplantae; phylum Streptophyta; class Polypodiopsida; order Polypodiales; family Pteridaceae; genus Ceratopteris; species Ceratopteris richardii. The sequence goes on from CM035415.1 coordinate 130,607,473, forward strand.
CATCAGTTATCTGTTGTTCTCATAAGCCACCCATGTTGTTTATCTATAGGCCATCTAAATTTATCATATAATTCTTTTGATATTACATTTATTTCTGAACCTGAATCTAGTAAAGCTAAAGTTGTACAAGAATTTTTCCTATCTCCTAAATTTACTTTGATTTCTGGTGTTCCCCTGGCCCAAAAACTCTTTTTGTAATTGCTTTCAGACTTTTCTTGTATATTATCTGGAATTATAGGTCCTAAAAATTTTTTATTAACATATCCTTCACTTTCTTTTTCATCATCAGAATCAGAAGAAAAGGAATCTTTAGAAATATGAGTTACATCTACATTATCATGCATTTCAATATCACTATTTAAGGAAAATCTTTTTCTTTTAATCATCTTAATAAAGTTATCTTTAAATTCTAATTTAGCTATAGTAAATAAGTGTTCAAGCGACATAGTCACTTGACTTTTTAAAAGAATATCATACAGTATTTCCTTTGTGTCATTTTTTTGTTCAATTTCTGATGTTAAAATAGCTTTTGGAATTCTTTTAGGCTTCTTGGTTTTTTCCTCATTTTTATCTGTTTCTTCATTAGTCTTTGAATCTAATTCACTAGGTTTGTTTGATGTCTCAAGTTGTTTGCCCTCCCGTATCTTCCTTCTTCTCTGCTCATTTGAATCTAAATTTGTTTTTTCATTAAATTGTACATTTTTAGGTTCTTGTATCAATTGCTTTCTAGTTACTCTTTGATTCGATTCATCTAGATCTTGAGTTTCATCTCTTTTTCTCCTTTCTTCCACATTTGCAATATGTGAGAAGATAGAGAAATTATCTATAGGCGAGTTCCATGCAGTTTTGTTCATTATATCATCTCTAGCTTTTATCAATGCTTCTATTGAATAATTTTTTGTTTCTTTTGATGTATCATCATCTGAATCACTTTCATCGCATTCTAATCTAACCCCAGATGAGCTTCTTTGAGCTTCTGATATATTTTCATATAGTTTTTGCATCCCAGCTTTTCCCCAATTTACAGCTAGAGGGAGGTGTGTGCGATAATCACATAGTTTTTTATCAATATCAATAACTAATTTTCTTTCTTTTGCCTCTTTTAATGATTCACAAGCATAAGATATATGTTCAGTGGAGTCACACCAAACACATCGTCGGGTGGGTGTGCCTCTTCGTTCATTATTCTGAGCTACTGGTTGATTCTGAGTTGTTGGTTGATTCATTACCGCTGCTATAGGTATGGGACTCATTTGTGGAGCATGAGTAAACTGAGGACCTAGAATTGTTCTATCTTGACTAACTAAGGAATGAACTGTATTTTGAAGTGTTGCCACTTCCTTAGATATGTTTGTATGCATTTGCATCATATTATCTAATTTATTAAATAATATTTCAAATTGTAATTCACTAGGAACTTTAGATGTTGATGCTTGTTCAGTTAAACTAGAGTTTATATTGATTTTAGGATTTTGAGTAGTTGGTCCTACTGTTGGAAAACTTAAAATCATATCATATAATAATGATTGTCTCTGTTTCATTTGCGCTACTGTTTCAACTACTTGTTTAAGTACGCCCCAGTCCTCTGTTAACCCATATCTTTTTCCAGGTTCCTCTAGTCTTCTTTCTACTTCACTTCTAACGTCTCTAGGCAAAATTTTTAAGAAATAAAGTACTATATCTGGAGTAAGTGCAGTCCTATCTTGTTCAGGTAATTGTGAAAATCTCTTCATAAATTCCCCATGTAATTGTGTAAGAGATATTTGGTTTTTGGGAGTGCTAAGCCACTTCATAAATCCCTCCCTACTGTGTTGAATAAAATCTTCTAAATAAAATTCTTTATGTATTTGTTTTTTAAATTCTTCCCATGCAAGTGCTTTATAAGGCTCTATAACACTAATGGCTGAACCTATTACAAGTCTTACTAAAAATGTTACCCATTTATCAATTGGTAAACCGTGTAGTTTTGCTAGGTCTTCAAAAGTGTCTAAGTAATTAGTTGTATTAACTCTTGTACATTTTCCTTTTTCTTTTAACATAGCCTCTACTACTTTTTGGCCTTGGGTTTCTGACATCATATTTTTAAATAACTCATCCATTTTGGTTTGTATGTTAGAACTAGACCTAAGTTTCTTAATATAATCCTTAACTTCTTCTTGAACTTTGGATTTCTGTTCCCTTACCAAACTAACTAAGTTACCTGATTCCAGCTTTACTTAAATTCTAAACTTTTAAACAAGTCTTGAAAATAAATGCTAACTTTCCAAATCAAAATTCTTAATGAATTTTCAGACTAAATTATTCTATTCTAACAATCCTTAATAATTAAATCTAGATACTAACTTTTCAAATAAATTTCTTTTTGATTGATTTAACTAAAATTGCACTAATCAAACAATCCTAAATAAATACTATCTTTTAAATAAAATACTTTTTGAGTCTAACAAATCCTACTAGTTTAATGAAAATAAATTCTAACTTTCAAATAAAATTTAAATCTAGCAATTCCTACTATCTTAAACTTTCCTAAAATCCTACTTAAATAGACACAAACAATTGCAAGTTAAGAAAATATACCTGACACCAAACAGTTTGAGCAGAAGCTAGTGTGCATGTGAATTTTTCAAGTTACATTTGTTGATCATAAATGCCTAATACAAAAATCTAAGTGCTGTGAGTGCAAACACTTTTCTTCAAAATATTGATGGTAAGGTGTAGAGATGAGGTTTACTACTTGCCTATTCCCGTGGAGGCGCTCAGAGCATAAGCTCTGCCCTCAACAACGAGGGAATTACAAGGTTTGTATTATCTGCCTCTACACGATGACCACCTCAAGCTGCTGCAACCACGTCGTCTAAACCAAGCTAGTGCATATGCTAGGAAAGGAAAAGTGTTATACCTGTCTCACTGTGCCGTTGTTTCACGTCGGGTTCACAATGTGGGAGCGATTTGCGACGACTGGCGGATCAATTTAGTCACCTTGCTAACGGCGCACGCAGGGTGACTATGCGGAACAGGTACAAGCTTTTCCTAAGGTCCGTAGGGTGAAGCGTTCCTATAACGTTCAAGTGCGTCAAAATAAGAAGGAAGGATAATCTTTTCACTAACTATTTGATTTTTTATAGTTTCGTTTGTCTCCTCTTGAAAGTTTTCTATGTTTCTATCTAGAGTTGGAGGGAAAAGATCTTCACTAACACTAGGTGGAATAGTAGAAAGTAAAGTTATAGTTGTTCTAGGATTGAGCAAAGGTTCTTCTACTATTACTTTTTTCATTAATTCTTTACCTTCTATTGGATTTGGAAATAATAATTCAAAAGTTGTCGATGGAAGAAAGGAACTATTCGAAGAACTTGCTTTATCTTCTATTGGTTTAGGAAATAACAATTCAAAAGTTGATGAAGGAAGAATGGAACTATTCGAAGAACTTTCATTAGACATAAAGTAAATGATATTAAATTAATAACCAAAGTCCTATACAACCTATAAGATGATGTTTTTAAATGGTAATCTAATCAAAACTAAAAGATAGCCTATACAAGCTAATAAAAGTTTCAAACTAAGGACAATCTCTGCTTTTCAAACTTCACGTCACATGTGAATCTCCAGTTCGCCAATAGCTTTCTGCAAAAAACACATTAGCAAAATATGGAGCAAGCCCATCTATTTATACACACAGAGATCTTCATTTTGCCACTCTTTTGGATTTGCTTTATTTTCCCAACCATTCTTTAACCCACATTTATCCACCATACTTTAAATTAGCTTTAATCACATAACTCACTTTCTCCATTCTTTTCACCACATACTTTTTGCACTTTAAATGCATACTTAATTTAGGCCACTCTTTGATTTTGCACACATAAATACCATACTTTTAACCAGTCCCTTTAACCACTTTAATTACACACTTAACTCACACCATTCCTTAAACACTATTCATATATACCACTCATTAATTATCCACTTCATTTTCATTTTAATTTAATTATCCTAAATTTAATTCATTTAAATTAAGCTTAGGTTAAGAAATTAATTAATTAGGACCTTAGTATTTAAATGCACACAAACTATTAAGGTAACTAATTAGACCATATTTTAATTTTATAAGTTAACCAATGTTAATTATAGATTAAATTCATTAAATATTAATTGTTTTAACCCTTGAAACATTCGAAAACCCTGGAAAACCTACTTAAAACCCATCAAAACCCCATTAAAACCCTTTGGAAATCACTGATAACCCATTAAAATTATCTAAACCCCTAACATTAACCCAATCTCCTAAGCAGCACATGAATTCAAGAAACCCTAAAGTTGAATTTATAAAACACATTGAACATTCAATGTAAAGTAAACCCTAATATGAACATAGGTTCAGCTTCATCATTCATACCTGAAAAAACTTTCAAAGTAGTTAATTCCATTCAACACAATTGATCATCAATGATATAAAAGGATAGAGTTCACCAATAAAATTGTTTTTCATTTTCTCTGGTCATCAACGGAAAGGTTGAAAACTTTCCGACAACGAAAAGCTTCAAATGTCTCCCTAGGCAGAGCCTCTCTGAAAAGTCTGCAATGTTCTCCTGCATGGGCACATATGCCAAGCTGATCTCCCTAGCAGAGAACCTCTCCCTGACATAATGATATGCACCTCAATGTGCTTAGTGCGATCATGGAACACATGGTTCCTTGCAACTGCCAATGCACTCTAAGCTACACACACTCAACAGTCACTGTCAAAGCTACCCTATACTTAGCCTCACAACTAGAAGTGGCCATAGTATGCTGCTTCTTGCTCAACCAAGATATACATGAGCTACCAAGCATGAAGCAAAAGCCACTAGTGGACACATGAGTGTCATAGCAACCAACCCAATCACTTCACAGTAAGCATGCAAATATGGCGATAGTGATCCCCCCTTGAGATAAAACAATCCAAGTAGCCAGGTACCACTCAAGTTGCGAAAGATGTGCTTAACTACCTACCAATGCTTGACACTTGGGCAATGCATAAACGTGCTCATCTATGAGCAAAAAATGAATATCTAGCCGAGTAATGCATAAGTAAATCAAGCATCCAATAGCCTACTGATAGAGAAAAACATCATATGCATCTCCAGCATCATGAAGACTTAATCGTAAACCTATCTCCATAGGAGTGGCAATAGGCTTACAATCTTCAAGGGCAAAACGCTGCAATAATGTGTCAATATATTTAATTGACACAAAGCCATTCCACCATCAACTTGCATAAACTAAGTTCGCAAATAGTGATGCAAATGCCCCAACTCACACATCTCAAATGAGGCATGCAAATCAGCCTTAAAATCAGCAATATGCATGTCATGAAGACTAGTGAGCAGCATGCCATCAACATATACCACAATGATTAGAAGCACATCATTAGCACGCTTAACATATAAGGTGCTTTCAATTGGACTGTTCTCAAAACCATGTGCAATTAGATAGGCATGTATCTTTTAATATCAAGCACATGGTGCCTTCTTTAAACCATATTATGTCTTCTTTAACCTGGACACATGGTTTTCATGCCCTTTCTGCACAAATCCATGGCACTAAAAAACATACAGTTCTTGATGTAAGTCACCATTCAAAAATGCTGTTTTAATGTGCAACTAATGTACATTCCAACCATGATGAGGTGCAAGTGCACAGATGCTACAAACACTAGTCATTTGGCAAGTAGGAGCAAAGGTTTCATAAAAATCAATGCCTCTTTCCTACGCATAGCCCTTTGCAACAAGCCTAGCATTATACCCATCAAGTGCTCCATTAGGTTTATGCTTCAGCTTGTATACCCACTTAGTGCCAATGGCCTTCTTGCCAGGAGGCAAGTCACATAAAGACCATGTATCATTTTTCATGATAGCATCATATTCAGATTGCATTGCAACCATCCAATGTTTTGAATTTTATGCTTCATCAAACCAAATAGCTTCAGTCTCATCACAGTGAGTAGAGGCATCCATAGCATAGCAATGTGATGCAAAAGAGGCACTATGAGAGCTTGAACGAGTACGATATGATAGAGGTGCATTTAATTTTCTATCACGCAAAGTCTGCATCAGCCATTTTGGCATAGTTTTTGCCTTATCAATATCAACTCGCTAATCAACAAGTGCATATGGAATGAGATGCATCATCACATGAAACCTGCAAAGGTTGAGAAGTTGCCTCATTAGGACGAGCACTACACTGTCCACCTATAAAAAGAGGCAGCAAAGTACCATACATGTCTTTGGAGCTAACACATGTCTCCTTAGTACATGAAAACAATGGCTGAATATTATCTTGCACAAAAAAACATCTTAAGTAACTAGAATGCATTTAGTCTATGGATGATATAGATGATCTCCTTTACTTTCAGAATTGTACCCAACAAAAATACATATTACTACTTTATCATCCAATTTTTTGCGATGTTCAGGCACTAATGCATATGCCAGACAACCAAAAACACACAAATGAGCAATAGATGGCTTGCGACCATGCGAAGCCTCATATCGAGTGATAGACTACAACACTTTATTTGGACACCTGTTCAGTACATATGTTGCACACATGACAGCCTCAAGCCAAAAACTATGTGGTAAAGCCTGACTATTGACCATACACCTTGCCATCTCCATGAGCGACTTGTTCTTCATTTGGCACTGTACACTGATGTTTTATCCCACGTTCAACTACAAATGCATTAAAGTTAGAAAAAATATATTCCTAGCCTCAATCAGAATGGAGGGTGCCCATTTTACGTGCTGACGGATTTTCACCCAAAACCATAACTTTTTTGAAGCACGTAAACACTTCGGACTTTGCCTTCAATGGATATACCCATGCATGCTTGGAAAAATCATCAAAATGAACCATCTTTTGGAAAGGAGGATCACTGCATTTTTCCCAAATACAGCTTTCACAAACATGTTTTTTGGGTGCCTTAAGTTTGGGCAAAGAGGACACCATTTTAGATTTCTATAGGTGTAGCAAACTAGCAAAATTCAGATGAGCAAAGTGTGTATGCCAAAGCTTTGCATCTGACATAGCTTGAGAATCATGTACTGCACATGCCAAATCATTTATAGATCTTTCATAGTCTATGAGCTTATACAACCCATGACATAAAATGCCAGAAGCAATAATGATGTCACCATTTGACACATCATGAACTGTACATCTATCATCAACAAATTTCACAACCAATTCAATCATGACTAATGCAAGAACTCATAACAGTTTTTTCTTGATCCTTGGGAGAAATAAAGCATCTCACAAAGTGAAAGAACTACCAATAGTAGTAATCAAAATTATCTTACAAACTCCCATAACAAGATAAGAGGAGTTGTTGGCGCATGTAACAATGTTCCCCTAGGGGAAGGCTCAAGTGAGAAGAAACTACGTTGCGACATAATATAAGTGGTCGCCCCACTATCAAAGTACCAAACATCTGAGTCTACTGCAGACATGCACTACTCGTGAGAAGATGGGTCAAAACTGCAAACAGTTGTAAATGAACATTCTTCATCTTGCACAAGATTAGCATACTGTTTTCGGTGTAGAGGCCTCTGCAACAACCATTCCGACCTCTTTCTTCTTTTCCTCTTTAACAGCTAGTTTTGGACAACTCTTAATGACATGATCATTTGCTTTACATTATTAGAAAACAATTTCTCCTTTTGTGATTTCTTCTCATCTTTGTCTTCCTTCTTCGAATGTGCAGCATTTGTAGATTTTTGCTTACTAGTAGAAGAGCTCCATTTACCTTTGCCCTTTTTGACTAGCTAGGAGAGCTTGATATGCAACACGCATGATGGACCTCTTCTACCTAGACTGATCAGAGACTAACTCCTCAAATGACAAGGCATTTGGATTGCTCTTCATCATCAAACGAAGAGTAGAAGCAAAATTGTGATATGAGTTAGGAAGACCATTTAGAATGGTCTATACAAGTGCGCTATCTAGTATAACTTCATCAGCAGAAATCAATTCTTCTTTCAAATCTTTGATCTTTGTGAGAAAATTGTCCATAGAATCACCTTCATTCATGTGCGCACTCTCAAATTGTTTTCGGAGGTAAGCAACACGAGCCTCATTCCTAGCCTGGTACAATGTTTTAAGTGTATCCCAAGCATCCTTAGCTGTTCTGCAAGAGCGAATATGAGGACTAATGGCACGTTTGACAAGCAAAGCTATCAATGCATGTGTGTGAGCATCTCTTCCATCCCAGCGAATTTGCTTTGCTGTAGGTGCATTAGAAACAGCAACAGGAATAAGAATTTGTAGAATATCATCATCTTTTATACCATCTCCATCAGCTCCAATACTTGTATTTGTAGTACCTGTATTCACATGTGTAACGGTACATCTTTCAACACCCTGTAGAATATTCCATAGTCCTTTTGTGACCAATACATTATGCATCATATAAGCCCATAATGGGTAATTCGTACCATCCAACTTATCCTCAATAGCCAATATACGAAATACATCACTCCTTTCATCCATGACCACTAACTAAAATACCTTGATGTAGAAATGTGACTGCATCTGAAACGTTGAACAGAAGTACCCAAACGAGTTCTTCTATACCTATAGCAGACTTTGAGATGCTCATACTAGCGAACCGAAACTGATATATATATATATATATATATATATATATATATATATATATATATATATACATATATATGTATATATATATATATTTGGCACGAAAAGACAAAATAACCTATACAAATGCTGCGATAGTGCCTTGGGACACCAAAGTGAGCTCAGATCGCGATTTTGGCACCACATAGCAAAGTTGTTTTGATCTCTAAAACACCCTGAGCATGCTTACCAAAATTTGTGCGATTTTGAGAATGCAACTAGAGAGGTGTAGACAATGCCCTAGATGAAGCGATGACCTGCTCTAATAACAATGATTGGAGTTAGACATCTGTGGAAGCATCAGAATAGCATAAGGAAGAAGAAGAACCTTGGAGCACAACACACAATATTGAATGTATTACCACTAGAATGTACAAAGATAAGTAGCCCGTTAGGGCAATAGGTGTATGTACAAGTTGGGCAAAAAAACCTCCTAAAGAGGGAAAAAGGTGCCCTAGTGGTCCTAGAGTATTCACGCACATCACTACCTAAATATATCAACATTTAATGATTTACTAAGAAAGGTATCTAAAGACAAGAAGTGAAAAGCTCTTTGTTGGAGTTGGACGTCTGCGGAAGTACGCGAACAGCACAAGGAAGAAGAAGAAGCTTGGAGCACAACACACAAGACTTAATGTATTACTAGAGAATGCACAAAGATAAGTAGCCCATTAGGGCAATAGGCGTATATACAAGCCGGGGGAAAAAAACCTCCTAAAGAGGGAAAAAAGTGCCCCGGCAGTCCTAGAGTGTTCACACACATCACTACCTAAATATATCAACAAATCCCCCCTGGGAGTGATGCGGTGAACAAGGAGCTGGCACTCATGTATAAGGAAGTGCCAAGCTATGTGGAAATCACTCCACAAAAGGAAGTAAGCCCAAAGCTTTGCAGAAAGCTTCAAACTTCTCCATAGGCAGAGCCTTCGTGAAAAGGTCTGCAATGTTCTCTTGCATGGGCACATATGCCAAGCTGATCTCCCCAGCAGAGAACCTCTCCCTGACATAGTGATAATGCACCTCAATGTGCTTAGTGCAAGCATGGAACACAGGGTTCCTCGCAACTGCCAATGCGCTCTAACTCTCAGTGAAGATGGTGGTGGCAGAAGACTGGCCAACACCCAAATCAGCCATAAGGCGTCTGAGCCACACACACTCAACAGTCGCTGTGAAAGCTGCCCTATACTCAGCCTCACAACTAGAAGTGGCCACAGTAGGCTGCTTCTTGCTCAACCAAGATATACATGAGCTACCAAGCTTGAAGCAAAAACCACTGGTGGACACACGAGTGTCATAGCAACCAGCCCAATCTGAGTCAGAAAAAGCATGTAAATCTGGCGGTAGTGATCCCCCCTTGGGATAAAACAACCCAAGTAGCCGAGTACCACTCAAGTAGCGAAAGATGCGCTTAACCGCTTTCCAATGCGTGACTCTTAGGCAATGCATAAACCTACTGAACAGCATCAAATGCATCTCCAGCATCATGAAGACTCAATCGTAAACCTGTCTCCATAGGAGTGGCAATAGGCTTACAGTCTTCAAGGCCAAAACGCTGCAATAATGTGTCAATATATTTCGTTTGACACAAAGCCATTCCACCATCAACGTGCATAAACTGAATGCCCAAATAGTGATGCAAATGCCCCAAATCAGACATCTCAAATGAGGCATGCAAATCAGCCTTAAAATCAGCAATATGTGTCTCAATAGGACCAGTGAGCAGCATGTCATCAACATAGACAACAATGATCAGAAGCACATCATTAGCACGCTTAACATATAAGGTGCTTTCAGTTGGACTGTTCTCAAAACCATGTGCAATCAGATAGGCATGTATCTTCTCATACCAAGCACATGGTGCTTGCTTTAAACCATATAACGCCTTCTTTAACCTGCACACCTGGTTTTCATGCCCTTTCTGCACAAAGCCACGGGGCTAAAAAACATACACTTCTTCATGCAAGTCACCATTCAGAAATGCTGTTTTAATGTCCAACTGATGTACATTCCAACCATGATGGGCTGCAAGTGCACAAATGCTCCGAACAGTAGTCATACGGCATGTAGGTGCAAAGGTCTCATCAAAATCAATGCCTCTTTCCTGCGCATAACCCTTTGCAACAAGCCTAGCCTTATACCTGTCAACTGTACCATCAGGTTTACGCTTCAGCTTGTATACCCACTTAGTGCTAATGGCCTTCTTGCCAGGAGGCAAGTCACATAAAGACCATGTACCATTCTTCATTATAGCATCATATTCAGATTGCATAGCAGCCATCCAATTTTCTGAATTTTGTGCTTCATCAAAAGAAACAGGCTCATTCTCATCACAGAGACTAGATGCAGCCATAGCATAGCAATCTGATGCAAAGGAGGCACTATGAGAGCCTGAACGAGTACGATATGACAAAGGTGCATCTAATTTGCTGTCACGCAAAGTCTGCACCAGCCATTTTGGCATAGTTTTTGCCTGCTCAATATCAGCTCTCTCATCAACAAGTGCATCATGTAAATCTGCATCAGAAATGGAATGATCTGCATCATTATATGAAACCTGTAAAGGCTGAGAAGTTGCCTCATTAGGACCAGCACTAGCCTGTCCACCTGTAAAAAGAGGCATCAAAGTATCATACATGTCTTTGGAGCTAACAGATGTCTCCTTAGTACATGAAAGCAATGGCTGAATAGCATCTTCCACAAAGACAACATCACGGCTAACCAGAATGCGTTTAGTCTGTGGATGATACAGACGATAGCCTTTACTTTCAGAACTGTACCCAACAAAAATACATTTTACTGCCTTATCATCCAATTTTCTGCGATGTTGTTCAGGCACTAATGCATATGCCAAACAACCAAAAACACGCAGATGAGCAACAGATGGCTTGCGGTCATGCCAAGCCTCATATGGAGTGATAGACTGCAACGCTTTAGTGGGACACCTGTTCAGTACATATGCTGCACACATGACAGCCTCAAGCCAGAAACTATGTGGTAAAGCCTGACTTTTGACCATGCACCTCGCCATCTCCATGAGTGACCTGTTCTTTCGTTCAGCAACTCCATTCTGTTGAGGTGTATACAGCACTGTACACTGGTGTTTTATCCCACGTTCAGCCAGAAATGCATTAAAATCTGAAGACATATATTCCCCCCCTCGATCAGAACGGAGGTTGCCCATTTTACATGCTGACAGATTTTCAGCTAAAACCAAAAACTGTTTGAAGCACATGAACACTTCGGACTTTGCTTTGAGTGGATATACCCATGCATGCCTGGAAAAATCATCAATGAAAGTCACGAAGTAAAGGTAATTTCCAAAAGAGGGTGTTTGCATAGGACCACAAACATCACTATGTACAAGCTGCAATTTCTGCGTAGCCCGAACTGAACCATCTTTTGGAAAGGAAGAATGCTGCATTTTGCCCAAAATACAGCCTTCACAAAGATGTTTTCCAGGTGCCTCAAGTTTGGGCAAAGAGGACACCATTTCAGATTTCTACAGGCATAACAAACTAGCAAAATTCAGATGACCAAAGCGTGCATGCCAAAGCTTTGCATCTGACAGAGCCTGAGAATCATGAACTGCACATGCCGAATCATTCACAGATCTTTCATAGTCTATGAGCTTATACAGCCCACGACATAAAATGCCAGAAGCAATAATCACATCGCCATTTGAGAGATCATGGACTGTACACCTGTCATCAACAAATTTCACAACCAAGCCAATCTTGGCTAATGCAGAAACTGATAACAGATTCTTTTTGATCCTTGGCACAAATAAAGCATCTGACAAAGTGAAAGGACTACCATCAGCAGTAGTCAGAATGATCTTACCAACTCCCATAACAGGATAAGAGGAGTTATTGGCGCATGTGACAGTATTCCCTGTAGGAGCAGGCTCAAGTGAAGAGAAGAAACTGCGCTGCGAGGTAATATGTTTGGTCGCCCCACTGTCAAAGTACCAAACATCTGAGTCTACTGCAGACATGCACTGATCAGGAGAAGATGGGTCAAAACTGCAGACAGTAGTAAACGCCCATTCTTCTTCCTGCACAAGATTTGCAGACTCTGTTTTTGGTGTAGAGGCCTCTGCAACAACCATTCCAGCCTCTTTCTTCTTTGCCTCTTTAGCAGCCAGTTTTGGACAGTTCTTTATGATATGATCATTGCCTTTACGGTACTTACAAAACAATTTCTGCTTTTCTGATTTTTTCTCATCTTTGTCTTGGTTCTTTGAATGTGCAGCATTTGCAGATTTCTGCTTACTAGTAGAAGAGCTCCATTTTCCTTTGCCCTTCTGACTAGCCAGGAAAGCTTGATCTGCAACACGCATAATGGACCTGTTCTGCCTGGACTGATCTTCCTGCAATAGAACAGAGACTAATTCCTCAAATGACAAGGCATTCGGATTGCCTTTCATCATCAACCAAAGAGTAGAGGCAAAACTCTGATATGAATCAGGAAGACCATTCAGAACGGTCTGCACAAGTGAGCTATCTGGTATAACCTCATCAGCAGAAATCAATTGTTCCTTCAGGTCTTTGATCTTTGTAAGAAAACTGTCCATAGAATCACCTTCATTCATGTGCTCACTCTCCAACTGTTTTCGGAGGTAAGCAACACGAGCCTCATTCCTAGCCTGGTACAAAGTGGTAAGTGTATCCCAAGCATCCTTTGCTGTTCTTCAAGAGCGAATGTGAGGAATAATGGCACGTTTGACAGACAAAGCTATCAATGCATGTGCCTGGGCATCTCTGCCATCCCAACGAATCTGCTCTGCAGTAGGTGCAACAGAAACAGCAGCACGAACAGGAATCTGCGGAATATCATCTTCGACATCATCTTCATCAGCTCCAACACTTGTATTTGCAGTACCTGTCGTTACAGGTGTAACAGGACGTCTTTCAACACCCTGCACAATGTTCCACAATCCTTTTGCAACCAGTACATGTCGCATCATATAAGCCCATAATGGGTAGTTGGTACCATCCAACTTATCCTCAACAGCCAACATACGGAATACATCACTGCTTTCAGCCATGGCGGGTGACTAAAATACCTTGATGCAGAAAATTGATTGTATCTAAAAAAGTTGAACGGAACTGCCCAAACGAGTTCTGCTAGACCTGTAGCAGACTTCGAGACGCTTAAACTGGCGAACAGAAACTGGTATATACCTTTGGCACAAAAGGACGAAATAGCCTGCACAAGCGCTGCGATAGTGCGTTCGGAGGCCAAAACGAGCTCAGATCGCGATTTTGGCACCACAGAGCAAAGTTGTTTTGATCTCGGAAACACCCTGAGTATGCTCACCAAATTTCGTGCGAATCTGAGACTGCAAACGGAGGAGTGTCGACGGCGCCCTAGAAGAAGCGACGACCTGCTCTGATACCAATTGTTGGAGTTGGACGTCTGCGGAAGCACGCGAACAACACAAGGAAGAAGAAGAAGCTTGGAGCACAACAGACAAGACTTAATGTATTACTAGAGAATGGACAAAGATAAGTAGCCCATTAGGGCAATAGGCGTATATACAAGCCGAGGGAAAAAAACCTCCTAAAGAGGGAAAAAAGTGCCCCGGCAATCCTAGAGTGTTCACACACATCACTACCTAAATATATCAACACTCTTGTCTCTACATAATTTATCAAGAATGAACTAATTTGGACTTGAATCTATGAAAATTCAAGTACTTAGAATTCTAACTAGGTTTCATTTGAAAACTTGAGCAATGAAGAATAGATATTTTATCATGATGTTTTCATGTTTTCATGATAAAAAGTACGAGATCATGAGACAATGGTGTGAAGGAATCAAAACGTAGAATATCAAGTAAGAGATTATGCCTAAAACTTGAAAATTCTTTTCAAGAGTTGAAGTGAAAAGGTACTCTATCACGACATGTTTAGACTTTAGGATAAGTATCACCCACACATTAATGTGAATATAAAATAGGGTTGTATGGGACACCAAATTTTATACTCAGATTGATGTAGGAAAGATGGTATGGGACATCGGACCGTTAGATGATAATTATCTTTTAGTCCTAGATGTTGGGGAGTGGGTCCCAATAAAAATATATAAAAGCTTTACAAGATCTTCTGATAAATGAGCCTTTACATACACACCTTAAGACTCCAAAATACATCAATGAGAGATAGAGAGAGAATAGATAGGATTTCATGTGTAATGGTAAGCTATGAGGCTCACCTACACTATCTATATATGAATGTAAAATTATAATATGTGAATACGATACAAACTGACAATATCTATATCTAGGCAAAAATAGGAACTAGATATGAGAGATTGTGTGCCTAAGAGGAATGAAGTGTGTGTGTGTGTGAGTGTGTGAGAATAAGGAGAATAAGAATAGTTTAGAACTATTGTATAGAAAACCAAAATTCTGATCAACCTAAATTAGAAACGAGCGACCTATCAAGTAAGAATGAAAATAGAATTGCTACTCAAAGTAAATCAACAACAGATGTTGATGGTAATCTCACAAAATCTCCTCCAGATAATCACCAAGATGTAGACCACAACTCCTTTAGGAGTGTGACAACTCCTTCTCCAAGATAGCCTCAAAGTTCTGCTCCTAGCTTTGAGAAGATTGATCACCTCCTCCAAGTTCTTCTCCAAGAGCTTGAGCTTGTTGAGTAATGATTATGAAGTGAGCTTGAGCTTGTTGCGCTTGGCTTTTTTTATATAGGTATGCCTTAGCCCTTGAAAAGCACAACATACAACAAAAGGAAAAGCAATGGATATATGTGATCGCTATCGGCACTACTTCACTAAGCTATCGCCAAACTACGATCACCGTTTGATGTTTTCGTCTTCGCTAGAGTTGATGCATGATTTTTCTACCATGCAAAAGTTAACACATGTTTTCACGATCTGTGGCCCATAGGATTTGAACTTGTGCCATGTCTTTGGAAGTGCTTCTTTTTTATCCAACTCTCCCACGTTGTTTCTTTGTAAAGAAATCTATAAATAATAGTACTAATGCCTGGAATTTTGGATTATTGTTGCAGATTGCTTCCAACAATCCCCCTTCAATGTCACAATGGTGTAGGGTTCAGAGACTTGCAGAACTTCTTGTGTCTACAAATATCTCTAACTGATTTCCACTAAATCTTGAGTTGATGGTGTATGAACCTGTATATTTGAGAAACTGCAAACTGAATGTTTGGGCATGTATTACATAGATATATCAAGCAACGAACTGCTTGACTATATAATGTAGAAATAATTGGTTCTAAATCTTCTATGGAATGTAATAACATATTGACTCGCGTAGGTGTCTGGATAGGCTTATAATCTATCATCTCAAACCTTTCCAATAATTTCTCAATGTATTTCTCTTGTGTCATGTAGATACACTCATCTTTGTATTTAAAATCAACTTTGGGAGTTGTGATAATCACATTAATTTGTGGTTCATCTTGAACACTAGTTGGTTCATTCTCAACTGAAGTAAGAGCTAAAACATTATAAATCTCAAAATGTTCTACATAAATTACCTAGTCTCCTTGTTTTCTCCTTGTCTGACTTCTATCTCTTCCCGTGTATTCTTGTATACCACTGTCCTTCCAGGTTTGATATAATCACTTTGGCGTCTTCCTAAAAACTCATGGTATCTTTTTTGGTTCTCAAGTATCTCTTTCTTCTACAACTGTAGAACCTTCTCCAACTTCATAAGTCGGAACTTCAAGAGGTAGTGATGTAGGAATAGCTACGCATGTAGGTAGTGAAATTCTCTCTTCACTTGTATCTCGTAGGGTTTGAGAAGGCTCATCACCCCCTTGTATGGATGAATGTAAGCATCCCAATTCCTTTCGAAAAATGCATAGCGATCTGCCTTTATGAAATCTAGAATTCTTCCTTCTTATCATAAATTTTACTTTCTACAATATGTGCATTGTGTGAGAGTAGGATATCACTTGTATCTAGAACATAGAATCTGTAACCATTGCTTTCAATTGCATAACCTATAAGTTTAATGGCTTTTACATCAAGCTTACTACGATCCTTCTTCTCAATGTGAACATAAGATAGGGAACCAAAAGTTTTAAAGTAACTCACACTGGGCTTCTTCCCATAATAAGATTCATAAGGTGAAAGAACCTTTAAAGCTTTTGTGGAAGACCTGTTCAAAATGTGATTAGCTATATGTAGTGCATCAAACCAAAGCTTGGGAGAAAGCTTTTTGGATGACATCATAGTATGCATTATCTCAAGAATTATCCTATTCTTTCTCTCTACAACACCATTATGTTATGACATGCAAGCAATAGTGAGTTAATGAGAGATACCTTTGTCTTCAAGAAAATACTTAAAGTTTTTAGAAATGTATTCTCCTCCTCTATCCCTTATCAAAATTGGGATCTTTAATTGACTTTCATTTTCAACCATAGCTTAGAATTTCTTGAAAGTATCAAAAACCTTTGACTTCACTTTAAAACCATAAATCCATGAATATCTTGAGAAATCATCAATGAACATATCAAAATACCTAAAACCTTGAATAAAATCAGTTCTCATCTAACCATTTGCATCTGAATGTATGATCTGCAACTTCCTTGTGGCTGTGATATATCCATGCTTCTTGAAAGGTACTCTGTGAAGCTTTCCTTCAAGACATCCTCCACATGCCTCTGCATTGTTTGGTAAAGAAAAAGAAGGAAAACTCTCCACCATACCTTGATCTTTGATATGCTTGAGAGTTGTGTAGCTAATATGCACAAATCTAGCATGCCATAACTTAATGTTCTCCTTACGTGTAGGAGGGTTAGCAACATTGGCATGACTTATTTGGACAATAAAAACATGCCACTTCTATTTTCACCTTGAAGTAGATAATGATTCTCATCAAGTGAGAGGATGTGACATGAATCTTTTGTAAAAACTAATTTATAGCCAACAGACAGAAAGTAGAGATAGAGAGACGATTCCTCTTCAAGTCTAGAACATAGAGAACATTGGAAATTGTGAATTTTCCACCTGCTCGAGACTTAAGGTTGACTTCTCCAGCACGAACAACATCCAAATCATGAGGATCTTCAATTGCCACTCTTCTACTTGAAGAGTTAGAAAGGGAAGAAAATACCTTGTTGCAACGAGTCATATGCTTAGTAGCTCTAGAGTAAAAAATTCAAGGACTATCTCAGATTGCATTTAATGCTTCCTTATCAAAAGCTACTTCTTCAATAGTAGCACATGCATATGAATATGCCTTTGAAGATTTAGGTTTTGGATCATCTTTAGCACTATCATCTAATGCTTTCTTCTTCTCATTAAAAATCCTTACTTTGCATTTTGCTATGTAATGACCTGGTTTCTTATAGTAATGGAATACTCCTTTCTTTGAATAAGATATAGTCGAAGAAAAGTTTTCAGGTGTAGAGGGATTATTAGGCATAGGACTAGAAGACTTAGGATTAGAAGACTTACTTTCACTCTTGGATTGCTGACTCTTCTTCCCCTTCTTTGTCTCCATCTTCTTCTTACCCTTTGATGATGATAACATGGCTTCGTCATTCTCTTCCATGCCCTTTTGTTGATCTTGATCTTGAAGTCATAGGATCTGTAGCTCTTCAAATGAAAGTTCTCTGTCTCTTGTAGAGAGAGATAAAGAAGTAAAAAAAGCACGATATGTAGATGGAAGTGAGTTTAGAAGTGTGTTTACCATCTCTTAATCTCAAATGTCTACTCCAACATTGAGTAAATGATCTCGTAAATCTTTAAGCTTCAAAATATGTGTCTGAACTGATTCGCCAACTTTCATCCTAAAACTCCACATTGGATAATTAGATTTGCCCTCAAGCTTGTCTTCATTATCAAGTCTATAATCATTCATCTTGTTAAGGGTGTATGTTGGCTATGCTCTGATACCAAATGTTGGAAGTGGAAGTGAGCCCGAATAACAATATATCATAGGTTTATAGGATCTTCCAATAGATGAACCTTAGCATACACACCTTAGTACTCAAAAATAGGTGAGTGAGAGATAAAGAGAGAAAAGACAAGATTTGAAGTGTAACGGTAAGCTACAAGGCTCCCTACACTATCTATATATAAATGTCAAATTAGAATATGTGAATATGATACAAACTGACAATATCTATATCTAGGCAGAAAAAGGAACTAGATACAAGAGATTGAGTGTGTAAGAGGTATGAAGTGTGTGTGTGTGTATGAATATGGAGAATAAGAATAGTTTATAACTATTATACAACAACCCAAATATTGATCAACCTAAATCAGAAATGAGTGACCTAGCAAGTAAGAACGGGAATAGACTTGATACTCATAGTAAATCAACAATGGATGTTGATGGCAAGATCTTAGAATCTCCTCCACATAATCACGAAGATGTATACCACAACTCCTCGAGAAGTGTGAGAACTCCTCCTCCACAATAGTGTCCAAGTTCTCATCCTAGCTTGAGAAAATTGATCTCCTCCTCCAAGTTCTTCTCCAAGAGCTTGAGCTTGTTGAGTGATGATTATGAAGTGCACTTGTCGTTGTTTATATAGGTTGTGCCTTACACTTGAAAAGCACAACATAAAGCAAAAGGAAAAGCAATCGGTATCTATGATCACTACCGGTGCTACTTCGAAAAGCTGGTGCCAAAACTACGATCATCGTTCATTGTTTTATTCATTGCTAAATTTGGCACTTTATTTTTCTACCATGTAAACATTAACACATGTTTCCACGATCTGTGGCCCATAGGATTCAAACTTGCACCATGTCTTTGGAAGCACTTTATTCTGTCCAACACTCCCATATTGTTTCTTTGTAAAGAGATCTATAAATAATAGTACTCGTGTGTGGAGTTATGGACCATTGTTGCACATTGCTTCCAACACTTGAATGGATTTTGAAGTTAGATTTGATCTTCAAAGGAGTTAAAACTTCATAGTAGGAGTTGAAATTCAAGGAGAATAAAAGTATAATCTCAAAATACTTCAAGATCAAGTAAGTAAGAAGATAGGAAGTAAATAACTTCCAAGATCGTCTTTAGGGAATAATATTTACTCCAATTTTTTGGAACAATTCAAGAAAAAGTGATGTTGATTAAAAAATATTTGATAAATTTCTGAAGGAGTAGAACTTTAACATTCAAATCATCCTTTAAACTAAGGAATAGGTTGACTAAGTCAAGCACCAAGTTCGTGATGTAACTCGATAAATTCAATCTTTTGACTCAAAGCAATGCTCAAGAATTGCATTTCTAGTAAGCAATCATAAAGATTGAATATCGGCGTGAACTTAGTCTCAAGTGAAGCATTATTTGAGTGGAAAACTCATAAATTGGATTTCAGTTGGTCGCCACACTGATGTAAGGATACCACACAAGTATATTGTGGTTGAATGATGTTTTAGATTTACTCCAAATCTTTTAGAGAATCTAGTTTATTTCTATCAAAGATAGGAAAAATGCTTCAATACCGTTTTGAAATAAATCTTTGCAAAGTTAAAGTCTTGAGTCATCTAGAAATTGACTCATGGAAATTTTAAGTTTATGTATCTTTCAAGTTTGAATTGGTTAAATAGAGTTTTAGTTCTTTCTTTCTGCTTGCCAAATTGTTTGGATTTGACTCAGATATGGTATCTGATTCCTTTTGCAAAAGGCCAGGGTTAGCCGATTGGAGCTAGATAACTAAATTAAACATCCGAGATGGATGATATATACAAGAACTTATTCAATCTTAATAGATGATAAGTCTAAGTTGACTTATTCATTTGAGTTTGCTTCAAGCTCTCTAACATAACTCTCATGACTTTCTAGAGCTCAGTACATTCTAGAATAGTGAAGTTAGGAACTGCTCATAAGATTCATAATTCCCAATTATTTTTAGCTAAAGTCTTTGAGAAAAGCGTCCTATGTTGGATGATTTTCATTTTGAATTTGATTTGGTCAAGATATAGTAAGATTTACCCAAAGTAAATGGAAAAATTCCTCCTACAACTTACATTGTATTATCAAGCCCATTCCAGCAAAGTAGTCCTCTAGTCGGGTGAAAAAATCACGTAAATGTTGGTTGAAAGTAAACCATAGTACAAACATCCAAGTCGAATGGTTGGATCAACCAAAGTTAAATTTTTCAAAATCAAATTCAAGTGAATCAATAGTTCTCAAAGTCTTGATTGGGATAAAATTCCCATCTTAGTTATTGAGTCCATGCACCGATTATGCCCAAAAATGGACTAGTAATTGGAATCCATCCATTTCATATGTTTGTGCCTAGAATGCACATTGAGATACAATGAAGTGGCTAGGGATGTTTTTAGATCCACCATTAGTATTTATCCAATACTTTGTACTTTGACCAGTTTATCAAAGTGCAAAGCTAGACGGTGTTTTGAATCATTTGGGCAGGGATCCTACCATAGAAATGAGACATGTTCTTTTAGTTTTAGAACATGACAATGTTCTTCCAGTTTAAGAACATGAGGCTCAGAGGTTTCCTATGGTTATCATATATAGCTCTATTTTTTAGGAGAAAAATCTTTCTAGAGGGGGAAAAGAATGTTATAAAGTAAGTCTATGATCTAAGGGTCCAATCAGTTCAGACAAATTTGAAATTGGATACCGTTTGATCACTCCTGTGTAATGCCAAAGATGTCGAGACTAAACTTAAGCATAATTTCATGTTGCCTCTTAAACAACTAATCCACTTAGCCTAGTGTTTAAGTCTCAAGGTTATGAAGGAGGAGGTCTTGGGTTCAATCCCCATGGGAAGCACGGGAAGAGAGTTTTGCCCAAGGAGCTCTAGAGCCTTCTAACTCAAGTTAATGTGAGCTAACTTGGCTCTAGCAAGAATTAAATTGAGTGGCGAGTACACCCATCACTAGTGGACTCTAGTGGAAGGTACTAAAGCAATGGCCAAGATCACTGCAACCACTAGTAAACTCTAGTGGAAGATATTAAAGGAGTGGAGGAGATCGCACATGCACTTTATATGGACTCTAGTGACATTTGTTGCTGTCATTCATCAAGCAGCTATATATACAGGCATAAGCCTGGGATGAGAGTCATCTCTCTAGCACCTGGTGGTCATAATTCTTAGTTTCTTGCACTAGTTCTCACTATCAGGTAGTAATCCTCACCAGAATCATCAACAAGCACTTCAAACACATTCTCGACAAGGTCATAGGGTTTTGAATGGAAATTTCTACTCCACAAGTTAGTTAAACATAAGATTAAATTATTCTCACAAATTTAATCTACTTATCCTTTCTTGAATTTATAGTAAACAAAAAAGGTGATTGTAGTTTGGCAATAGCTTATCGAAATATCACCGGTAGCGATCACATATATCGAAATTGACAAAAAGGTGAATTTCTTGAAGACGAAAATAGTGAACGATGATCGTAGTTTGGCAATAGCTTATCGAAGTATCACCGGTAGCGATGATAGATATCGATTGCTTTTTCTTTTGTTTTATTTTGTGCTTTTCAAGGGGTAATGCATAACCTATAGGACAAAAGCCAAGATCACTTAATAATCATCACTGAACAAGCTCAAGCTCTTGGAGAAGAACTTGGAGGAGGTGATCAATCTTCTCAAGCTAGGAGGAGAACTTTGAGGCTATCTTGGAGGAGGA
This sequence comes from Ceratopteris richardii, assembly GCA_020310875.1. Lineage (NCBI taxonomy): Eukaryota > Viridiplantae > Streptophyta > Polypodiopsida > Polypodiales > Pteridaceae > Ceratopteris > Ceratopteris richardii. The sequence continues at coordinate 130,629,765 of CM035415.1, forward strand.
GTTGTCACACTCCTAGAGGAGTTGTGGTTTTCATCTTGGTGATTATCTAAAGGAGATTTTGTGAGCTTACCATCAACATCCATTGTTGATTTATTGTGAGTAGCAAGTTTATTTTCGTTCTTACTTGATAGGTCGATCATTTCTAATTAAGGTTGATCAAAATTTGGGTTTGCTATACAACAATTCTAAACTCTTCTTATTCTCCATATTCTCACACACACACTCTTCATACCTCTTAGGCACACAATCTCTTGTATATAGTTCCTATTTTCCTAGATATAGATATTATCGGTTTGTATCATATTCACACATTGTTATTTGACATCAAATATAGATAGTGTAGGTGAGCCTCATAGCTTACCATTACACTTCAAATCCTATCTAATCTCTCTCTATCTCTCATTGATGTATTTTTAAGTCTTAAGGTGTGTATGTCAAGGTCCATCTATTGGAAGATCTTGTAAACCTTTGGTATATTTTTATTGGGGCCCACTCCCCAAGATCTAGGACTAAAAGATAACTATCATCCCATGGTCGATGTCCCATACCATCTTTCCTACATCAATCTGAGTATCCAATCCAGTTTCCCATATAACCCTATTTTATATTCACATTAATGTGTGGGTTATATTTATCCTAAAGTCTAAACATGTCGTGATATAGTACCTTTTTACTTCAACTCTTGAAAAGAATTTTGAAGTTTAAGGCATTATCTCTAACTTGATATTCTACATTGATTGCTTTACACCATTGTTTCATGATCTCGTGCTTTTCATCATGGAAACATGAAAACATCTTGATAGAATATCTATTCTTCATTGCTCAAGTTTTCATATGAAACCTAGTTAGAATTCCAAGTACTTGAATTTTCACACATTCAAGTCCAACATGGTTCATTCTTGATCAATTATGTAGAGACAAGAGCTTTTCACTTCTTGTCTTTAGATTCCTTTCTTAGTAAATCTTTAAATGTTGATATATTTAGGTAGTGATGTGTGTAAACACTCTAGGATCACTAGGGCACTTTTTCCCTCTTTAGGAGGCTTTTTTCCCTCGACTTGTATATACACCTATTGCCCTACCTAGCTACTTATCTTTGTACATTCTAGTGGTAATACATGCAATATTGTGTGTTGTGCTCGAAGCTTCTTGTTCTTCCTTGTGCTATTCCCATGCTTTTGTAGATGTCTAACTCCAACAATTGGTATCAGAGCAGGTCAATGCTTCATCTAGGGCATTGTCTAGACCTCGTTGGTTGCAGTCTCAGAATCACACAGATTTTGCTAAGCATACTCAGGGTGTTTTAGAGATCGAAAGTGCTTTGTTGTGAGGTACCAAAATCACAATCTAAGCTCAATTCGGCCTCCGAATGCACTATCGCAACATTTGTGTAGGCTATTTCGTCTTTTTGTGCCAAAGATATAAATACCAATTTTGGTTTGCTAGTATAAGCATCTCAAAGTCTACTACAGGTATAACAGAACGTGTTTGGCTAGTTTTGTTCAACTTTTTTAGATAGTGTCATGTTTCTACATCAAGGTATTTTAGTCAATGGCCATGGCTGAAAGTAGTGATGTATTTCGTATGTTGGCTATTGAGGATAAGTTGGATGGTATGAATTACCCATTGTGGGCTTATATGATGCATCATGTATTGGTCACAAAAGGACTTTGGAATATTCTATAGGGTTTTGAAAGACGTCCTATTACACGTGCGAATATAGGTACTACAAATACGGGTGTTGGAGTTGATGAAGATGGTATCGAAGATGATGATATTCTGTAGATTCCTGTTCTTGCTATTGTTTCTGTTGCACCTACTGCAAAGCAAATTTGTTGGGATGGCAGAGATGCTCAAGCACATGCATTGATAGATTTCTTTGTCAAACATGCCATTATTCCTCATCTTCTCTCTTGCAGAACACCTAAGGATGCTTGGGATATACTTAAAACATTGTACTTGGCTAGGAATGAGGATTGTGTTGCTTACCCCTGAAAACAATTGGAGAGGGAGGACATGAATAAAGGTGATTTGATGGACAATTTTCTCAGAAAGATCAAAGATTTGAAAGAACATTTGATTTTTGTTGATACCAGATAGCTCATTTGTGCACACTATTCTAAATGGTCTTCTTGACTCATATGAGAGTTTTGCTTCTACTCTTCGTTCCAAATACCTTGTCATTTGAGGAGTTAGTCTCTCATCACTCTAGGTAGAAGAGGTCCATCGTGCGTGTTGCACATCAAGCTTTCCTATCTAGTCAAAAGGGAAAAGGTAAATAGAGCTCTTCTAGTAGTAAGCAAAAATTAGCAAATGATGCACATTCGAAGAAGGAAGTCAACAATGAGAAGCAATCAAAAAACCAGAAACTGTTTTGCAAATACTGTAAAGCAAATGATCATGTCCTTAAGAGCTGTCCAAAACTAGTTGCTGAAGAGGCAAAGAAGAAAGAGGCCGGAATGGTTGTTGCAGAGGCCTCTACATCGAAAAGAAAGTCTACTAATCTTCTGCAAGTTGAATAATGGGCAGATACTATTGTTTGCAGTTTTGACCCATCTTCTCATGAGTGGTGCATGTCTGTAGTAGACTCAGATGTTTGGTACTTTGATAGTGGGGTAACCAAACATATTATCTTGCAACATAGTTTCTTCTCTTCACTTGAGCCTAACCCTACAAGGAATATTGTTACATGCACCAACAAATCCTCTTATCCTGTTATGGGAGTTCATAAGATCATTTTGATTACTAGTGTTAGTGGTTATTTCACTTTGTGAGATGCTTTACTTCTGCCAAGGATCAAGAAAAATCTGTTATCAATTTCTGCATTAGCCAAGATTGGCTTGGTTGTGAAATTTGTTGATGACAGATGTATAGTTCTTGATCTATCAAATGGTGATATCATTATTGCTTCTAGCACTCTCTATCGTGGGCTATATAAGCTCATTGACTATAAAAGATCTATAAATGATTTGGCATGTGCAGTACATGATTCTCAAGCTATGTCAGATGCAAAGCTTTGCCATGCAAGCTTTGGTCATCTGAATTTTGCTAGTTTGCTACACTTGCAGAAATTTGAAGTGGTTTCCTCTTTGCCCAAACTTGACGCACTGTAAAATCATGTTTAACAAGGCTGTATGTTGGGCAAAATGTAGCATTCCTCCTTTCCAAAAGATGGTTCAATTCGGGCTACTCAGAAATTGTAGCTTGTACATAGTGATGTCTATGGTCCTATGCAGACACCTTCTTTTGGGAACTATCTTTACTTCATGACTTTCATCGATGCTTTTTCCAGGCATGCATATGTTTATCCGAAGTGTTTATGTGCTTCAAACAAGTTTTGGTTTTGGCTGAAAATCTGTCAGCATGTAAAATGGGCACCCTCCGTTTTGATTGAGGGGAGGAATATATGTCTTCTAACTTTAATGCATTTCTAGCTAAACGTGGGATACAATATCAGTGTACAGTTCCATATTCACCTCAACAAAATGGGGTTGCTCAATAGAAGAATAGGTCACTCATGAAGATAGAGAGGTGTATGGTCAAGAGTCAGGCTTTACCACATAGTTTTTGGCTTGAGGTTGTCATGTGTGCAACATATGTACTGAACAGGTGTCCGAATAAAGCGCTGCAGTCTATCACTCCATATGAGGCTTCACATGGTCGCAAGCCATCTGTTGCTCATATGTCTATTTTTGGTTGTTTGGCATATGCATTAATGCTTGAACATCATAGAAAATTGGATGATAAAGCAGTAAAATGTATTTTTGTTGGGTACAATTCTGAAAATAAAGGGTATCGTCTATATCATACATACTAAATGCATTCTGGTTAGTCATGATATTGTTTTTGTGCAAGATGCTATTCAGCCATTGCTTTCATGTACTAAGGAGACATGTGTTAGCTCCAAGGACATTTATGATACTTTGTTGCCTCTTTTTATAGATCGACAGTCTAGTGCTGGTCGTAATGAGGCAACTTCTCAGCCTTTGCAGGTTTTGTGTGATGATGCAGATCATTCCATTTCTAATGCAGATTTACATGATGCACTTGTTGATGAGAAAGTTGATATTGAGTAGGAAAAAACCATACCAAAATGGTTGGTGCAGACTTTGCGTGACAACAAATTAGACGCACCTCTATCATATTGTACTCGTTGAGGCTCTCATAGTGCCTCTTTTGCATCAAATTGTTATGCTATGGTTGCCTCTCATCCCTGTGATAAGACTCAACCTATTTTGTTTAATGAAACACAAAATTAAGAACATTGGATGGCTGCAATGCAATCTGAATATGATGCTATCATAAAAAATGGTACATGGTATTTATGCACTTGCCTCCTGGCAAGAAGGCCATTAGTAGTAAGTGGGTATACGAACTGAAGCGTAAACCTGATGGAGCAGTTGATAGGTATAAGGCTAGGCTTGTTGCAAAGGGTTATGCATAGGAAAGAGGCATTGATTTTGATGAAACCTTTGCTCCTACTTGCCAAATGACTACTGTTCGTAGCATATGTGCACTTGCAGCTCATCATGGTTGGAATGTACATTAGTTGGACATTGAAACAGAATTTTTGAATGATGACTTGCATCAAGAAGTGTATGTTCTTCAATGCCATGGCTTTGTGCAGAAAGAGCATGACAACCAGGTGTGCATGTTAAAGAAGGCATTATATGGTTTAAAGCAAGCATGACGTGCTTGGTATGAAAAGATATATGCCTATCTAATTGCACATGGTTTTGAGAACAGTCCAACTAGGAGCACCTTATATGTTAAGCATGCTAATGGTGTGCTTCTGATCATTGTGGTATATGTTGATGACATGCTGCTCATTGGTCCTCATGACACGCATATTGTTGATTGTAAGATTGATTTGCATGCCTCATTTGAGATGTCTGATTTGGGGCATTTGCATCACTATTTGGGCACTTAGTTTATGCAAGTTGATGGTAGAATGGCTTTGTGTCAAAGGAAATATATTGACACATTATTGTAGCAATTTGGCCTTGAAGACTGTAAGCTTATTGCCACTCCTATGGAGACAAGTTTAGGATTGAGTCCTCATGATGTTGGAAATGCATTTGATGTTGTTCTCTATGAGTAGCCTGTTGGATGCTTGATTTACTTATGCACTACTCTACTAGATATTCATTTTTCTACTCACACATGAGTAGGTTTATGCATTTCCCAGGTGTGAAGCATTGGCAGGTGGTAAAGCGCATCTTTCGCTACTTGAGTGGTACCTAGATACTTGGATTGTTTTATCCCAAGGGAGGATCACTACTGCCATATTTGCATGCTTTTTGTGATAGTGATTGGGTTGGTTTCTATGACACTTGTGTCTCCACTAGTGGATTTCGCTTCATGCTTGGTAGCTTATGTATATCTTGGTTGAGAAAGAAGGAGCCTACTGTGGCCATTTCTAGTTGTGAGGCTAACTATAGGGCATCTTTCACAGTGACTTTTGAGTGTGTGTGGCTTAGAGCGCATTGGCAGTTGTGAGGAACCCTATGTTCCATGCTCGCACTAAGCACATTGAGGTGCATTATCATTATGTCAGGGATAGGTTCTCTACTAGGGAGATCAGCTTGGCATATGTTCCCACACATGAAAACATTGTAGATCTTTTTATGAAGGCTCCACCTAGAAAGAAGTTTGAATTTTTCCACAAAGCTTTGGGCTAACTTCCTCTTATGGATTGATTCCACATAGCTTGCCACTTCCTTACACATGAGTGCCAGCGGCTTGTTCACTCCATCACTCCCTCGGGAGGTTTGTTGATATATTTAGGTAGTGATGTGTGTCAACACTCTAGGGTCGCCAATGCACTTTTTTACTCTTTAGGACGTTCTTTTCCTCCGACTTGTATATATACCTATTGCCCTAATGGTGTCGTCTAGATTTTCTCTCCTCTCTCATTCATGAAGGCCTACAAGAAACACATTCGTTGAAGGTGGCACGAATTCCCTGAGAATTCCAAGATGCATCAAGGATGTCAAAGGGAGTTCACATGCAAACTTTGGAAGAAATCAAGAAAATTTTGGGTTGCGGTCAAAGCTAGTCAAACTTTGGAAATTAGGGCAAAAATTTCAAGGTCTCCACATCACATGAAAATTCATATATTGTAAAGCCTATCGAAGGTAGTCTATAGCCCGAATTTCACATGAAAATGGATTTTCTAGCACATTGATATGCCATGTGCATTTTGTAAAAAATTGTAATTTTTCCACTTAGACCCTACAAAATCTTGTATAAGAATTTTCATTAGCCATATGGTTTGGCATTATAAAGAAAATATGAGGCTACATATTTGTACGAAGTTTTAAGGCTATGAGAGCTTCCTAGACACCTTAAAGCCACCTTGCAAGCTTCCAAATGTAGTCAAACTTGTACAAGGGAGATTGAGATGGGAGTTTTTTCTGCATATTCCTAAAGGAGGCCTTTCAAAACATATCCCTACAAATTTTTATCTTCATCAAAGGATATTTGAAGGATCAAAGAGCACAAAAAATCCAATTTTCAAGGTCATCAAAGTTTCCTAGAATAACAAAATTGAAGGCTTGAAGGGCTGCCATACGACAAACAATGATTGAACCATGTTGTATGGTCAAGATGAGCTCATATTCAAGGGTGGAGATGCACTAAAGCATAAAGCAAGGAGGATCCATGAGGTTTTTCACCGGATAAGCCTTTTTTGATGATCAAAGATCAATAATGCAGAGTTTATCCAAAAATAGTATCTTATCTTATCCAAATTGATATCAACAATGATCCAACGGTCCAAGACAGCCCCAAATCCAATGGTGGAGAATGAAGGCGCCTATTTTCCTCCCCTTTGCCCTAGATTTCATATAAAGAACCAATCCTAACCACCCATTTGATAAATCCAATGGTTGTAATCAAAAGAAGCTGATCTTAGGGTTAAGAGTTGATTTCTCTAGATCCAAGGGCCCAAATTCATTCAAAAAATTATAGAAACCCCCCTAAGAACTCCTCGAGCATCATTTTTAGTCATCCATAGGGCCCTTGCTAGCACATGGTTTCCTTGAGATGATCATCGTCCGTTGAGCGTGTGAGGATCCAAGGTGGGCTAGTAAGAGCATAGTTCGTAGATTCAATTTTTAGACTTTCCCTCTAGGATAGGCTCATAAACTCAGTTTCTCCTTCTTTGCTCACCCTCAGTGGAGCGTGTGAGTGAGGCTCATAAACTCAGTTTCTCCTTCTTTGCTCACCCTCAGTGGAGCGTGTGAGTGAGTTAGAGCTGGTTTTATGTGTCTTAGACTTCTTTAGAAACACATTATGATCCTAGAAAGGCATAGGGTCAATGAAGTGGAATCTATCCTCTTACGTGTGATATGCGGTTGAGCTGTCATGGTGAGAGGGTCGTGCAGACCACCTTTGACCAGTAGAATTCTTAGCTTGACGTTTCACAACATCCATGCATATGTTTATCATAACAATATCTTCTAATTCATGTCTCATGTCTCTTATCTCTTTTTCTCTTATATGTTTTTACATGTCACCTTCCATCTCTTTCTATGTGTGAGAAGGCTCTGTAGTATTGCGTTGAACCAATAAGGATGATCCATTAAGGTTGAGAGACTAATTTTCTATTCATTTTTTACATCATGACCCACATGCATTCATATCACCCACAAAAACTCATGCTTATGAATTGATTTTTGAAAGTGTATAAGAAGCTCAGTTCGCGGACCATTATTTCTTTCAAAAGTTGATTCCTGTGTGTGGTTTTCATTTTGTTCTCATTGTGCATACATCCACAACAACCCATGCTTCTGATTTTTTTCAAAAGTGTGTAAGAAGCTCCATTCATGGACCATTCTTCCTTTGAAAAGTTGATTCATGTGTTTGGTTTTCTTTTTGTTCTCTTAATGCATACATCCATATGTTCCCCTTTCATAACTAAATCATGACATCTCTCCTCCCCATACCCAACTTCATCTTTACCTTCATATTTTTATCACAATGACCTTCCAACACTCACTAGTTTCATACACTCTGCGTGTGTTGCGACCGGACCCGATCCACCCGGATTGCAATCACCTCCACATTTGAACCCGACGTGAATCGCTTTGTGCCATTTTCTTTTGATCTTGTTGGGAGGTTGTGATCTATATCCTTTGTTTCATATTTTTCATCCTCATCATATCATCATCATCATTCTTGAGTGTTGCACTGAAAATCTCACAATATCGTGCACATCTTCGTCGTGAAGTAAACACATTTGTGAGAGATCTAGAAGATTGTGGCATCACTTGCTTATCACATAAGCTGGAGGAAGGATTCAAATCCCTTATTGTTGAGAAACAAGACCAAAGAATAGTTTCTTCTATGTTGAGAGAGAAGCGAAAATTCAATGGCATCAACATCACAAGCTACTTAGATTTGTTTGAAGAGCAAGCTATGATTTTTGGTCTTCCTGAGGATCTTTTGATATCATTCTTTGAACGAATTGTTGATAGCTTTATCATAAACTATGTCACTCAATATGATAGTCTTCCTTCGAGTGATTTTAGAAAGGAGACGCTTAAAGAATTCTAAATTGAAGATTATAGCCAACATAATCGGGATAGATTCTTATGATGGGTCAATTCCCCAAAGCCTAGTAGCTCTATTAGTCACTTACAAAATGAGTATGTTAGATGCTATGAACAACTTCCTGATGAGGATAAGATAACTTTCGAATGTGATCTTTTGATCAATTTTCTTAAGCTTCCTCATCCTGAAACTCATAGGCAAGTTGAACGGCGATTAGAAGAGCCGGATAAGTGCTATGGTGTTACTGAAAATTGGCAAAAAGTGCGTAAAGTAGTAGAGGCTATAGCCCATAGAGATCCAAGACAATCCATGATTTTTGAGCAAAATAGTCTTCCTCAAGCTAGCCTTCCACAAACCAAGGATCAAGTTAGAGACTAATCCCATGCTATGCTTTTTTACTCTACTCCTATTCCTCAAATGATGGAACCTAGTCAAGGTTTTAAAGTAGAGCCAAATAGAAGTGTAGTTGAACAATCTCAAGTAGAAATTCTCACTAAACAAATGGAAATTCTTATTGCTCCACAATCCAATTTGGCCAAGACTATAGATGCTTTACAATCTAATTACATCAAAACTTTCCAAAATCAAATGAACTCAATGTCTTTTCAATAGCCTAATCAACATGTTATAACTCCCAATCAAAATCCACAAGTAGCTCCTACTTAAGCATATCAAGTTCCTCCAATGCATAATCCTTCAATGCAAAATCCTCATCCTCATGTGCAAAATCCTCAAATGTATCAAAACATATATCCTCAAGCTTCTCAAACAACTTTTCAAAATCCTCACCGTATACTATGGAAGCTCCTCGTGCACCTCAAGTACCATGTGCTGCTCCCCAAGCTCCTCAAATATATCAATTACCTTATCAAAATCCTAATTTTCCTGTTCAAGCAATTCCTTATCAACAAAATCCTCAATTTCAAAATTTCGCACCACAAGTTAATCAAAATCCTCAAAATCAAAATGGTTTTGCGCATGGTCCTTGTAGGTGTCCTTGGTGTGATTCATTAGAGCAGTTTTGGAAGATTGTGAGATATTGAAGGCCACTAAGGAGCAACGATTAGTAGTCGACATAGACAAGAAACTATGTGACTATCGATCTAGGCTACCTTTACAAGGAAATTATGGTAAGGGAGGAATGAAAAAGCACTATGAAAATATAACCATAACGGATGTAGGAACTAGACGGATGAAACTAGAAGCTCTTGATGAACAAGAGTAGAATCAAGTAAACCCACAAAGGAACTTGAATTTTTGTATAGGCTTTAGTAAGAGCACGAGATGAGATTAGGAGAATAACAGCTTGGGAGTCACTGATAGAAGATCAATCTCTTATTTCTCACATATTCAATGTAGAAGAAAAACAAAAAAGAGATGAAACTAAGCCTAGTCAAAGAAGAGTGACTCGAAAACAAACCTCAGAGGGAATAGACACCATCATAGAGCAAAGGGAAACATCACAACCCAAAGATAAAAAATAGGAACCACAACCTAATGAACAAAAACATGAGGAGAAACAAAAAGGGAAGAAGACAAAGCAAAGAAAAATAGAACCAAAGCCTTTAGATAAACAAGAACAATCAAAACAAACTGAAGACCAATCACAAGAACATGGACAAAAACAAGATCCTAAGCAAAAACAAAAGAAACCAAAGAGAAGCCATCTTGATTTAGAAATTGAGATAAAAATAGATCTGGTTTGAATTTCATATTTACAATGTTCACAAAATGAAACATTAGGGAAAGATAACATGGGTAAGTAGCCATAACAAGAAATATTTTCCATTCCACTAGGAGATATATGGCCCAAATGACCATCCCAAATACAAGCCATAGGATGTTCAATAACAAATAACAAGTGATCTTTCTATGATACAAATAAAGGATAAAGTAAGCCAACTTTGCTTCCTTTTGCAATAACCATATTGCCCTTTGATATATGAAAGGACTAAAAATAGAAGACCACCTTGTAACCAAGATCATCAAGTTGATCAACTGACATCAAACTGCATGATAACTGAGGTACATGGCATACATTATGCATAGTAAATTTTGAACCATCAATGAACTGCACAACTGCATCTCCAATCCACACAATGTCAAAGAGGTAAGAGTCACCAAGTCTCATGGTACGAAGAGACTTTGATGCATTATTAGAGAACCATTCTTATGTGGTCTCACATGGAAAGGGGCACTAGAATCTAGCAGCCAGGTGTGGGAAAGAGAATCAGCCATAAAAGCCTCAGTTGGCATAATACTAGCAAGTGTCAACACATAAGCATCAACAAAAATATCATTAATTTCTTCAACCTCCACAGTAAAAGTAGATGGTGTAGGGAACTCTTTAACATGCCCATCAACATTTTGTTCTTTACCTTTAGCATTCTTTAATGCATAACAATCTTTCTTCATGTGTCTTTTCTTATGACAATAATGGCATTTGATATACCCCTTCCTTGATTTACTTGTACTCTTTTTCCATTGACCATTCTTTTCCTTGTTCTTGCTCCTCCCACATTGTTGATTCTTTTCTTGGTAAGAATCACAAACAGTATATGCATCTCCACTTTGAGTGCCAACCATAGATTTTCTACGAATCTCCTCACTCAAGAGTGGTCCACATATGTCATCATAGACGAGTCTACCACCAGGTGCGCTATTGATAGTAGCTATGCAAAACATATCCCATGATGATGGCAAGGTGCATAACATCAATGCTGCTTTTATTTCATTATCCATATCCATATTCTGGCCTCTAACTAGGAGAATATAGCATCAAACTCATTTAGATGAGTAGCTACACTATCTATGTCCTTCATACAAAGGCCATATATATTTCTCATCAGATACTCTTTATTTGATGCCGTCTCTTTTTCATATGTATTGCATAACTTCTTCCAGAGCTCCTCTGTAATTTCGTAGTCTAATACTATAAAGTAAACATTATCTGCCAGGTCCAAGCCAATGATCAACCTCACCATTTCATCTAACACATCCCATTCATCTTCATCCATGTAGCTACCCTTCTATGAAATCCGTATTGGAGTTAGACATCTACAGATGCATGCGAACAACACAAGGAAGAAGAAGAAGAAGCTTGGAGCAAAACACACAATGATGAATGTATTACCACTAGAATGTACAAAGATAAGTAGCCCGTTAGGGCAATAGGCGTATAGAAAAGCTAGGGGAAAAAGGACCTCCTAAAGAGGGAAAAACGGGCCCTAGTGGTCCTAGATTGTTCACACACATCGCTACCTAAATATATCAACAAATCCCTCCTAAGAGTGATGCGGTAATCAAGGAGCTAGCACTCATGTATAAGGAAGTGCCAAGCTATGTGGAATCAATGCACAAAAGGAAGTAAGCCCAAAGCTTTGTGGAAATCTTCAAACTTCTCCCTAGGCAGAGGCTTCGTAAAAATGTCTGCAATGTTCTCCTACATGGGCACATATGCCAAGCTCATTTCCCCAGTAGAGAACCTCTCCATGACATAATGATAATGCACCCAAATGTGCTTAGTACGAGCATGGAACTAAGGGTTCCTCATAACTATCAATGCACACCAACTATTAGTGAAGATGGTGGTGGTAGAAGACTGACCACACCCAAATCAGCCATAAGGCATCTGATCCACACACACTCAGCAGTCATTGTGAAAGTTGAACTATACTCAGCCTCATAACTAGAAGTGGCCATAATAGGCTGCTTCTTGCTCTACCAAGATATACATAAACTACCAAGCATGAAGCAAAATCCACTCCTAGACACACGTCTCATAGCAACCAGCCCAATCAGTGTCAAAAAAAGCATGAAAATCTGGTAGTAGTGATACCCCCTTGGGATAAAACAATCTAAGTAGCTGGGTACCACTCATGTAGCAAAAGATGCACTTAATTTTTTGCCAATTCTTGACACCTGGGCAATGCATAAACCTACTCATGTGTGAGACAACAAACTGAATATCTGGCCGAGTAATGCATAAGTAAATCAAGCATCCAAGAGCCTATTGATAGAGAACAACATCAAATACATCTCCAACATCATGAAGACTCAATCCTAAACCTGTCTCCATAGGAGTGGCAATAAGCTTACCATCTTCAAGGCCAAAAGGCTCCAATAATATGTCAATATATTTCGTTTACCACAAATCCATTCCACCATCAACTTGCATAAATTGAATGCCCAAATAGTGATGCAAATGCACTTAATGAGACATCTCAAATGAGCCATGCAAATCAACCTTAAAATCAGCAATATGTGTGTCATGAGGACCAGTGAGAAACATGTCATCAACATACACCACAATGATCAGAAACACATCATTACCATGCTTAGCATATAAGGTGCTTTCAATTGGACTGTTCTCAAAACCATGTGCAATGAGATCGGCATGTATTTTTTCATACAAAGCACGTGGTGCTTGCTTTAAAGCATATAATGCCTTCTTTAACCTGCATGTCTAGTTTTCATGCCCTTTCAGCAAAAATCCACGGGGCTAAAAAACATACGCTTCTTCATGCAAGTCACCATTCAAAAATGTTGTTTTGGTGTCCACCTGATGTACATTCCAATCATGATGAGCTACAGGTGCACATATGCTACAAACAATAGTCATTCTGCAAGTTGGAGCAAAGGTTTTATCAAAATCAATGCTTCTTTCCTATGAATAACCCTTTGCAACAAGCCTAGCTTTATACTTGTCAACTATTCCATCACGTTTATGCTTCAGCTTCTATACCCACTTAGTGCCAATGGCCTTCTTGCCAGGAGGCAAGTCACATAAAGACCAGGTACCATTTTTCATGATAATATCATATTCAAATTGCATGGCAGCCATCCAATGTCTAGAATTTTGTCTTCATCAAATGAAACAAGTTCAGTCTCATCACAAAGACTAGAGGCAACCATAGCATAGAAATTTGATGCAAAAGAGGCACTATGAGATCCTAACCGAGTACGATATGATAGAGGTGCATCTAATTTGTTATCCAACAAGGTCTACACAGCCATTTTGGCATAGTTTTTGCCTGCTCAATATGAGCTCTCTCATCAACAAGTGCATCATGTAAATTAGCATTAGAAATGGAATGATCTACATCATCACATGAAACCTACAAAGGCTGAGAAGTTGCCTCATTAGGACTAGCAATAGACTGTCCACCTGTAAAAAGAGGCAGCAAAGTATCATACATGTCTTTGGAGCTAACAGATGTCTCCTTCATACATGAAAGCAATGGTTGAATAGCATCTTCCAAAAAAACCACATCACGGCTAACTAGAATGTGTTTAGTTTGTGGATGATACAAACGATAGCCTTTACTTTCAAAACTGTACCAAAAATAAATAAATTTTATTGCTTTATCATCCAATTTTGTGTGTTGTTGCTCAAGCTTTAATGCATATGCCAGACAACCAAAAACATGCAAATGAGAAACAAATGGCTTGGGACCATGCCAAGCCTCATATGGAGTGATAGGCTGTAGTGCTTTATTGGGACACCTCTTCAATACATATGCTAATAGCCTCAAGCTAGAAACTATGTGGTAAAGCATGACTCTTGACCATACACCTCGCCATCTCCATGAGTGACCTGTTCTTTCATTTAGCAACTCCATTCTATCGAGGTGTATACGACACTGTACACTAATGTTTTATCCCACATTTAGCGACAAATGCATTAAAGTCAAAAGACATATATTCCCTCCCTAGATCAGAACAGAGGGTGCCCTTTTTACATGTTGACAAATTTTTAGCCAGAACTAGAAAGTGTTTAAAGCATATAAACACTTCAGACTTTGCCTGCAATGGATATACCCATGGATGCCTCGAAAAAGTATTGATGAAAGTCACGAAGTAAAGATAGTTCCCAAAAGAATGTGTCTGCATAGGACCACAGACATCACTATGTACAAGCTGCAATTTTTTAGTAGCCCAAATTGAACCATCTTTTGAAAAGGAAGAGTGCTGCATTTTTTCCAAAATACTGGCTTCACATACATGTTTACCGGGTGCCTCAAGTTTGGGCAAAGAGAACACCATTTCAAATTTATGTAGATGTGGAAAACTAGCAAAATTCAGATGACCAAAGCATGCATGCCAAAGCTTTGCATATGATATAGCCTAAGAATCATGTACTACATATGCCAAATCATTTATAAATCTTTCGTAGTCTACGAGCTTACACAACCCACAACATATAATGCGAGAAGCGATAATGACATTGACATTTGACAGATCATGAACTGTACATCTATCATCAACAATTTTCACAACCAAGCCAATGTTGGCTAATGCAGAAACTAGTAACAGATTTTTCTTGATCCCTAGCAGAAACAAAGCATCTGACAAACTGAAAGAACTACCATCAAGAGTAGTCAAAATGATCTTACCAACTCCCATACCAAGATATGAGGAGTTGTTGGCACATGTAGCAATATTCATCGTACGGGCAGGCTTGAGTGAAGAGAAGAAACTATGCTGTGAGGCAATATGTTTGGTCGCCCCACTATCAAAGTACCAAACATCTCATTCTACTGTAGACATGCACTGCTCATGAGAAAATGGGTCAAAAATGCAAATAGTAGTAAACACCCATTCTTCTTCCGACACAAGATTAGCAGACTCTATTTTCAATGTAGAGGCCTCTGCAACAACCATTCCGGCCTCTTTCATCTTTGCCTCTTTAGCAACGACTTTTGATAGCTCTTGATGACATAATCATTTGCTTTATAGTATTTGCAAAACAATTTCTTCTTTTCTGGTTTCTTCTCATCTTTGTCTTCCTTCTTCGAATGTGCAACATTTCCAGATTTCTACTTACTAGTAGAAGAGCTCCATTTACCTTTGCCCTTTTGACTAGCCAGGAAAGCTTGATCTGCAACATGCAGGCAGAACGGGCTTCTTGCAATAGAACAGAAACTAACTTCTCTAATGAAAAGGCATTTGGATTGTCGTTCATCATCAAACGAAGAGTAGAAGAAAAACTTTGATATGAGTTAGGAGGACCATTTAGAATGGTCTGCACAAGTGAACTATCTGGTATAACTTGATCAACAAAAATCAACGGTTCTTTCAAATCCTTGATCTTTGTGAGAAAACTATCCATGGGATCACCTTCATTCATGTGCTCAATCTCCAATTGTTTTAAAAGGTAAGCAACAGGAGCCTAATTCCTAGCCTGGTACAATGTAGTAAGCGTATCCCAAGCATACTTAGCTATTCTGCAAGAGCGAATGTGAGGAATAATCACACGTTTGATAGACAAAGCTATGAATGCATGTGCTGGAGAATCTCTACCATCCCAACATATTTGCTCTATAGTAGGTGCAACAGAAATAACAATATGAACAAGAATCTATAGAATATCATCATCTTGAATACCATTTCCATCAACTCTAACACCTATATTTGCAGTACCTGTATTCGCACGTGTAAAAAGGATGTCTTTCAACACCCTACACATTATTCCATCGTCCTTTTGTGACCAATACATGACACATCATATAAGCCCATAATGGGTACTTGGTACCATCCAACTTATTGTCAAGAGCCAACATACGGAATACATCACTGCTTTCACCCATGCCCGATGACTCAAATACCTTGATGTATAAAATTGATTGTATCTCAAAAAATTGAACAAAACTACCCTGAGGAATTCTGCTAAACCTGTAGTAGATTCAAGATGCTTATACTGGCGAACCAAAACTGGTATATACATTTGGCACAAAAAGACAAAATAGCCTACATAGGTGCTGTGATAGTGCATTCGGAGGTCGAAACAAGCTCAAATCGTGATTTCGGCACCACACAAGAAAGTTGTTTTAATCTTTGAAACATGCGGAGTATGCTTACCAAATTTCATGCGATTTTGAGATTGTAACTAGAGAGGTGTAGACAACACCCTAGATGAAGCAGCAACATGCTCTGATATCAATTGTTGGAGTTAGACATCTACGGAAGCATGCGAACAACACAAGGAAGAAGAAGAAGCTTAGAGGACAACACACAATGCTGAATGTATTACCACTAGAATGTACAAAGATAAGTAGCCCATTAGGGCAATAGACATATATACAAGACGGCGGATAAAAACCTCCTAAAGAGGGAAAAAAGTGCCCCAATGGTCCTAGAGTGTTCACACACATTACTATCTAAATATATCAGTGATCCCATTTACTAGCTTCCGTTTCCTCCTTTGAATCAACACATCTTTAATCTGATTCTTCCATAAAGAAAAGTTTAAGCCATCAAAATTTCAGATCTTAAAATGGTCTTTTCCCTACAAGTTATAGCTCTTCCTCAGAACTGGAACTAGACCCTGATCCACAAGATGTGCCTGAGACCTCTGATACCATGATGGTAGAGAACAGAGTAGAATGATAATGGAGCTAGAAGAGTCCAAACATGAAAGAATAAGTGTATCAAAGAGTAAATCGACCACTATATAGTTGAAAAAATCATGCTTAAACAAAGCATTTTGAGGTACATTATCACTTCATCAAAGAGGGGAGGCTTGGAGGAAAGAGGGAAACCAATGGGTTGCAGAATATCCATGATGTAATGGAATGGGAAGTAGGAAGGTTGGGGAGCTCTACGCAGAGCACAGAGCGAAGGGGTTTGCAATTATTAGGAACAAAACCTAGGAACTACTTGCATAGGCACATGGTTGAATGCCACCACCAGGTAGGGGTAAAAAATAGAGGTATATAAGCTCTCAACAAGCTCCATTTTTCATCCATATTGTCTTTTGAAAAGATCCAAGAGATTTTATATCTGTCCAACTCCGTTGATAGTTTCCACTTATATCGTTAGAGATCTAGATGGAGTGGGAAACCTTTCATCTAGAAAACAACAGTTGTTTTACAACATTGAGCTTTCTCATGAAATAACTGATTCATTGACATATGATGCTAGGAAGGAAATTTCTTCATTCTCCAAAATGAGAAGAATATGATTGATTGGGAGAAATCGACACTTGTAAACCACTAAACCATAGGGAAACCATTCCTTTCTTAATCATAGTTGAAGGGAGTCCAAAGGGGGCTTAGGGCTTAAAATTGGCTAACAAGGCATACATTTTTCAATTCTTCTTGCTTAGCCATGACATCCACCGTTAGAAGGGCAACTGTTCGGGTGGGGGGGGGGATTGAAGATTTTCAAAAGGTCACCAAAGCCCCATGATAATGGGTCTCAACCCTAATTGTCTTTTACCAAAGAACGAGCCGGGTCATCCATAATGACCTATCATGAAGGGGGTGGCAAATGAAGGGCTGAATCAAGAAGCCTAAAGTCTCCATGACACACGCTAAGCACCCAACACTACATGACGGAAGCAGCGCATGGTGATAGACTTCAACCTTTTGCAAATCGACATGCCCAACCTCCGAATGCTATGATCTCAAGTTCATAGGGATAGCTCAACCTGTAGCAATACGACCACTACCTAACCTTTTGGTGGTACCGAATAGAGCTATCGTAATGTCACCTCCAAATCCCTCACATACCACAATGACTCTAACCGATGTGCAACAATTGGTCCTCTAGTGTCGATGACAACTCAAGGAGGTGTCGCGACACATGACAAGAAGAGGTGTCAACGATACCTCTAGTGAAGGTGTTCGGACACCTATGACCCCTCAAGATGACACATATTGCAGACGCAAGCTGATCCAAACAATTAGCACAAAAAATGCTTATGAGGAATGCACATGCCTCAACACTAGAAACTCAGGTGAGGAATGTACGAGCATCAGCAACAGACACTTCAAACAGAGTCTCGACTAGCTCAAAGGCTGTTGAATTGAAATTTCTATTCGATACATGAGTTCAACCTAAGCTCAAATCATTCTCGCATATTCAAACTACCTACCTTATGTTGACCTTATAATAAACACAAAAAGGCTCTTATGGTTTCCAGAAACATTTAGCATGGGCATTTGCATTTTTCTCAACCGGGACAAGAACATCGAGCCCTAAAAGCCTGTAAATAAGTATCTCCATAATTATTAATATAACCAAAAAGATGTTCTTCATTTGTCATCTGGCATTTTCTAAAACTTAGTAATAGCACGAGAGTGCCGGCTCCATTTTTCTTTTGAGAGAGAGCAGAGATAAGAATCGTAATATATGGGAAGTAATACATTTGTACAAGGGGCAGACTCGCACCATCAATTAGAAAGTCCTCATAAGGATAAACATATGTGTCAACATGAGGGAATGATGCCTTGATACAAGGAGTATCCACGACTTTCAACACTCAGTACATGGTAGTAGCCATAAAAAGCCAATAAGACATATGAAGTATCCGTGACATTGAGCACTCTGTAGACGGCAATAGCCCATCTAAAGCTTGTTCTAGAGTACAAGAATAACAAATCATTTCTCCGATTTTTGAACTTGATGTCATGTAGAATGACTTGATAATTGTAGTCATTAGAAGTACCTTCCTTGATAGTCTTCAAACTGTACTCAGATAATCTGACGAGCTCTCTCTTGCACGAAAACAAATAATCTTTATGGCCATTGTCAAATAGACTTTGATTCCTGCTAACCCAAATGCACCACAGAATCTGGGGTCTCCATAAATACCACAAACTTAAATTTATTTTACTACAAACTACAATCAAAATTTCAAGATAAATGGCAACTTGAAGAATTTTTTTCATGGGACTACATTTTTTGAGATCATGTTATACCTTTTTCACATCTGATCTAGGAAGGAAAATTATCACGAGATGACCTCGCATAATAACGATGAGGAAGCCCCATTGTGGAAATGACCTCCGTACTCACATTGTGAAGCCTAGATTGGTCATCACCAAGGAAGCTAAGATTGCCATGAGCGCACATCCTAACGAGGATACGAGCACTCTGAGACTCTTGAGGAACTTGATGGGTGACCCCCATGAATTAAGTCCCTGAAGAGGGCCAAATCCTTCTAGGCTCAAGCAAATACTCTTGGAGCCACTAATACGAATGGAGGTAACGAAAGGCGATTAAAGAAAAAAAGGGAGGTGGACATGTTACTTGGATTCGTGAGTTTTCAATTTCATATATATTAGACTTGAATAAAAGCTGAACTCTCTCTCTCTCTCTCTATGTCGAGCATAGGGAAACTTGACCATAGAAACTCAAGTAAATGTACTAAAATATGTGTTGCTTGAGGTGGAAGCATGCAAAGAGGCTAATTTCACATAAAGAGTAAGTTGGGTTCAGTAATGAATAACTTCCTATTATTGTAGGGATGTCTATACAAAGTTAAAGAAAACGGTTAGTCTATCAGTATGGGCCTGCGTAGAAGTTGTACATATCTTTCTTTAATTCATTCTTTAAAAAGTGATTTAATTTTTTATTGCATACATACGTGAGTTTGATGATGATCTCTAAAGTAGACTCTCTTGCTCTCTCTATAAATAAGAGAGAGAAAATCCTAATAAAGCCTTAAAAAAAGCCTAGAAAAATTGTTGGAGTTAGACATCTGGGGAAGCATGCGAATAGCACAAGGAAAAAGAAGAAGCTTGGAGCACAACACACAATACTAAATGTATTACTAGAGAATGTACAAAGATAAGTAGCCCATTAGGGCAATAGGCGTATATACAAGTCGGGGGAAAAAAACCTCCTAAAGGGGGAAAAAGTGCCCCAGTAGTCCTAGAGTGTTCACACACATCACTACCTAAATATATCAACAAATCCCCCCTGAGAGTGATGCGGTGAACAAGTAGTTGGCACTCATGTATAAGGAAGTGCCAAGCTATGTGGAAATCACTCCACAAAAGGAAGTAAGCCCAAAGCTTTGTGGAGAGCTTCAAACTTCTCCCTAGGTAGAGCCTTCGTGAAAAGGTCTGCAGTGTTCTCCTGCGTGGGCACATATGCCAAGCTGATCTCCCCAGTAAAGAACCTCTCCCTGACATAATCATAATGCACCTCAATGTGCTTAGTGCAAGCATGGAACACAGGGTTCCTCACAATTGCGAATGTGCTCTGACTGTCAGTGAAGATGGTGGTGGAAGAAGACTAATCAACACCCAAATCAGCCATAAGGCATCTGAGCCACACACACTCAAAACTCGTTGTGAAAGTTGCCCTATACTGAGCATCACAACTGGAAGTGGCCACAGTAGGTTGCTTCTTGCTCAACCAAGATATACATGAGCTACTAAGCATGAAGCAAAAGCCACTAGTGGACACATGAGTGTCATAGCAACCAGTCCAATCAGAGTCAGAAAAAGCATGCAAATCTGGCGGTAGTGATCCCCCTTTGGGATAAAACAACCCAAGTAGCCGAGTACCACTCAAGTAGCGAAAGATGCGCTTAGCCGCCTGCAATGCTTGACTCCTGGGCAATGCATAAACTTGCTCATTTATGAGACAACAAACTAAATATCTAGCCTAGTAATGCATAAGTAAATCAGGCATCCAATAGCCTGCTAATAGAGGATAGCATCAAATGCATCTCCAGCATCATGAAGACTCAATCATACACCTGTATCCATAGGAGTGGCAATAGGCTTATAGTCTTGAAGGCCAAAATGTGGCAATAATGTGTCAATATATTTGGTTTGACACAAATCCATTCCACCATCAACTTACATAAACTGAATGCCCAAATAGTGATGCAAATGTCCCAAATCAGACATCTCAAATGAGGCATTCAAATCAGCCTTAAAATAAGCAATATGCTTCTCAATAGGACTAGTGAGCAGCATGTCACCAACATAGACAACAATGATCAGAAGCACATCCTTAGCACGCTTAACATATAAGGTGCTTTCATTTGGACTGTGCTCAAAACCATGTGCAATCAGATAGGCATGTATCTTCTCATACCAAGCATGCGGTGCTTGCTTTAAACCATATAATGCCTTCTTTAACCTGCACACCTGGTTTTCATGCCCTTTCTACACAAAGCCACGGGGCTGAAGAACATACACTTCTTCATGCAATTCACCATTCAGAAATGCTATTTTTATATCCAACTGATGTACATTCCAACCATGATGAGCTGCAAGTGCACAGATGCTCGGAACAATAGCCATACGGCATGTAGGTGCAAAGGTCTCATCAAAATCAATGCCTCTTTCCTGTGCATAATCCTTTGCAACAAGCCTAGCCTTATACTTGTCAAATGTACCATCTGGTTTATGCTTCAGCTTGTATACCCACTTAGTGCCAATGTCCTTCTTGTCTGCAGGCAAGTCATATAAAGACAAAGTATCATATTCAGATTGCATAGCGGCCATCCAATTTTCTTAATTTTGTGCTTCATCAAAGGAAACAGGCTCATTCTCATCATAGAGACTAGATGCAGCCATAGCATAGCAATCTGATGCAAAAGAGGCACTATAAGAGCCTGAACAAGTACGATATGATAGAGGTGCATCTAATTTGCTATCACGTAAAGTCTACACTAGCCATTTTGGCATAGTTTTTGCCTGCTCAATATCAACTCTCTCATCAACTAGTGCATCATGTAAATGTGCATCAGAAATAGAATGATCTGCATCATCACATGAAACCTACAAAGGCTGAGAAGTTACCTCATTGGGACCAGCACTAGACTGTTCACCTATAAAAAGAGGGAGCAAAGTATCATACATGTCTTTGGAGCTAACAGATGTCTCCTTAGTACATGAAAGCAATGGTTGAATAGCATCTTCCATAGAAACAACATCCTGGCTAACTAGAATGCATTTAGTCTATGGATGATACAGACTATAGCCTTTACTTTCAGAACTCTACCCAACAAAAATACATTTTGTTGCTTTATCATCCAATTTTTTGGGATGTTGTTCATGCACTAATGCATATGCCAAACAACCAAAAACACGGAGATGAGCAACAGATGGCTTGCGGTCATGCCAAGCCTCATATGTAGTGATAGACTACAACACTTTAGTGGGACACATGTTCGGTACATATGCTGCATGCATGACAACCTCAAGATAGAAACTGTGTGGTAAAGCCTGACTCTTGACCATACACCTCGCCATCTTTATGAGTGACATGCTCTTTCATTCAGCAACTCCATTCTGTTGAGGTGTATACCGCACTGTACACTGGTGTTTTATCCCATGTTCAGCCAGAAATGTATGAAAATCAGAAGACATATATTCCCCCCTCGATCGAAACCGAGGGTGCCCATTCTACATGCTGATAGATTTTTTGGCCAAAACCAAAACCTGTTTGAAGCACATGAATACTTCAGACTTTTCCTTCAATGGATATACCCATGCATGCTTGAAAAAATCATCGATCAAAGTCAGGAAGTAAAGATATTTCCAAAAGAAGGTGTCTGCATAGGACCATAGACATCACTATGTACAAGCTGCAATTTCTCAGTAGCCCAAACTGAACCATCTTTTGGAAAGGACGAATGCTGCATTTTTCCCAAAATACAACCTGCACAAACATGTTTTCTAGGTGACTCAAGTTTGGGCAAAGAGAACACCATTTGATATTTCTATAGGCATAGCAAACTAGCAAAATTCAGATGACCAAAGCGTGCATGCCAAAACTTTGCATCTGACATAGCCTAAGAATCATTTACTACACATGCCAAATCATTTACAGATCTTTCATAGTCTATGAGCTTATACAGCCCACGATATAAAATGCCAGAAGCAATAATCACATCGCCATTTGAGAGATCATGAACTATACACCTGTCATCAACAAATTTCACAACCAAGCCAATCTTGGCTAATGCAAAAACTAATAACAGGTTCTTCTTGATCCCTAGCACAAATAAAGCATGTACCAAAGTGAAAGAACTACCATCAGCAGTAGTCAAAATGATCTTAACAACTCCCATAACAGGATAAGAGGAGTTGTTGGCGCATGTAACAGTATTCCCTATAAGGGCAGGCTCGAGTGAAGAGAAGAAACTGCACTGCGAGGTAATATGTTTGGTCGCCCCACTATCAAAATACCAAACATCTGAGTCTACTATAGACATGCACTGATCATGAGAAGATGGGTCAAAACTGTAGACAATAGTAAATGCCCATTCTTCTTCCTGAACAAGATTAGCGGACTCTGTTTTTGGTGTAGAGGCCTCTGCAACAACCATTCTAGCCTCTTTCTTGTTTGCTTCTTTAGCAGCCAGTTTTGGACAGTTCTTTATGATATGATCATTCCCTTTACAATACTTACAAAACAATTCCTGCTTTTCTGATTTCTTCTCATCTTCATCTTCCTTCTTCGAATATGCAAAATTAGCAGATTTCTGCTTACTAGTTGAAGAGCTCCATTTTCCTTTGCCCTTCTGACTAGCGAGGAAAGCTTGATCTGCAACTCGCATAATGGACCTG
This sequence comes from Ceratopteris richardii, assembly GCA_020310875.1. Lineage (NCBI taxonomy): Eukaryota > Viridiplantae > Streptophyta > Polypodiopsida > Polypodiales > Pteridaceae > Ceratopteris > Ceratopteris richardii. The sequence goes on from CM035415.1 coordinate 130,653,641, forward strand.
TTTTGCCTTTACTGATCTTCGAGCAACATAACAAAGACTAACTCCTCAAATGATAAGGCATTTGGATTGCCTTTCATCATCAACCAAAGAGTAAAAGCAAAACTCTGATATGAACCAGGAAGACTATTCAGAACGGTCTGCACAAGTGAGCTATCTGGTATAACCTCATCAGTAGAAATCAACTGTTCCTTCAAGTCTTTGATCTTCGTTAGGAAACTGTCCATAGAATCACCTTCATTCATTTGCTCACTCTCCAATTGTTTTTGGAGGTAAGCAACACGAGCCTCATTCCTAGCTTGGTATAATGTGATAAGTGTATCCCAAGCATGCTTAGCTGTTTTGCAAGAGCGAATGTGAAGAATAATGGCACGTTTGACAGACAAAGCTATCAATGCATGTACCTGGGCATCTCTGCCATCCCAGCGAATCTGCTCTATTTTAGAAGCAGCAAAAACCGCAGGACCAACATGAATATGCAGAATACCATCATCTTTGACACCTTCTATATCAGCTGAAGTACCTACAGTTGTAACAATTGCAAGTGTGATAGGATGTTTTTGGACACCCTGCACAATGTTCCATAGTCCTTTTGCAACCAACACATGTCGCATCATATAAGCCCATAATGGGTAGTTGGTACCATCCAACTTATGCTCAACAGCCAACATACGAAATACATCACTACTTTCAGCCATGGCCGGTGACTAAAATACCTTGATGCAAAAAAATGATTGTATCTCAAACAATTGAACAGAACTACCGAGACGAATTCCACTATACGTGTAACCGACTTCTAGATGCTTATACTTGCGAATAGAAACTGGTATATACCTTTGGCACAAAAAGACAAAATTACCTACATAAGCGCTGTGATAGTGCATTCAGAGGCTGAAACAAGTTCAGATGACGATTTTGGCACCACATAGCGAAGCTATTTTGATCTCGAAAACATGCTGAGTATGCTCACCAAAATTTGTACGATTCTGAGACTACAACCGAAGGAGTGTCGCCAATGCCCTAGATGAAGCAACAACCTGCTCTGATACCAATTGTTGGAGTTACACATGTGCGGAAGCACGCGAACAATACAAGGAAGAAGAAGAAGCTTGGAGCACAACACACAATACTGAAGGTATTACTAGAGAATGTACAAAGATAAGTAGCCCATTAGGGCAATAGGCGTATATACAAGTCGGGGGAAAAAACCTCCTAAAGAGGGAAAAAAGCGCCCCGACAGTCCTAGAGTGTTCACGCACATCACTACCTAGATATATCAACAAAATCTTATTAAAAAGTTCCTTGCCAAATGCACATTATTGTCATAAATAATAACAAAATTTGGATTAATCAATAGAAATTTGGGGTCCTTACAAGGCCCATGTTAATTTCCCATAATGAAGATTGCAAGGGAGGGGGGAACCTTGAGGGATCCCTAGCACCCTCTTTTCTCTACTATAGAATTGGTGCTATAGATAAAATTGATTTAGGAGGGATGCCAACCGTCAAAATTAACAATGAGCTATTATTTACACTTGCCAATGTTTGTCTAGATAAAAAAAGGCATGCATTGGACCATCCTTCTTTTGCCCCTAGAATGGTTTGTAGAGAACCTTGTGCAATGTGAGGAAATTTTATGAAGTCTTTTTATGAGATCTTTGCTATAATTACATCTTATAGGTACATAATATGAAAAAATGAGATAATTACCTCTTCGCCATACCCTCATTATCATGGCCTCTCTAAAACCTTAAAGTCCTTGAACATTGAATAAGATACTCTTCATGGTTTAGATTCTTGTCTCTTAATTGTTGTTTCATAATCATGGCATCATTCGGACTCAAAAGTCCCCAAATATGACCTATTATCACCTCTTATAGGAAAATAAAACCCAGTTTTGGATTCTTGTATCTTAACAAAAGGTTCATCCTCATGGTCATTTTAAGAACTAAAGGGCTAAAACATTTTAGAAAATAATCTAGGTGTAATTTTATTTCTCCTTGCTCTTATCTTTATTATTCTTGCATGTTCTTAGATGGTTTCTAGAGCTAACCTTACCCAAATGTAAGCAATTTCTAAGGATAGCATAGTAGGCAAGGTTGGATTGCTTTGTCTTTTTGAAATGGTGTTGATAGCCCCAAACTCCATAGTGCAGTTATCTAGGATCATCAACAAGATTATTGAGATTTCACTATCTAGGTTGTCCTCTTCTTGAGTGGGTTAGTCATCTTGGGATTTATCCCCATTTGACGCCTCTAAATATTGCACTTAATTATATCCAATAGGTTAATTCAACTCATTAACATTCCTCTCCAAAGGGTTATAAAATTTAGCATTCAATCAAAATCCATTACCCAATTCTCGAGTTCATGTTACCAGTTTTCATCTATATGGTGGTGAAGCTTGTTATATAATAGACTATTAACATTTAATGTGCATGTGAGGACAACGACCACCTTTCAATCAAGGTGGAGTGCTAGTAGAAGCCAAGGATTGTTATAATTATTGGTTATAGATATGGTACTATTCAATGTGCATAAAATGAGAAGGACCCCTTTGGATCAAATATTTCCACTACTCACGGAGCCAAGGCCCTAGCAAGGTACCATGATCTTTTGCTAACCTTTGAGAGTGTACATATGAAGGGTGTTTTGACCATAAAGATGGTTCTACAAATTGATATAACAAGGTTGATTTATAGTTTTGATGTTAATTTTCAAGAAAGTTGAATGGGAGTGTCCCAAAAAAGCTTTCATTGTTTATATCTATCATAGTCTTGCCTATGGATCCATGAGAGAGTGGGTTCAACTTCAATAGATGGGCTTCCTTGAGAGGGGGTTGGTTTTCCTAAACCTTCTCATCAAGACGGGAATGTTTACTTAAAAGTTATCCTTACATGGATCGTTGTTTCCTTGGTCCTTTTTCTTGATGGAATTATCCTTAATTTTTTGCTTTTGAGTGCCACAATGAAAAGGAATTTTTGATAAGTTCGGAAAATTAGTGCATGGTCCACAATTTCATTTCACCAAACGTCAATGTCGATACACTTAATTTCATATCCACATTGACCTATGAATGCCAATGCATGCTAAATATGGGATTTGAATCCTCATATTCCCCCCACCCATATCTGCTTTCATTTCCATCGGCTGACCCTTTATAGTCACAATCTCATTTATGAACTTCTAGAGGTAGAAAGGGAGGTTGAAAAATTTGACCAAAAGGGAATACTTTGTGCATAAAAATCTTTCTTCATGTGTCCTTTCTTATGAAAATAATGGCACTTGATATACCTCTTCCTTGATTTACTTATACTGTTGTTCTATTGACCATTCCTTTTCCTTGTTCTTGCTACTACCACGTTGTTGATTCTTTCCTAGGTAAGAATCACGAACATTATATGCATCTCCACACTGAGGGCCAACCATAGATTTTCTACAAATCTCCTCACTCAAGAGTGCTCCACATATGTCATCAAATAACATTAAACTCATTTAGATAAGCAGCAACACTATCTATGTCCTTCATACGAAGTTCATATAATTTTCTCATCACATAAACTTTATTTGATGAGTTCTCTTTTTCATATGTATTGTATAACTTCTTCCAAAGCTCCTGCGCACTTTCATAGCCTAATACTACAAAGTAAACATTATCTGCTAGGTGCAAGCAAATGGTAGACCTCACCATTTCATCTAAGTCATCCCAATCATCTTCATGGATGTCAACAGGCTTGTTTGAAATACCATTTACCCGCTTCCATTGCCTCCTTTGAATCAACACATTTTTAATCTGGTTCTTCCATATAGCAAATCTTTTCCATCAAAATTTTGGATCTCAAAATGGTCTTTGCCCTGCACGTTATAGCTCCTCCTTGGAACACTGGCACTAGACCCTGATCCACAAGATGTCCATAAGACCTCTCATGCCATGATGGTAGAGAACTGAACAGAATGATAATGGAGCTAGAAGATTCCAAACACCAACAAATAAGTGTATCAAAGAGTAAAAAATTGACCTCTATATAGTTGATAAGACCAAAATCTGGAAACATTTGTGAGAGTATCCTCTGCAAAATGAGCATATGATCAGTGTCAAAGTATCATAAAATTGAAAATATTCACATGTTTACCTGCATAGTGAATCACTGACTCCACGGCATACAATTAGTGCTCTTATCATTCTTATTCTTGCATGTTGTTTGATGGTTTCTAGAGCTACCCTTACCCAAGTGTAACCAATTTCCAAAGATAGGATACATTAGGGTGAAAAACGGCCGAAAAGGGGCTGTTTGCTAATGAGAGATTAAGGAAATCGACAAACAGAGTCTTTCCACGTGTACAAGAATATAACATTGCTGTCTCTTTTAACCGTATGAAGAATTTCTCTTTTTTAATAAAATTTTCTCTAAAAGCGCCGCTAAAGTGATGAAGAGTCTTGCATTCAATGTACAATTTTTCGGTTTGATGCAAAAAAAGATACATTGGCACACTACACAAAGCATATTCTGGAATTTCCAAGAAGGAATTGATTTTTGAAGATACGAAATATTTTTGGATTCACAAAATTTCATGATCATTCAGCGATAGGGTTTACATCAAATCAAAAGTTCCACGTGTACAAAGCCTTTTTCTCTATAAATACTCCCAAAAGTTGTGAACGTCGATTTCTCGCTTTGAACATTCTTCTTCTTCTAAGTTCAAATGGCTTCTTCTTCTCGTCATCCTTCCAATCGTGTAACCTCATGTGAGGTTATTTGTCCATTATGCAGATTATCAAGTGCCATCAGGGAGGAGTTCTTATGGAAATCTTGTACATGTACCTGGTCCTTGCATCTCTTCATTAGATTGGGATGCTCCTGATCATTCAACAATTTCAAGTTTTCTATGCAAAATTAAATTTGACATCCAAAAGGCAATGTCAGCAGACCGAATTTCGAGAAGGATAAAGATTCAATGGTTTTGCCTATTCATGTCTTTGTAGCATGATTTAAAAACATATTATTACAAAAAACAGAAACAATGTGGTTTAATAGGAGAGTCTCTATTTCAGAGATTGATGATGTTTTAGGTAGTGAATGGGATAGCAAAGAAGTTCAAAAGCTAAGTAACATTATTTTATGTAAAGTTAGTCCCAATTCTCTTTCAATCTCATATCAGATATGTCAACAATCTCTGGTTCTAGGACATGACTATAGAAGGTGGAAAAGAAAGCTTGGACTTTGGATAGCCTTGGACTCCGAGGAGAGCTGTCCAGAATTTGAGTTAGAAGTATTGATTCATCCAGATTTTCAATTAAGGAAAATAATTGTCACTACAAATTGGAATCTCAAAAATGTAAGGGAGATCCTAGAACACCTTGATGAGGTATCATCACAGTGTAGATTTTCAATTGATGATGCAATAATTAACATTAGATCAGAGAAGTCATTATCTTGCATGAGTTTCCTGCCACCAAGGGTGATTAAAGTCCAACCCTTAAGATTGTAACAAGTTAACCCTGACATTCTTACATACTGTCTCTACCTCTAATAGAAGCTTCTATTGATAATTCCATTGAATTTTCTTTGCAGAATGGTGATAAAGAATGTGTGGTAAATTATGAATTTTAAATGTCTATATTCATATTTGCATTTTGTAATTTACTTTCAAGATTTTGATGAGGTTCTTATTGTACAATGATAAAAATATAAACCAAGACATTCTTAGATATTTTTTAGGTCCTTTATTTCATATTTCCATTGATTTGTATTTGCAGGAGTGAATTGATGACTTCAATGTACCCCTTCATCTAAACTCATCTTGGCATTTTTTTGTTAAATCTTAACATTTTGATGAGGTTCCAATTAAGAAATAATTATACAGGAACTTGCATAAGTTAATTTTAGATGAACAAGAGATCTAGAATTCAATATCTAATTTCAATTTAATTATTATAGTCTATCAAAGGTGCACATTAGTCTTAATAAAATAATTTGATTCTATCCATCTTTTCTCTCCTCAAGTAATGCAAGAGAAAAATATGAAGAGCATGAGTTAAGGCATAAAACAGAGGAGATGAGATTAGAAAAGACGACACATGCAAGCGACTAGTGCAATCTGAACTTGTCGGATGGCCCTTATCGCTTAGATTGGTCGTGTTAGCAAGCTACCACGAGAGACTTCAACAAGTGACCTTGCGTAAAGATTTCACTCATGAGTATAAAAACAACTAGCAACAACTCATCTCATGCATGGTTGCTAAAAGGGGATCCTATGTTGAAATGGATAATACCACCGAAGCAAGCAATAGGGGCAATCCAAAATTCTCCGATTCACCGTATCACTTGCATCGTTTGTGTCCTCATAATTCTTTATATTCTTTTGTATCTTCTCCAATTTAAACTTTCCAACAGTAATAAAGTAAGAAACCCACAATGCAGTCATATTTGTGACACAAACAAACTTAATTGGACCATGCAATGAACTTTTGTTTAACTATCAAGAGGTTCAATACAACTGTATATTTCTCAAGGCAAATAAATATGGTTACAATGACCATCTTCCAGATGAAGATTGGCATAAGTACATTTGTACATAAATAAATCTTCCAACCTATGTTGGCTTTACAATAGATTTCAATCTAAGACTCAAAAATGATTCAACCCTTTCTATCATTTCTGGAGCCCTGTTTTCTCTCTTGCTTCTGTCCCTTTTTGGAGCTTTCAGCTTGACTCTTTTTCTTGGTCCCATGCTTTAATGGTGAGTCAAGAGGAAGCCCTTTCTTTTTATCTTTAGATTTTTTTTTATCAGGTGGAGGGGGTGGAGGCGAGTCTGGATCATAGGGGTAGATTGCATTTTTCATGATGCCATTTATTGCTCTCTCTCTGATCAAGATGATCCATGCATCTGGGTAGTCTGATAAATTCAATTTAGGACTGTAAAACCTTCTTTCCAAGAATCTTACAACATTTGCAATCACTCCCCAGCCACATGATGTTGAGTCTCTCTGCAATGGCACATGAATTTGTATGTATCCAAATTGCTTTTGTTCATTTATTTTAGCGATTCCAGGAAAATTCTGATCAATATGCATCTTGAGAAGCTTTGCAGCACTACATTGTAAAGTAAAAATCAGAATGGGATGGCATGGCTCTTAAATAGAGAAAAACAAAATGTATAGCAACTTACACTTTGCAATTCCCATGTTCTGATTGAAGAGAATTGAGGAAAAGAGCTTGATATGCATTGAAGTCAACAATAATCAGACTCCAATGGCCCCTGTCAATGAGTTGCATGTAAATATACTTTCTTGAATGAAACAAATATCTTTCCAAAATGAAGATGAATACTTACTTTTCAATATATGGGTAGATAACACATTCTACCTCTTCTAGAAAATTATCTAGAAAGGACTTGACATCTCCATGTTTATGCAAAAAACACTATGTCACTAGAGGATCTAAAATAAATACTTTTCTTTGAACCGCTTCCTCACATTGTTGAAGAAGAACCCTACAAATCAAGAAATAAAAATTCAGTTAAGGAACTTGAAAATTAAGCAATACAAGAGCACTTTATGGCCTCTAGATATACTTGAGTGAAATGTTAACCACACTATCTGATATTTCAACATAAAGCTCCCTCAACATTTTGTTGTCTTCAGGTCTAATGTCAAGAAACCAATCTTTTTGTGATGGCATTGCAACATTAACTATTATCTGCCCATCACCTTTCCTAAGGAGCTCTTTATTTGTTTTCTGTAACTTTTCAATCTAGGTTAAGATGACACTTTCCTCTGTAAATAATCCCTGGCTTTTCCTCTCCTCCTCACTATTTGCTGTAGTTCTAGTTTCGTGATCATGAGTGACCTTAGGGTTGATCTCTTCAATGACGACTGTTGTTTTGGGTGCTCAAGCTAGAGGTATATTTAAAATATCGAAGAGTTTTTTATCATGGTGATCAATAGGAACCAGTGATTTATCAAATTTATATCTTATTCTTGAAGCAATAACATAATCCTTCACCATTAGTGTTACCCTATGTGCATGAGGAGCACATAAATAGGCATCATTCATAAAATCAATAGCAAAGTCCTCTACAGCTTCTTACAGGCATAGCAGTGCTTGATTTTGCCACCTCACATTGATAAAGGATGAGGTCTTCATCAAAGAACAGAGGTTGGCTGAGATCTGCTTGACAACTCTCATAAATGGAAGTCTAGGGATCAACAATCGCATAGACTTTTGAGCTCTTCTAATTTCCCTCAAAGACTTTACATGGTACTTGACCCTTTTCTTTGAAGGCTTGTCTGATATATTGCCTTGAACCTTCTAGGGATTTTGCTCCTGGACATTTTCTTCCTGGGCATTTTGCTCCTGGGCATTTTGTTCCTCTGCATTTTGGTCCTGACCTTGAGGGTACAACTTCCTTGCTGTCTTTTTGGTCCTAGCCATACTCTGCACAAAATGAGAGTCTTTAGGCAAGGAATTAGGAAAGAAATGAAACTTACTCTCAAAAATTTTGATCAAGGACTCTTTCCACTGTTAGAGACACGAGCGACCCAAGCGATAAGAGTCATCTCGAAATGCCCGGATGTCCCTGATCGCTTGCATCGGTTGTCCTTGAGTTCATCATCAAATATCAATCAGTACTAGTTCAAATATATCTTACAATGCAAAATAATCAAGTATCAGTAAGAAAAAACATAATTTGCAAGCTATGATCAATGAGTCTTTCCACTGTCAAAGACACGACCGATCCAAGCGATAAGAGTCATCCGTAAATGCCCGGATGTCCCTAATCACTTGTGTTGGTCGTCCTTGAATTCATCATCAAATATCAATCAATACTAGTTCAAATATATCTTAGAATGCAAAATACTCAAGTATCACTTAGAAAAACATAATTTGCAAGCTATGATCAATGACTCGTTGCACTTTCAGAGACACGACCGATCCAAGCGATCAGAGTCATCCATAGTTGCCTAGATGTCCCTAATCGCTTGCATCAGTCGTCCCTGAATTCAAGCATAATACTCAAATCGCTTTCAAGCATAATACTCAAGCATACAAGGACTCAATGCCATTTAAGAAACATGACCGATCCAAGCGATTAGGGTTATCCAAAAATCTTGCATGTACCCTAATCACTTCGATCGATCGTGTCCATATTACAAAAAAAAAATCTTTCATGTACCTCGATGCTTGGAAAGTGTTGACAAAAAAAATGAAAGAAATGAGCAAGGAAGCTTAAATAGATCCCAGAACTGAGTTGACCATTGGTGCCATGTGGCATGCCACGATTGTACATGTCATCTATTCGGTGAATCAGCCACCATACACTCTACCACATGGCACTCAGTGATTGGTCCCCATCATTTGACTGTTACTTCCTCCCTCCTTGCCTATAAATAGCAAATTCCTTCACAAATTCAAATTTTGAACCTTCAGAGAATTTGTCTCAGTTACATGCAAATTTTGTTTCCGTTCCCGACATGACCGATATAAGCGATTTTCCCCGGTTGACCTATGTTGACTCGCTATAGTAGCTTGCATCGGTTGTGTTCTCCTCATAGACATACAAGAGAAGTTGTAGCTAACATGGAGGGAATGAATGAGATCCTTAGTGTCTCTCCATCAGAGAAACTTCTTGATTTCATGGTTCAAGAGGGTTTAATTGTAGATTATTTTCCTGATGCAATGACGATATTCAACCCCAAAATTGATTTTGAAAAACTCCTAGAGAAATCAAAAAGTTTTCTTAAGGATGAGTGGGAGATTTTTTTGGGGTTGATCAATGGAAAGATCCTTTCTATTTCTTAGAAAACCTATGTCCATCCTCACATCTTTGGGAAGGATCCAATAGATAGGGCAAAAATCACAAGAAAATGCAAAAGGATATCCACTTTGCTAGGGAAGCTTGATTTATGCCGAGAACATGAAAAGGACTACTGCTTGCTCCCTTTAAACATTTTCTTCTTGATATGGCTTGATCACATCTCAGTTGAAAAGGACAAAAATGTTCATGTTGAATACGAGCCTTTCTTAGAGCTGACACTTGAGGGAAGCTCAAAAACTATGAAAGGTGTCATGGATATTGTTGAGGAGATCAATCTCCAAGCAGAAGAAGAGTAGGTCAAAGGTTTTGATGTGGCCACTTTTAAAGCAGAGAGTGCAATAAGGGAGCCAATTGAAGAAGTTCAAGTGTCTAAAAAGAGTTTATACCTCTATTTTACATTCAACAACTTTTCAATCTAAGGGAGGACTACTGCCTTGCAGCTATAGCTGAGTCAGAAGAAGTTGCAAGGAGATTCATCAATAAGAAAGGAGAAAGAAAAGAAGAATTTTTGGGCCTTGATTTGGATTTGTCTAATGAAGAATTCAAAGATTCTTCACAAGCCCTTTCAAGATGCTTTGAGAAAGCTATCTCAGAGAAGCCAAGACTTACTGATGAAGATTTTGATGAGCATCAGAAGCAACTTGGAATATACTCGTTTGGGTGCGGCTATTCATTCTTGGATGTTGCTGAGGACAAAGGAACAATTTGTATTGACTCAAAACAACTAATCAAGGAGGAAGATGAGGTCAAGGTATGTTGTTTAATATATTCTTATCAATTTTAGGTTTTGTCCAAGATCGCCATTTTTAATGAGCAATCGACCACGACCAATGCAAGCGATAAGGCCCATCGAATATTTTCCATTGGGCCTCATCGCTTGCATCGGTCATGTTAAGGTAAGGATATGAGTTCGGACTTATCGCTTGTGTGCTCAAGAATTCTACGCTAAGGATATGAGGTGGATCCGATGCAGAATCTCTAGCGTCAAGGTATAGAGTAAAATATTTTCTCATGATTCTTAGGCTAAGGAGATGAGTTGCGGGCAATCAGTTTTCTCCAAGGTCTCCATTTAGACTCTGAGAAGTCGATCATGACCGATGCAATCGATAAGGCCCATCGGTTATTTTCGGTTGGGCCTTATCGCTTGCATCGATCGTGTTTGGGTTTGAGGAAGATGACGTCAAGGTATACAGTTGAAAATATTCTCAAGAATTTTAGGCTAAGGATATGAGATGGGACCGATGCAAAATCTCTAGCTTCTATCGGATTTGTCCAAGATCTCCATTAGAAATGTCAGAAATCGATCATGACCGATGCAAGCGATAAGGCCCATCGGATATTTTCCGTTGGGCCTTATCACTTGCATCGGTCGTGTCTAGGATTTCCATGCATCATTGATAATAGATATCTGGCTTGTAAGAATTCCCCTCATTCAGCAAAGATAACTTTTTTCTAGGTACTTTGCAAAGAGATATTCATGATGACCGATGCAAGCGATAACGACCATCTGGATTCCTCTAAAGACCCTTATCGCTTGCATCGGTCGTGTCTCTTGCTTTATGTCTAATTGTTTCAAGTTACTTTTCATGACTCCTAAAGTGTGCTTGCACTTCATCTGACCTTGTTTTTCATTTTTACCACAGTTAACTTTATTGGATGAAGACAATTACCTTGGCAGGGGCAAGGGAACAAGAAAAGCCATAGAAGAGAAAGGAAAAGCAAAGGTGGATAATCATTCTATTATCCACTATCTTCCAAAATTGACCCCAGACACTTTTTGTGTTATTCACAAGCACTATAGTGAGGAGCTAGACTTTGCATTGTTCTGCTTTAGGACTCTATCAAAATACATGGGTTTTAGTCCAATACCCTTTAATGCTTTCAGGGTTTTGCTGCTTGAAAGAGCACATGCATTCAGAATTTTTGGATATGCCCCAGGTCTCAATGCTTCAAGGGTAGGGTACTTTCTTTGTTATTCAAGCTATGCAATGGCTGCAGGGGTGTCAAATTTAAAAAGCATTGCTGGATACAGGAGAAAAGAGTTCCTCAGATATAGAGGTGATTTGCCAGAGCCAAGCTCTTTAAAGAGGCTCAAGGAATGACTTCATTTTCTCAAATTCTATATCTCAACAAATGTACATATACAGATATTGCCCAATGTGATATAAGACATTGCAAACTTTTTTGGTGTAACTGATCCATTGCCTAATATTAATTGTTATTGATCCATGAAGAGTTCTCTAGTCAAAGTCATATGATAGTAATAGACATATTTCTTTTCAAAGCTTAATACATCATGAAATGTACATACATGAAATAAAAGACATTGCAAATATTAAAGCTCTGTTTGAAATGTAGTCTTTTTCATTTTGTGATATTGATACATGATGATTTTGTCTGGTGATAGTCACATCCTTCTGATTATATTTGGCATGAGGTCCTTTGTAATTGTCTTCTAAAGAACCAAACAAAAAGCTCTCTGAAGGCATTGCTCTTTGTTACTCCTCATCCTTTCCTTGTACACCTAAAGAAGCTTGTCCTTGCTTGATAATGAGATTTTTCCATGCCTTGGGTGTTCCACATGGCAAGTGGTCCTTTTTCTGCAAAGAATGCACCATGCAGAAGAAGAATATGCTAGAAGAGTAGAAAAATCTCATTAGATATTTATTTCAATTAAAAATAAATAAATTGAACAAAATATCTTTGGAAGTCACCAAGTAGTATGTTATGTCTTTGGCACCCCATGCCTCTATGATGGTTTCTATAAGCTCTATGGTCGCCTTTCTGAAATTTGTCACATAACTTTTTGATGTTACCTGCTACCTGATGACCTTAAAAAGATTATCTAGTTTGACCCACACCTCCATTGTCTTTTCTGCTATTTTTGGTTTGCTTTTTACATTAGTCCTGACCTCACAAAAGTTTTTTCCAACAATTCCACATTGCATTAAGTTGTTTGTCATCATGGTTGCTGAAGAATCTCCTTGATTTTGCACCTCCCATTGAGACATCATGTAGTACATCACCTGTATTTTGTGAAAGCTTTGGATGTTTTCTTAGATGAACATCATCACCATGAAATCCCATTTCTGAAAGAAAACATTCACATTTTTTTATGCACTCATCTGCAAGGGTTGTAGGCTTGATAGAATATGCATAATCCAAGTGGAGACGGACCAACTTGTCAATGATTCTTAACTTTGCATGTAGTGTACATATGTGTACATTTGTCAATGCTATTGGAAGTATGGGATCCCAAATCATTGAAGAAGATGAGTAGTTATGAAAAATAACATTTTGTGTGGAAGGAGCCTCTTCAGCCTCAGCTCTAGCAATCCATCCATTTTTGCCTAGGCTTTGCATGCAGTACAAGCAAGGCTACTTAGAATTTGCTCCCCCACTTATACCAAACATGCATTTGAGCGTCTTTAGGTCTCCACTCAAATGCCACTCAACTTGAAATTTTTCGTAGTCTTTGACATTCAACAATTCTCCTGCATGATGCCTTTGGATAACATTTGGAATAGTTGTCTGTGAGAATAACCATTTAAGTGTTTTATGGCTCTCAGATGGAACTTAAGCATAGCCAACCCACCATAACTCCATTTCTAATTGTACTTTGAGAGATGAAGTATCCAATTTCCCAAGTCTATAGTCCAAAGCTTTGTTCATTAGTGCAATACTCATTCTCTCCATCTTTTGATGTTTTTTAAGCTCAGCTTCATCAAGTTTGATTACAAATTTCAATAGACCAGAACATTCATGTTCTTTTATATTATAGAACTGAACCATGTATGTTTGAAGTTTTATAATATCTATCCATATGTTGTTAAATGCATTGTAAGTGAAATGTAACTTTTTTTTCCTACTTCATTAGGCATGTTATCGTTAATATGTTTATATTCACCAAATACAAATGTGATCTTTTTATTCAAGAAGAGCCGAAACTTTCCTACATGATGGGGCCTAGGCAATCCAAAACTTCTAACTTTGTTAAATTTTAAAAATTCACACCAAACTTTTGAAATTGCTCTATAACCTTTACTACTCACTCCGACGCTATCACAAATCTTCTGAATTTGAGATGGTTCTAGTAACATATTAATTTCTGTCATGAGTTTTTGGAAAACAAAGCATTTCAAGCATGTATTTTCATTCAGTTTCAATAGTCTTAAAACAACATTTTGACTAAAAATTTCATTACAAAAATGTACACGCTCAAAACTGCTTGGCATATTGAAACCTAGCACATTTGTCACATGATCTCTTACAATTTTCATTCTTTTCTTTTTCTGGCCAGATTTTTCAGTCAAATCTAAAACAGGTTTTATTCGTTTTGACTACATTCTCAAACCTATAGGAGTTTCTTTCATGTTTTTAAAAGACTCTAACTGAGAAGATAAAGTGGATAATTTGTTTCCTAGCTCCCTCATATGTAAATCCTTCTGACGTAGTGTGTTTTGTAGATAGTTTATGTATGGTACATAATTCCTTGAAATATCCCAAAGCCTTGAACAATAGCCTCATAAACCATCCTCACCATCTCCTACAAATCTAATCAGATCATGAAGGTTATGAAAAGGGGGATATCTTCCAGTTTGTGGATCAATTGGATAAACAGATCCATCTTCCCATATGTCGATATGTTTCTTGCCTTCCTTTCACAATCCATCCACTTTAGGAGAATGAAGAGCCCTTCGGAATACTTCTCTTTTCATCGCATACTCCTGACTAACTGCAATGTTGATATGGAACTTTTCACAATGATTTCGATTGATTCAAAGCTCAGCGAGAGTATTTGGGTTAAGGTTCTCCATGGTCTGCTATTAAAAATGACCGGCAAGTGTTTAAAATGATGTGAAAGAGAGAAACAGGCCTGCTATGAAAAGAAGAGTAAAAAAGCACAAAACGTCATCAGCACACATTATATAGGTCCATGAACAAGAGGAAAATTCGAATTTTGATCAACGCCCGGTGAGCACAAACTTCGAGGCATAAGATATCACACAACCTTTTCATGATTATTATACGAGTTTCTCTCTCTTCAAAATTTGCATAAGATACGTTTTAAATGAACTTACACGGAATTTCTTAAAGGATTTGACAACTTTAATCCAGATTAAGCACAACTAATTGAAATCCTTAGACGGCCCTTTTTGGGCCGTTTTTTGCCCTAATGAGCCGGAAAGGTTGGACTGCTTTGTCTTTTTGAAATGGTGTTGGTAGCCCCAAACTCCATAGCAAGATTGTTTAGGATCATCAACCACATGATTGAGATTTCACTATCTACTTTGTCCTCTTCTTGAGTGGCTTATTCATCTTGGGATTTGTCCCCATTTGACACCTCTAAATATTGCATTTAATTATACCGTTTGTTTTCATTTTTGTGGTGGTCAAGCTTGTTATAATAGACAATTAACATGGAATGTTATGTAAGGACAAGGGAATCCCAAGGTTATGGGAAGAGCAGGTTATAGATTTAATAGCAAATATGCAAAAAGAATCTGTGTGCGTTATTTTGGGAGAAGCTCTAGTAATAGAGTTTTGGTACTTGAAAAAAGAAAAGGACAGTAAGTGTATACGGTGGGAAAAATCTGCATGGCAACGGACAACAAATGGAAGGCATTCTTTTTGCTTTGAAAAGAGGAACAGATAAAAAAAGAGGCTCACAGGCGCATGGGGAGATCTCTAGCGGCAAAAGGATTCGAGGGAATAGAAGGCCAATTTTTTGGAGTTTCTACAGGTGGCGCAGAGAACGCAAGAAAAGAGAGCTTCATAGCAAAGGAAAAGGCGTGCGGATGAAGGTGAGGTACTGATTAAATCTAAAAGGAGCTACCGTACGGGTGTTTAGGGGGAGGCAAGTTCTATCATCGAAGAAGCGAAGACTACTCAGATGCTTGATATGGAGAGAGGAAGCGTCTCCGCACAGGGAACATGAATCAAGCATAGAAGAATCAGAGCTGAAGGGTGCAAATTTTGAAAAGCATGTACGTGACATTTTTTTTTTTAAGATTGCGATCAGTTTGAAAGACGATTAGTTTTACTTTTTCACTACTTTTGAATTTAGCGTTTATGATATGGCTTTTTTATTGTCTTTTATCACAGACAATATCTAATTAAAGTCTGGTATTTGCATGTGCCTGATGAAGTTTGCTTAATGGTTTAATTGATTAGAAAACTATCGATCTTCACATCATTTCACTTCAGCTTCTTCAGCCAACTTTATTTCTCCGTTCTGTTCATGATGAATAACGAGAATTAAGTGCGCTCCAAATCTGATGATCAGATTCAGTGATTAACACGTGTGCAGATCGTTGAAGGCTTTATTGTGAGCTTGGTATCGTATCCAAATTCTGATATGATGCCAGGAAGCTGCATGCTCTGATCATACACGAGTGAGTCATGTCTGTGGGCAGCGATTCATAAGTTTATTTCATTTCGAATCAGCAGTAAAAAAACGAACTATCTTTATCATGTGCATCATAGTACGTCATTGCATCATTTTGGCGCTTAAGTTTTATGGAGGCACGGTATAGTATGTGTTCTTCTGTATTCTTCTGAAATTCTTATGATCTAATCACCCGAGAAACCATTATAAAAGGCGTCTTTTATTGTATTTAATTCATGCAATTCAAAAATCATTCTCTGTCTCAAATCTTCCAGAGGATAACCAAATATATTTACAAAAGCTGATGTAATCTCTTAAGTACATGAAGAATAACCTATGCGTGCTTGTTTTAAACCGCAAATATCTTCACCTCCGACCACATGTACTGTGCATAGTATTAGTTTTTGTTTTCCGCATAGCTCCTGGTTTGAATGTAGATTTCAAGACATCTCTGAAGAATTCACTGTTCATGTACCAATTTACGTTGATAATCAATGAGAATATCGAATCAGTGCACTTAAAAGTTGATCTAACCATGTTCGTCTCTGCATATATGTTTCATTGAAAGCTTTGAAGGAAGTGACCCATCAGATTTTTTTTTTTAAATTGTTGTCCATCTCAAAGTTCCTTCTTATATCCCACATCACACATTCTTTAGATGTAATTAGAATTCCATTCGATCATCCGCGTTGTTTTATGTGCATGTTTTGCTATAAATTTGTGTGTTTTCACAACTAGGTTGATACATATAGGACTTTTCATTTCTAAGTCGCTTGTTCCATTGATCTTAAGGGATTTTCCTGTCACCTATTCCTTTATTATTTTATTGAAGCAGAATCATCTAACTGCATTCGTCATATGCTAAGACAACATATTGTTCTGACCAATTGATTAACATGACTAGAATTTGCAAACTTTAGCTTCATAATTATTATTTAACTTTTGTTATAATTTTGTTAGCTTCCAAAGATTGCTCAATCATTTATAAAGGAGCTTAGTGCAAATATGCAGAACTACATTGTAATTGGTTACTAATAATCTTTGAGCTCTTTGAGTCTTCACATTACCTGAGTTTGCTGAAACACCCTGCGTGTGCCGAGGGATTTAGCAGTTGACTGATCTACCAGTCGTGTATCCGTAACTTCACGACATTTTGGTGAACCCGACGTGAAGGTTCGGCGTGACACCTCAGGTATGAAGGTATATTTTTAAAATTCACAAAGAGCCTCTTCATCAAGCTTGATAAGGTATATTTTCTTTATTTCTATTTGCAAAATAGTAGGAAAAGTTTCTTTATTTCTATTTGCAAAGTAGTAGGAATATTTTCTTTATTTCTATTTGCAAAGTATTCTTTTACCACGGTGTCACATCAGGATCAAGAAATAGACGTACTATTATAGGAATTACATACTTAAATTTTATATTTATCAGTAAAGTTAGATTTATCTAATATGACTGACCATTTTGAAGAGCAACGTATTTAGAAGATCATAGATCCAATTAAAATGGATAGGGGGGAATTTAATGGAACAAATGCAATAGCCTATCTTAAATATTATGAACAATTGACAGAACAATATGGATTACCTCAAGATAATACAAAAGATACATTTATACGTATTGCTCACGCTTTTACTAGAGAGAGAATCCAATTGAGAGTAGTTCAACCAAACATGACTTGGGTGGATTTTAAAACTCGGCTTCTTACTTCATTTTCCCATGAAGATTATAATAAGAAAAATAGGGCGACATTCATGCGATGGGTAGGAACAACGAAACTAGACGAACATATAACTCAGGGTTTAAGTGAGTTTGATATAAAAATTAACTAAATACCTAAACATGTTAGAACCTTCTCTTAGACGTGAGCTAGAACCAATGCTTGAGGATGGAGCGACTGCCAGTGGACTTACTGGAGATTGGGATAATGTTCGAGCAGCTGTCCATAGGTTAGCCCAAAGATAGGAGTGAAATGAGATGCAAACTCCAAGAATAAATGAAAGAGATACGCCAGGAAAGATAGTTAATGACCCCACTTCTCATAACCCTAGTAAAGATGAATAAAAAACTACAATGTTAAAAACATCAGTAGAATCACTTGCCAAACATATGGAGACTTTGGCAACTGACATAGCTACTATAAAGATTATGCAAGAGATTAGATTGAGAGATCAAGAGAAACCAAAAGAGTTTGAACAAAATCCTAAGAATCAGATGCCAGCTAGAAGACCATTTAACCAAGCTCGTAGATGTCTCTGGTGTGATGATTTAGAGCATCCACACTCGACATGCAACTTATTCAAAGAGGCCAAGGATAGGAATTGGGTCACGAAAGTTGATCGAAAGATCTGTGACTATGTAACAAAAAGCCCTTTGGCATCAAACTATGGCAAAGGGGGTATGAAAATCTTCTTTGAAGCCTCTACAAGCCAAAATACTTATGCTTGTAGGCTTGATAGTGATGACTCTAATTATGAATTTTGGAATCAAGTTATGATACTGCTAGTCGGGGAAAGTTATTAGTTGAGAACTTATATGCTACAAGCTCAAATATTAGATCAAAGACATGTTGGAATGAGCCAGTAGATATGATCTCAGTATATGCTCATGAAATTAATGTAGATGAGAAAAGAAAACGTGATGAAGAGGGGCAGTTTAAACGAACAACTAGGGCTAGAAAAGAGGGTGAAACTACTGCGACAATTAATGAACCACCTAGGATGGAGCCTAGTCAGGAACCAAAACAATAGGAACAAGAAA
The DNA here is from genome assembly GCA_020310875.1 of Ceratopteris richardii. NCBI lineage: Eukaryota > Viridiplantae > Streptophyta > Polypodiopsida > Polypodiales > Pteridaceae > Ceratopteris > Ceratopteris richardii. The sequence continues at coordinate 130,672,604 of CM035415.1, forward strand.
AGAAACCTCAGAATAAGGATAAAGTAAAGAAATTAGTACAAAATTTAGAAAAGAAATCAGCAAGTGAAGATAGAAGTCAGGATAAACCAAATGAAACGCAACCCATACGTGAAGAAGATAGTAAGGAAGAAAAACCGAAAAAGAAACCTCCGACTTTTCGATTGATCTCGCAAATCAAGAAACAAATAGGCATTTGAATGGTTATGGATGAAAAAATTATGAAAGCAGAGGTAACCGTCAAATGACATTAGAGGAATGGTTAGCATTTTCTCGAAGAGATGTGAAGGAAGATTTCATGAGTATCATCAAAAGACGAAGAGAACCTATAGAGTATAGAACAGAAGATATAGAAATGGAGGAAACGAAAGATCAAGATGAACCAAAAGTGAGTGTTGTTCAAGTTAATGAATCTGAGTATCGAGAATCTTCTATTCATAGAAATTATTTGAGCCCCGTAATTAGACATTTGGAAAAAGGAAATGATGACCCAAATAGTCATTATACTCAGAAACATTGAGCTAGGGGTACCACTGAAACTATGGTTAAGATAGGTAATAATAATAAACCGCAAGTAGCATTAATCGATTCAGGATCATAAATCAATGTATTTTGGAGGGAGATATATAACGAAGGTAAATGGCCTATTGATCGGGACCATGGATGGAAAATGAAGGCGGCTAACAATGCTTTTGGCTATTTACTAGGAGCTTGTGCAAATGTTCCTATTACTATTGGTGATGTTAAAGAGGAACATAATTTCTTCGTTCATGATGACTGCTCGTACCCAATTATTTTGGGGCAGCCATTCATTTGTGAACAAAGAATGGAGACAAAAGTATTGGACGATAGAAGTGCTTTCGCATAAATTCGTTCTCGTTATGGCCTTAAATCTATCCAATTCATGACGCTTTGTATAAACCATCCTTGTAATCGTAGGTCTTTAAGAAAAAATCCTTTAAGACACATAGATCAGGATTTCGAGTAAATGCCACTGTTGAGCGAGATGACAATGGACTTTGGTTTGAAATCTTGCAAAATCTTGTAAAGAATTTAGATAAGATGACTCTTTATTTTCCGTGTGCTACTTTAAATATTTCTCATTTTAAATAAATTCCAAGAAAATTTATTACAAAACATGAAAAACATTTAAAAAACAAAGGATATCTATTAATGGATGAAACTATTGAATATGTTATTGAAACTACACATTGCTTCTCAACATTAGAAGAATTAGAACTTTGTTAGCAAAATAAGTCTAATTCTCATATTCTCATCTCTTCACTTGATGTGTATGCATTAGTTCAAGAATATGCCTCTAAAATTGATCATGAGTATGATGCCTTAGTGGAGACCAAATATAAAACTGTTAGTAAGAAGGTTAAACCCGTAGCACAACCACTAACAAAATTTAGTAATGATATTATACAAAATGTAAGTCATGAGCCAATCCTCAAAAATCTGACAAATATTGGTCATGTATTTACTAAAGAGTCCTTAAATCAAATTTAGATTAGATGCTAGTGGTTTCCTTCTTCCAACAAAAAAAGAGTATTTTCTGAAGATTATTGAGCAACATGGAAGAGCTTTTTTGCTTGAGCCTTCAGAGATAGGATGTGTAAATCCTCTAAAGCTCATCTTCCAAAGCTGATTAGATTACTTAAAGAAAAAATTCACATGCATATTTTAGAATCGTCTTCAGCTCCCTATTCAAGCCGTTGGTTTACTGTGCCCAAGAAGAGTGGAAAACTTCGGTTTATCCAAGATCTTTAACCACTTAACAAAGTGACTATAAGAAATGTGGGTACAAGTCCAATTGTGGATGAATTTGCAGAAGCATTTTTAGGCAATTCTATATATTCAATGGGTGATCTCTACTCTGGGTATGATCAATTTCAATTAGCACTAGAAAGTAGAGACATAACTACCATGAAAACACCTTTGGGATTAGTTAGGATGTGAACGTTACCTCAAGGTGCGAACAATTCAGTAGCACACATGATGAGTGCAATGAATTTGGTTTTGCACGATTTCATTCCTCACATTACTATGCCTTTTATAGATGACATTCCCATTAAGGGTTGCTTGGAAGAAGAGAAAGATAGCACTCTGGATGAAGATGGTTGTCGTAGATTTGTTATGGCTCATATCCTTGATTGTTAAAATATCTTTCAACAATTTATTCAAGTTGGCTTAACATTATCTATAGAAAAATCTACTTTTGGTGTTAATGAGGTCCTCATTATAGGTCATGTTTGTGGCCATTATGGACGGAAGCCATACCCTCAGAAAATTGACGCCATTAGTAAGATTTCGGAGATATGTCAAAATGTGAGTGAAGTTCGTCAATTTTTTGTACATGTAGCTAACTGTCTTTATGACTTATTAAGGAAGAAAAGAAAACTTTTATGGACAGAAAAACATAGTCAAGCAATGCGTAGATTAAAGAAGTTATTGGAAGAAGCTCCAATCCTTAAGCGAGTAGATTATACGAATAATAAGCCTATTATTTTCACTGTTGACACTAGCCCTATTGGAAAAGGCTGGATCATAAGTCAGGATGATGAAGAGAATAGAAGATATGCTATTAGATTTGAAGCTAAGATTTTGCATAACACTCAAAGACATTACCCGCAAATTAAAAGAGAACTTTGGGGTTTAGTCACAGCTCTAAAGTCTCATAAAGAATATTTCATAGGAGCAAATGTGATTGTGGAGACAGATTGTTTACCGCTAATTGGAATGATCACAAATTGCTCTTCACCGGATATTGCAATGCTTCACTATATTTCTTATATTAAATTTATAAATCCAGTTTTAATCCATATTTCAGGAAAATCTGGCTCTGTTGCTAACATGCTTTCAAGAGCTAGGTATGATGAGAATGATGAAGCCAAAGTAGATACTAATACGATTAATTATGATTCCCAAGTATATGTATATGAAAAAATTAATATTGATGAATATGAAGGAGAATGGCTAGAGATTGGGAGGTACCTAAGTACTTTAATTAGATCACCTTCATGGTCTTCAGATAGATATAGAAGTATTAGAAAAAGATCATTCAACTTTTTCTTGAAAGATGGGTTAATTTGGAGACATACAAGGGGGAATATCAAAATGCCACAAAGAGTACTAGGTACTAAAAATCTTCAAATGCAAGTCATGAAGATCATGCATGATACTTTATGGGCAGCGCATAAAGGATTTTTTGCAACTTATGAAAAAAATAGAGAGAGTTACTGGTGGCCAGGTATTTATGTTAATGTAAAGAAATATGTGGATTCTTGCGATGTATGTCAAGTTTATTCATCAGTTAAGCATAGGGATCCACTGCATCCTACATATCCACCGTGCATACACTATAAGTGGGTAGTAGACTTAGTTATCATGCCCAAAGGTATCGATAGGATGAGATACATAGTGCTGGCTCGAGAAGATCTTACTAACCATGTTGAAGGCCGAGCTCTAAGAACTAAAACCACTTTCAATATATGTAAATTTCTTCTTGAAGATGTGATTTCAATATTTGGGTATATTGAAAAGGTTGTAGTTGATAGGGGAGAATTAGATGTGCAAGAGGCTAGAGATTTCTTTGCTAGGCATGGAGTTCGTTTAGATCTTACGACTGCTTATAATCCTGAAGCTAACGGAAAGATTGAAAGAGGGCATTCTCCTATTATAAAGGAGATTTCTAAAGCATGCAAAGGAGAACTTAAGAATTGGCCGAAATTTTTGCCATTTGCTTTGTGGGCTGACAGAATGACCTACACTAGAACGACAGGGTTTATGTCGGCAGAGCTAAGGTACTGCCAAAAACCAATTTTTCCAGTGCATACTCAAATCCTAACTTGGACTACGCTTCCTTAGGAAGATAATCTATCTACTAAAGACTTATTAGCTCTAAGAATTCAGCAACTAGAGCAAGGGAATGAAAGGGTAGAAGAAGCTGTAGCTAAATTGAAAGATTCTCGACTTCAAAATAAAAAATATATTGATAAATCACATAGGTTAAGGCCAAAGCCAATAATTGGGTATTGATATATGATAGCACATTCGATACACAGTATGATGCTCATAGGAAATTAAAAAAGCATTGGTTTGGACCTTATGTGGTGGTCAAAATTTATATTAATGGAACGTATGCCTTATGAGAGTTAGATGGAACTCCGCTTAAGAATTTAATTGCAGGTAAAAGAGTTAAAATATTCAAACAAAGAGATGAAGAAATTTATGACTTATTATATGATCAAGAAAATGATGAATGAAGTTTTAATAAAAATGATGTTTATATTTTCTTTTGAAAAAATGTTTTTTCTTTTATATGTATGAAAATAAAAATTTATTTATGAAAACTAATTTGTTCTTGTGAGTCTACATGTTGTTGATTGATAGCAAGAGTTGAAGATGCTTTTTGATCAAATAAATTAAAGATTCTGTTATGATAAAAGTGAAGATGAAGCAGATTAAAGATGAAGTTGATTTTAGGTCGTATTTTTCTATGTCTTAAAATTTTGATTGATATATTTTATTAGCATTCATAGAAAATCGAATTATAAAATATGGAATGAAGCATATTATTTTATAAAGGAATCTATTTAACCATACTAGGAAAACAGGCATGATTTATATTTCTAATTTTATAGATTGAGTGAGATTTGTTATGAATAGAAGGAGTTGTAGTTCATTTTCAGATAATGAAAGTAGTTATATATGTGTAGAAGCATATTGTTGCAAGATTCTTGTCTGTGAAAAAATAGGCCATTCTTGTACATGCATCTAGATCCTTAGCTCGGATTAAGGGGTTAAGCCTTTCTTCTTTAAAATAAAAAAGTTGCAAAAAAAAAGAAAAGAAAAGAAAAGAAAAGAAAAAGAATATTGATATGGAAGTTATACCTTCTTTCACCCCAAAAAGGTATTTATAATTATTATCGACATGAAGATTTACATCATATTTGTATGAAGAAAAATAGTTGCAGAAAATACATCTAGTGATTAAAATTGGGCAAACAAGGCAGATGTTTGTACCAGTAGATTTAGTAGATTTCTTTGGCATGCTTGATTGCTCATATGTGAATGCATGTATATGACGAAACCTGCATTTGAATGAATGAAGATGAGTTCTGCTTCATACTAATCTTTGCAAAGTTTATAAATGCATGAAATGTAGATTAATGTTTTGTTGACTGAACAGGTTAATAGTTTAACTTTATAATTTAATATGTTTTCATTACCAGATTGAATTTAAATAAACTTCATGTGCATGTTGAATGAAAGAATGAAAATTTGATAACTTAAAAATTTTATAAAAGAATTGATGTTGTTCTATGATTTAATTTCAGGATAATCATTGAGAATGCTGCTTCCCCTAATTTGCAAGTTGGCCCATTGGGACGATGTGTAGATTTGGTGGGGATGAGTGTCGTAGAGATTCTCATCTCTACTCTTGATGAAGCAGAACCAAATTCAAAGGGTGCAATACAAGATGAGTTATATATTCAGAAGTGTCATATTAATGGAAAGAAAAATAGGAAGTGGATGCTTCCACCTTACAACATGCGGAGGTTCAAGATGCCTTAGGATCATGCAGTTGTCCTATTTGTTTTGGATCTTGATACAAAGAATTCGGGCTAAGGATGTAGCTACCAAGGTTTTTAGTGTTTATATGTTAAGTGTGAGCACGGTCATATATTTAAGAATGCTAATAATGAAGCAGCAGACATTTGTGGCCGACTGTTGATGGGTGATTCCTTTACAATGATTAAGGGTACAGACATAAGATGATTTATTACGTGATATGATTTATTGGTCGAATCACAAGGTTATGCGAAGAGCATGTTATATATTTAATAGCAAATATGCAAAAAGAATGCACGTGCATTATTTTGGGAGAAGCTCTAATAATAGAGTTTTGGTACTTGAAAAAAGAAAAGGACAGTAAGTGTATATAGTGGTAAAAATCTGCATGGCGAAGGACAATGGATGGAAGGCATTCTTTTTGCTTTGAAAGGAGGAACCGATAAAAAAAGAGGCTCACAGGTGCATGGGGCGATCTCTGGTGGCGAAAGGATTCGAGGGAATAGAAGGCCAATTTTTTTCATGCATTAGAGTGGGAGTTTCTAGAGGATGGCACAGAGAACGCAAGAAAAGAGAGCTTCATAGCAAAGGAAAAGGCGTGCAGATGAAGGTGAGGTACTGATTAAATCTAAAAGGAGCTACCATACGGGTGTTCAGGGGGAGGCAAGTTCTATCATCGAAGAAGCGAAGAATGCTTGATATGGAGAGAGGAAGCGTCTCCGCACAGGGAACATGAATCAAGCATAGAAGAATCAGAACTGAAGGGTGCAAATTTTGAAAAGCATGTACATGACATTTTTCTTTAAGATTGCGATCAGTTTGAAAGATGATTAGTTTTACTTTTTCACTACTTTTGAATTTAGCGCCTATGATATGGCTTTTTCATTGTCTTTTATCACAGACAATATGTGATTAAAGTCTGGTATTTGCATATGCTTGATGAATTTTGCTTAATGGTTTAAATGATTAGAAAACTATCGATCTTCGCATCATTTCACTTGAGCTTCTTTAGCCAGCTTTATTTCTGCGTTCTGTTCATGATGAATAACGAGAATTAAGTGCACTCCAAATCGGATGATCAGATTCAGTGATTAACACGTGCGTAGATCGTTGAAGGCTTTATTGTGAGCTTGGTAGCATATCCAACTTTTGATATGATGCCAGGAAGCTGCATGCTTTGATCATACATGAGTGAGTCATGTCTATGCGCAACAATTCATAAGTTTATTTCATTTCGAATCAGCAGTAAAAAAACGAACTATCTTTATCATGTGCATCATAGTACGTCATTGCATCATTTTGGTGCTTAAGTTTTATGGAGGCACGGTATAATGTGTTCTTTTGTATTCTTATGAAATTCTTATGATCAAATCACCCGAGAAACCACTATAAAAGGCGTCTTTTATTGTATTTAGTTCATGGAATTCAAAAATCATTCTCTGTCTCAAATCTTCCAGAGGATAACCAAATATATTTACAAAAGCTGATGTAATCTCTTAAGTACATGAAGACTAACCTATGCGTGTTTGTTTTAAACCACAAATATCTTCACCTCCGACCACATGTATTGTGCATAGTATTGGTTTTTCTTTTCCGCATAGCTCCTGGTTTGAATGCAGATTTCAAGACATCTCTGAAGAATTCACTGTTCACGTACCAATTTACGTTGATAATCAATGAGAATATCGAATCAGTGCACTTAAAAGTTGATCTAACCATATTCGTCTCTGCATATATGTTTCATTGAAAGCTTCCAAGGAAGTGACACATCAGATTTTCTTTTTTTAAATTGTTGTCTATCTCAAAGTTCCCTCTCATATCCTACATCACACATTCTTTAGATGCAATTAGGATTCCAGTCGATCATCCGCGTTGTTTTATGTGCATGTTTTGCTATAAATTTGCGTGTTCTCGCAACTAGGTTGATACTATAGGACTTTTCATTTCTAAGTCGCTTGTTCCATCGATCTTAAGGGATTTTCCTGTCAGCTATTCCTTTATTATTTTATTGAAGCAGAATCATCTAATTGCATTCGTCATATGCTAAGACAACATATTGTTCTGACCATTTCACGCTTTTGTAGAGATAATGCATTAATTAACATGACTAGAATTTGCAAACTTTAGCTTAAAAATTATTATTGAACTTTTGTTATAATTTTGTTAGCTTCCAAAGGTTGATGAATCATTTATAAACGAGCTTAGTGCAAATATGCAGAACTACATTGTATTTGGTTACTAATAATCTTTGAGCTCTTTGAGTCTTCACATTACCTGAGTTTGTTGAAACACCCTACGTGTGTCGAGGGATTTAGTGGTTGACTGATCCACCAGCCATGTATCGGCAACTTTTGGACAACGGCTTTATTTGCCGTGACGCCGGTGTAAAGGTCGGTATGTGCATTGGTACCAAACCATCGGTATGAGCATCGGTATATGCATCGATATATGCATCGGTATAAGCGTGGGTATATGCATCGGTATATGCGCTGGTATAACCGACGCCCATACTGAGGGCTCTACTCAGCAGACCGTCCCGTATACCGTCGCCTGCTGGGTGTACCAACGCATATACGGATGACATTACTGGGAGTACCATCGCATATACTGATGATCATACCTGCAAACTTTTTTTTTAGCAGAGTGTGTTGTCTCTTGCTACAGCAACATTACCATGATATTGCTTAACAAAAGACAATACACTCTGCCCAGAAAAAATCGAGTACATGTGGTGTGTACTCTAAGGTCAACCGAAATATGATTTCATGAAACAGAGTATTATTGGATACAAAAGAGATAATCAGAATGAACCCCATGAACCATGTACAAAAGAAGTTATATATTTCAATAATGAAGCATATACAAGAGTGTGGCAAACCATTGTCATATATGATGCTTTTGCAAAATGTGGCAAAGCAATGCATTGCCATATGAAAATCAAATACAAAATTTTGGTGTTCCAATGCCATACACATGCAAAGAACGTTCCATATCAACAGTCCTGCAACAAAGAACATTAATGGAATGAGATAAATTCACATGAAAATTACAAACAACAAGTAAAAACCAAGTTTATAAATGAATTACCTCATCGCAAATGCTCCCATGAAACGAGTGCACTGCATCCCTCCAAGTCCTCCAATAGTGCAATCAATCCATGACGATATCTGTAAGACTCCTCCGTTCGTGTTGGAGGACGACCCATTACCAGCTCCTAAAACAAATATACAAAAGATTAGAGGAACATACATGAGAAATTTAACACAAATAAATTCAATAAATGAAATGGTACTTATAAATTCATGACGCATCGTGTCATATCCGCTGTTGCCCAAATGTGACAATCCAACTGTATCTAAACGTGTGGCTACGGCATCTCCCTACTGACGATATGGATCAGGAGTCTGATGATGTTCATCACGAATCATGTCCCACTCCTCAGCATGTAATCATACAGGCTTTGGTAAGCCTCCTCTGAAAGCATCATGAGCCTCGGATCGTAGATGGGACATAACCTCACGTGTGGTGTGCAAAATCCACTCTGAACTGATAAGAGACTGTCCATCGGCTGGTCGGAACTCCTGATAATCGTCTATGTGATATAATTCTTCCGATCTTTATCCTGTTCACTCCATTTCAGCATGATAGAGTGTCCAAACTGGATGGAGCAAATCTGTCGTATGCATGCATGCATTGCTTTGCCAGCCGCATCCATCACCGGAGCTCCATCTCGGATAGTATACACCTTGGACTCATCATGATCATGAGCATCCCAAGATGTACGTGGTGTTCCACATGGTGTACTACGTGGCGTACCTACATCTGAGGTACTCGCCCTAGGAGTAGAAGCGGACGACACAACGTCGGTCGCACTGCCTCCACAACAGCCACCTCCTTTGCCTCCAGACCTACGTGTAGATCCGCTCCTAGAACCTCCTGCTCTAGAGCATGACCTCGATCTACAAGACTGGCCCGAACCTGTATCGCGCTGACGTATCGAACGCACATGTCTACTAGTAGACCCAGTAGGAGATGGATGAAAAGATGGTCGTGGTGGAGTCACAAAGCTAGGAGACATACCTCCTATGGGAGTAGCACCACCTATAAGAGTGACACCGGTAGGAGCGACACCAGCGGGAGTGACACCGGCCGGAGTGAGGCCAGCGGGAGTGAGGCCGGCAGGAGTAAAGCCGCCAGGAGTGAGGCTGGGAGGAGTGCTAGAACGAGCGATCCAATACTGTGATGCAGCGGCTATATATGCGGGAGGAACCTGAGAGATGAAGTTCAAAAATTGCTCCTCTATCATGGAATGTGGAGTGACTCGATGACTGTCTCCCATCGTGCTTTGTAATAAAAGAACTCAAGTAATTAGAATGCGATAATAAAAGTAATATAGAAAATTGAGAAAAGAATGATCTCTTCCTCCTCGACTATCGAATGAATCTTTGAGTCCACTAGAGATGGACTTTCTTCTACATCTATGTTCTCAAAAATTTGTCTACTACGTGGAGCGACTTGTAAAAGAAATAGCCACTCTGGTTCTTTTGTATTTGGTATAAAAACAACTTGCTCACAGTGTTCGGGAAGTACAAATGTATCCCTTTCATCTGTCCATAATCTTGTGGAGTCGAATTGAAGCAAATTGTTTTTATCCCATCTCACTGTTGTGTTTCTTCGAGAGGTCACTACTTTGAACCATTTCACATCAAAAACAAAGTAATCAAACTTTCTAAAAGATAGTTTCAAGATGTCTTGAATCACACCACAATAATCTAGCCCGCTCTCTAGAGCATTATCATCTCTTGCACTCGCTCTACTTTTTTGCAAAATATTCACCATCACTCCACTATCAAAAGTAGACCTATTTTGATCGATTCGTGCAATTCGAAAGTGTTGTCCATGAGACCATAGTGCACCGTATTTAATATACTCCCAATAACATCCTTTTGTGAGTTCTTCTTCTTCTTGAGAGATATCTTCACCGGCTACCTTTGCTTGTGAAACCGCTGTATCTAGTCATCTGCTCGTTGGAAAAGGTGGAAGAGGTCGAAGACTTTCTGGAAGAGGCAAAAATTGAGTGGAACGATTTGTTCGAAACTGAGCTCTATCCTTTGCGTTAGTTTCCTTGGCAAGCTCATTCCTTTTTAACCACTTCTGCATAGGCTCAGAGTTAACTGTGCAAAACTTCATTGCCTTCTCTCTAAAAGCTGCATCCATTTTTCTTTGCAATCCTTTACCTTGTGGTTCATCGCCTACGAGACGAACATCTTCATCATCGCTCCATAAGCGAGGCATTTCGGGATTCGACATACGTAGAAACTCAGTTATGAATACAAGAGATTCTTGTACAAGCCATCCCTCTACCATGCTACCCTCTGGACGTGCTCTCTGTCAAACAAACCCTTTTAATGTCTTCATAAAGCGCTCTAAGAAAAACATCCATCGACTATGGACAGTTCCTGCTATTGCAACTTCATCTACCACATGAACCAGTAAATGAAGTTGAATAGTGAGAATACTTGTGCGAAAGTATTTCTCTACCATACAAACAGCCTCGATAGCATTGAGTTTTGCACTCTCTATGCTATCTCTATTTATCTCTTTAGAAGCTATCCACCGTACTAAAGAACTAATTTTGTATATGGTTCTTCGTACATCCTCTGAAAGAAAATCTTTTAAGGCTACAGGGAGCACAAACTATAAAAACTTATGCCAATCATGAGACTTGAGTCCTGCAAGATCGTCGTTTTGTGTGAAAGCAGTCTTTAGATACCTCATACATCCAGTAGGTGTTCGAAACTCTGAAATTGTTTTCTTCACTTGCTGCTCTTCCATCCTGCGAAGCACCCAAGGAGCTCTTGGTAATGATACTCTTCCGTTGGGCTTAGTAATTGCCCACAACTCTCGCATACGGCCTCGCTCTTCTAAGTCCTCCCTTTGTGCTTTGCTTTCTTTCTTTCCGATCAAAGTTTTCCAAAGAATCTCTCCCACATTCTTAAAATTATGCATTGGGTATACCAATTGATTGATCAAGAAGTCACTCCAATAAGGGAGTTCATGAAAAATGGACAACCGTTTCATGCCAGCAACTGAATTTTCTGAATCCCATAGTTGTTTCCAATCGCTAGCTTTCATTTGGTGTTGCGGTTATCGACCAATTAGTCCTTCACGTAAAGCATGTCCATCAGGAAAATATCTATGATGTCCTTCATAGAAAGTTTTACGTAGTGCTTTGGAATAGCGTGCTTCGAGTCATGGTCCGCATAAAGGACAAGCATGGTAACCCGAAATCGATAAACCTGAACATTCACCATAACCAGGCCAATCATGCATTGTCCACATAAGTATGCCTTGCACTCGCACGTCTCATCTTCTTAAAGATTGAGACATGTCACACACAGTAATCCCATCCCATAAAATGCGTAGTTCTTCTACAAGTGGTGCAAGATATACATCCATGTTTTTTACCTTATACTTACCTCGTACAATAAGAGCTAATAATAAATGACCTTTCTTTGTGGCCAACCATGGTGGGATATTATGATTGACCAAACATACAGGCCATGTGCTCCATGAAGAACTGCGTAATCCAAATGGATTCACTCCATCCATAGCTAGGCCTAGATGTATGGACCGAGACTTACTAGCAAACTCTGGCCACTTACTATCTATGTGCTTCCAAGCATTAGAGTCAGCAGGCACTCACATTACACTATCTATAGACCTGCTCTTTGTATGCCATGACATTAACTTAGCTATAGATTTGCATCTAAACATTTTCTTAATTCATGGAATGATAGGAAAGTGGCCAAGAACCTTTGCGGGGATTGCTTTGCCTACAACCTCTTCTCTAAATCTATTTGCTCCACACTTTGGACATACGTTGTCGGGAAGATTTGCATCTTCCAGTTGATAACCAGAGGAAATAAAAGCAACTTAATTGGTGAATTCTAAACCTCTTTTATATCACTGTTGATCAGTTGTGCTAATTGGATTAACTATTTTGAAAATGTTATCAGGTATGAAGGATGAAGCAGGACATATGTTCATATTAGGGTTTACCCTAAGTACTTAATTAATGAGTATTTATATTTATACATGCTAGAAACATGGGTATATAACTCTAGTTCATATGATTTATGACAATAGGGTTCATTTGAAGGGTCTCAAAAGGTTCTAATAGGTTCATGTTAGAGTTTATTTATGTTCCAAAGGGTTAATGATAGGGTTTATGAGCTAGTGGTAGGATTAATCCAAAGGATCTTAAATGATTCCATTGGGTTAATGTTAAGGGTTTAGATGATTTATAATGGGTTAAAGCTAGGGTTCAGAAGGATTTTAATGATCTAACCCAGGGGGTTTTATGGGTTTCCAATAGGTTTTCTAGGATTCAATATATTTAAAGGGTTAACATAGATGTTATTCAAAAACATTAATATCTAAATTACATATTGTATTAAACATTAAACTATGTCATTAATAATTATTTTAATTATTTGTGTGCATTTAAAAACTAAGGTTCTAATTAATTAAAAGCTTAACCTAAGCTTAATTTAACGGATTTATTTAATTGAGAAATGTAGGCTAATTAGATTAAAATGAATAATTAAATGGATAAATAACTAGTGGACTATATGAGTGCTAGGGAAAAGAATGGCTTATATAAGTTGTGTAACTAAAGAGATTTAAGGAGTGGTCTCAATAGAAGATGCACTTAAAGTGAAAAAAGTGGGTTAAGAGAAAGAGTGGAGAGAATTAGTGAAGATGAAAAGAGAGGAGTAGAAATTAAGTGTAATTAAAGTAGAAAAGTTAAACTGGAAAGTGTGGTGGAAGTAAGGAGATTAAAGTGTGGTTGTAGATTAAAAGTTAAAACAAAAGAGTCGTATAGAGAAGACTCTATGTGTGTATAAATGTGTGTGTTGTGCTTCAAATTTCTTAATGTTTTCTTTACAGGTATTTATCTCCGCTTCTTCTTGACTGCCTTCTGTATGCTGAAGAGAGTGATTAAGTTTTTTTCCCCTCTTCTGTAGAGAAAGAATGTAGAGATAAGTTAGACCTTCTGTCCCTTCTCCTGGCGACTACTCAAGGCTGATGAGAGTGGAGGCTGATGAAAAGATTGTAGTGACTCCTGGGTAGAGGCATAGCACAATGGCTATGTGAGGAGAGTTTAGAGAGAGAAGATAGAGTCTGATGTGTTTTTTGACTAGCGGTTGAATTCACGCACGCATAGTCTTTTTCTTCCCTTGATTTTGGCGGCGCAACAGGCACGAAAGCTGAGAGAGCAGAGAGAGATCTGGCGAGTGACGAGGGCCTGTCACTGGATGAGAGAGAAATTTTAGTTTTAAATTTTGTTTTGTTTTTCTCTGCTGTCCTCCCTCCACGGCGACTGCAGCAGGCAGCGTGCACGCAAAGAGAGAGAGAGAGAGAGAGAGAGAGAGAGAGAGAGAGAGAGAGAGAGAGAGAGAGAGAGAGAAAGAGAGAGAGAGAGTCACGATGATTGGAGGGGCAGGCAGGTATGTGCGCTCGCTTAGAGGATATTGCGATGGGGTCAGTATTGGTCAGGGTAGAACATAAATAGAGGAGAGAGCTGCGGGAAAAATTACAAACGTGTTCTCATATATATGCTGAGACATTAGAAGAAACACATATGAATAGAAATGCCTTTTGCCAGAGAAGTGATTGACCTTCCGAATTTAAAATAGGATTGTGATCTACACTAAACAAGTTTTTTATGGACATCAAAGTGCAAACTTAGCGATCTTTAGGATGCATTAATTCACGCAGATGCATTTCTCTTATTACTCATGTTCCATAAGAAAACTGTTGAAAAGAGTGGCTTTCTCGGGCTCGAAGAAGGATCAAAAGACAATTCATGCGCTCCATTCTATGGAAATTATTGAAGGCAGAGAGAGAGAGAGAAACTAAAAAACTTATGTCTGAAAAAAATGACGCACGCGAGCTGGGAAAAGAGAGAGAGAGAAAGAAAGAAAGACATATATATAATTTCTTTCATTGTTTTACTTAGATATAATTAGATATAATTAGATATAATTAAATATTTTATTGTTTTAATGATATAAATTAATAAATAATTATTAAGATTAATTAATTCTTAGCATAGGATATGTAAGCTAATGCATGAGCGTGGATAAGAGCTATGTCATATATGTATATACATAATGTGTAGATGCATGAGCTAATGAATGTGTGCATGTCAATTAGTTTTGGTGCATATTAATGAGTGTTAATGCATTTGCATGAATATGTGTGTTTAAAAAAATGAGTGTGATGTTACGATGCATGAGAATCTGTGTTTAGATGTAAGTACATGGGTTCTTTTAAGCATAAGCATAAATGTGTTTATATTTGCATCATATCAACATGTTAGTATGTCTAAGTTAAATATTAGCATGTGCAAGAATGTATGTTAGAATCCATGAGCATGAGTATGCTTTAATGTATGTGAAGTATGTCTTTTATGTTTTATTGATTTATTGTAAGATTACTAATACTTAATGTTTTCTTTACAGAAACAATGAAGATGACAGAGAAATGAAGTGCAGTGAACCGAATGTTTTTTTTCCAGTGTCGAGAAGCATTGAAGAATAATGAGCAATTGAAGAGCAAATGAAGAGCAGTGAAGCTCATGTTTTTTGCAGAAACATTGAAGATTACAATTAATTGAAGTGAAGACAATTGAAGTGAAGCGGCAGCTTAAAGATCCATTTAAATCTTATTTCTCATTTAGTCAACTATCCAATTGACTAGACAATTATCCAATTGTTTAGGCCTTCCAGTTGTATTAGAATTATTAATTCGAACCATTAGCATATCATTTAATTCATTCAAACAGTTAGCATCAAATTGTTTCATTAGTTTTTCCATTACTTTCCTTGATGTCTTCTAAGTTAGTTCATGAGTCTGAACACAGTACTATTGAAAATATTGAAAATATTCCGCCAACTCTAGACAGACCAGAGCCCTCTAGCTTACCTGAAAGTTTAGTAGAAGAACCCATTATGGAAGTTTCAATCTCATATCAGGAAGCTGTTGCTATGTACGAGGCTGCCCGTCCTTACGGTCCATAGTTAATTAAAACTATTTACTTTTATAAGAGAACTTTAGTTTCAGTCATAGAATTAGGTAATTTATATTGGAACCCTTATTTTCATAAGCCTGAGTTTGCTACAAACACCCCGCGTGTGCCGAACAATTTAGGAGGATGACTTGATCCACCATCCGAGCATCTCTCACGACCCGACATTGGTGAACCCGACGTGAACAAACGGCGATGCAGCTCAGAAGCTTCTTCATCCGTGGGAGCAGTGGCTTTGTCTTTGACTCCTTGCACTCTTCTAGGTGTTGAGGGCTGTTCCCTAGGGAACTGAGCGCCTCCACGAAGAGTGGCAAGTAGCTATCCTCATCTCGCCACCCCTTTTCATCGACATTAGAAGCAAGAACGTTTGCACGACTATTCATTAGCAATTGATGTATTAGATTTTGATTCTATTAAAAATTGTATAAACTTATACACAAGTCACTCTTTAAGCCTCTTCTTCGATTCAGATTCCAGGTATTTATATTTGGATTCTTTTTGCTTGCACATAATTAAATGAAAATGACATCTAATGTAGAGAATCTTCTGCATGATATGGAAGCACGATTAATTTCATCTATAGATTTAAAGCTTAATTCCAAGTTTGAGTCCTTAAACTCGTTTCTTTCAATCTTAACTACAGTAGTATCTGATTTTAATACAAATCTTAAGTCAATAGATACTCAATTTGATCACGAGTTTAGGAATTTAGAAGGAGTTCTTCATTATGAACTATCAAATTTAAATGAACAGATAGAAACATTAGCAAATCATGTAAAGGAAATCTCTTCATTCAAAACTATTGGTCAAGACATTGCAAATTTAAAAGAGAACATTGAAAGGTTAAACAATGAAATACACGAAAGTGCTACATGTGAATGCAAAGATAGATATCAAGTACGAGTTCAAAGTAGATCTATGTATTCTATTGACCAAAATCCTTTACCCGATCATAGAAAAGTTGATCCTAAGGCTTTATATCAAAGACCGAAGAGAACTGTAAGATGCTTCTGGTGTGACCAACTAGGTCATACTTATGGGAATTGTATGGCCTATGAGAAAGCATGTAGCCAACAACTGGTATTAGAAAGTGAACAAAAAATATGTGATTATCAAAGGCATCTACCATTGAGATTAAACGTAGGTAGAGGAGGAATGATAGACTATTTTGACCAAGAAAAATTTAGTTCTAAAACCAAACGTCAAAAACAATGGAAACCTAAGAGTCATAAGGAGAAAAGCAATGTATGTCAATTACATTCTATGAACACCAAGATTGACCCTAAATGTGAATGCTTGGACAATGATCAAAACCTTCTTACACCTAAATCTATGAGTAACATTGATATTCAAACTACATTTAAGGATCAAGATACATTGAAAAAGTTTAAGAAAAAAAAAGATGTAAAGATAAAAGATGATGAAAATGAACAATCCATTAATGGAAATGAAGACATTTATGTGGATAAAACAGAACCTAAAGTCATGGAAATTGACAATAAATGTGATCAAAATAAAAATGATGAAAGAAGAGTACAAACATCTGAAGACGAAAATCTTCAACTTCAATCAGAACATGACAAAAATATGGGAAAATGGATACAAGAAGCCATATTGAAGATTGAAAATGATACCAAAAACTCATCTAAAGTTAAGATAAAGAAGAACAATTTTAGAGAATAGTTTTATTATGATGAAATTGTTTATTGAAGTTAAAATGTTTTAAATTTTGATATTGCTTGTTGCATATATGTCTGTTTCCCTAAAGATTGAGAAACATATACCTAAAAATGTTTAGTTTTATGAAGTTTAATGCTTGAAAAGCTAGTATTAAGTTTTCATTATGATTTGTTTAATCAAAAGAATTCTAAAATATGAAAACACAAAGTTTGTTCAAAGTAAACAACAACATGTTTTGAAATTAGGCTTGCAATGATTCATATGCTTGTCATTTCCTAAATTTATGAAGAACTTATGATTTTTTTTTTCTTTCTTTCATAAAAAGGAAGAAATCTATTATGATGAACAATTATGAAGAACATTATTATAATGAAATGATAAATATTTTGTTTATAGTAATTATGATGGTATACTTTTAGAAAGAAGAAATATACATGATATAAATATGATTATGATTAATATGAAGCACATGATACAATCAGATGATGATTTCTTTAGTGTGGGTTTCTTTTGCAGGAAAACCAAGAGAAGATTTGAATATGAAATTTATTAATTTTGCGTGTCTAACTGTTGCTGGTTGAGTTTTAACAGGTCTTTGAAGAACAAATTAAGATGCATAAAGATGAGCAAATTGAAGATGAAGCATATTGAAGATAAAATTGATTTTAGGTCGTATTTTTCTTTGTCTTAAAATTTTGTTTTACGTATTTTATTTGCATTCATATAAAACTAATTGTTAAAATCTGGAATGAAGAATATTAATTTATAAAGGACTCTATTTAACCATATTAGGAAAATAGACATAATTTATATTTATACATTTATAGATTAAGTGAGATTTGTTAAAAATAGAAGGATTTGTAGTTCATTTAGATAACGAAAGTAGTTGTATATATGTAGGAGCATATTGTTGCATGATACATGTCTGTGAAAACCTAGATCTTTCTTGTCCATGCAGCTAGATCCTTAGCTCGGATTAAGGGGTTAAGCCTTTCCCCTTTAAAACAAAAAAGTAGCGAAAAAAAAAAGAATATTGACATGGAAGTTATACCTTCTTCCACCCCAAAAAGGTATTTACATTTATTATTGACATGAAGTTTACATCATATGTATATGAAGAGAACTAGTTGTGAAAAAACACATCTAGTAATTAAAATTGGGCATACAAGGCGGCTGTCTGTCCAAGTAGATTTAGTAGATTTCTTTGGCATGCTTGATTGCCCATATGTGAATGCATATATATGACGAAACCTGCATTTGAATGAATGAAAATGAATTCTGTTTTATACTAATCTTTGCATAGTTTATAAATGGATGAAATGTAAATTAATGTTTGTTGACTGAACAGGTTACTAGTTTACCTTTATACTTTAATATGTTTTCATTGCCAGATGTAATTGAAATAAACTTCATGTGCATGTTGAAAAGATTAAAAATTTGATAATTTAAAATATGTTTATTAAAAGAATTGATGCTTTTCTATGATTTAATTTCAGGATAATCATTGAAAATGCCGCTTCCCTTAATCTGCAAGTTGGCCCATCGAGGACGATGTGCAGGTTTGGTGGCGGTGGATGTCGGGAAGATTTGCATCTTCCAGTTGATAACCAGAGGAAATAAAAGCAACTTAATTGGTGAATTCTAAACCTCTTTTATATCACTGTTGATCAGTTGTGCTAATTGGATTAACTATTTTGAAAATGTTATCAGGTATGAAGGATGAAGCAGGACATATGTTCATATTAGGGTTTACCCTAAGTACTTAATTAATGAGTATTTATATTTATACATGCTAGAAACATGGGTATATAACTCTAGTTCATATGATTTATGACAATAGGGTTCATTTGAAGGGTCTCAAAAGGTTCTAATAGGTTCATGTTAGAGTTTATTTATGTTCCAAAGGGTTAATGATAGGGTTTATGAGCTAGTGGTAGGATTAATCCAAAGGATCTTAAATGATTCCATTGGGTTAATGTTAAGGGTTTAGATGATTTATAATGGGTTAAAGCTAGGGTTCAGAAGGATTTTAATGATCTAACCCAGGGGGTTTTATGGGTTTCCAATAGGTTTTCTAGGATTTAATATATTTAAAGGGTTAACATAGATGTTATTCAAAAACATTAATATCTAAATTACATATTGTATTAAACATTAAACTATGTCATTAATAATTATTTTAATTATTTGTGTGCATTTAAAAACTAAGGTTCTAATTAATTAAAAGCTTAACCTAAGCTTAATTTAACGGATTTATTTAATTGAGAAATGTAGGCTAATTAGATTAAAATGATTAATTAAATGGATAAATAACTAGTGGACTATATGAGTGCTAGGGAAAAGAATGGCTTATATAAGTTGTGTAACTAAAGAGATTTAAAGAGTGGTCTCAATAGAAGATGCACTTAAAGTGAAAAAAGTGGGTTAAGAGAAAGAGTGGAGAGAATTAGTGAAGATGAAAAGAGAGGAGTAGAAATTAAGTGTAATTAAAGTAGAAAAGTTAAACTGGAAAGTGTGGTGGAAGTAAGGAGATTAAAGTGTGGTTGTAGATTAAAAGTTAAAACAAAAGAGTGGTATAGAGAAGACTCTATGTGTGTATAAATGTGTGTGTTGTGCTTCAAATTTCTTAATGTTTTCTTTACAGGTATTTATCTCCGCTTCTTCTTGACTGCCTTCTGTATGCTGAAGAGAGTGATTAAGTTTTTTTCCCCTCTTCTGTAGAGAAAGAATGTAGAGATAAGTTAGACCTTCTGTCCCTTCTCCTGGCGACTACTCAAGGCTGATGAGAGTGGAGGCTGATGAAAAGATTGTAGTGACTCCTGGGTAGAGGCATAGCACAATGGCTATGTGAGGAGAGTTTAGAGAGAGAAGATAGAGTCTGATGTGTTTTTTGACTAGCGGTTGAATTCACGCACGCACAGTCTTTTTCTTCCCTTGATTTTGGCGGCGCAGCAGGCACGAAAGCTGAGAGAGCAGAGAGAGATCTGGCGAGTGACGAGGGCCTGTCACTGGATGAGAGAGAAATTTTAGTTTTAAATTTTGTTTTGTTTTTCTCTGCTGTCCTCCCTCCACGGCGACTGTAGCAGGCAGCGTGCACGCAAAGAGAGAGAGAGAGAGAGAGAGAGAGAGAGAGAGAGAGAGAGAGAGAGAGAGAGAGAGAGAGAGAGAGAGAGAGAGAGAGAGAGAAAGAGAGAGAGAGAGAGTCACGATGATTGGAGGGGCAGGCAGGTATGTGCGCTCGCTTAGAGGATATTGCGATGGGGTCAGTATTGGTCAGGGTAGAACATAAATAGAGGAGAGAGCTGCGGGCAAAATTACAAACGTGTTCTCATATATATGCTGAGACATTAGAAGAAACACATATGAATAGAAATGCCTTTTGCCAGAGAAGTGATTGACCTTCCGAATTTAAAATAGGATTGTGATCTACACTAAACAAGTTTTTTATGGACATCAAAGTGCAAACTTAGCGATCTTTAGGATGCATTAATTCACGCAGATGCATTTCTCTTATTACTCATGTTCCATAAGAAAACTGTTGAAAAGAGTGGCTTTCTCGGGCTCGAAGAAGGATCAAAAGACAATTCATGCGCTCCATTCTATGGAAATTATTGAAGGCAGAGAGAGAGAGAGAAACTAAAAAACTTATGTCTGAAAAAAATGACGCACGCGAGCTGGGAAAAGAGAGAGAGAGAAAGAAAGAAAGACATATATATGATTTCTTTCATTGTTTTACTTAGATATAATTAGATATAATTAAATATTTTATTGTTGTAATGATATAAATTAATAAATAATTATTAAGATTAATTAATTCTTAGCATAGGATATGTAAGCTAATGCATGAGCGTGGATAAGAGCTATGTCATATATGTATATACATAATGTGTAGATGCATGAGCTAATGAATGTGTGCATGTCAATTAGTTTTGGTGCATATTAATGAGTGTTAATGCATTTGCATGAATATGTGTGTTTAAAAAAATGAGTGTGATGTTACGATGCATGAGAATGTGTGTTTAGATGTAAGTACATGGGTTCTTTTAAGCATAAGCATAAATGTGTTTATATTTTCATCATATCAACATGTTAGTATGTCTAAGTTAAATATTAGCATGTGCAAGAATGTATGTTAGAATCCATGAGCATGAGTATGCTTTAATGTATGTGAAGTATTTCTTTTATGTTTTATTGATTTATTGTAAGATTACTAATACTTAATGTTTTCTTTACAGAAACAGTGAAGATGACAGAGAAATGAAGTGCAGTGAACCGAATGTTTTTTTTTCAGTGTCGAGAAGCATTGAAGAATAATGAGCAATTGAAGAGCAAATGAAGAGCAGTGAAGCTCATGTTTTTTGCAGAAACATTGAAGATTACAATTAATTGAAGTGAAGACAATTGAAGTGAAGCGGCAGCTTAAAGATCCATTTAAATCTTATTTCTCATTTAGTCAACTATCCAATTGACTAGACAATTATCCAATTGTTTAGGCCTTCCAGTTGTATTAGAATTATTAATTCGAACCATTAGCATATCATTTAATTCATTCAAACAGTTAGCATCAAATTGTTTCATTAGTTTTTCCATTACTTTCCTTGATGTCTTCTAAGTTAGTTCATGAGTCTGAACACAGTACTATTGAAAATATTGAAAATATTCCGCCAACTCTAGACAGACCAGAGCCCTCTAGCTTACCTGAAAGTTTAGTAGAAGAACCCATTATGGAAGTTTCAATCTCATATCAGGAAGCTGTTGCTATGTACGAGGCTGCCCATCCTTACGGTCCATAGTTAATTAAAACTATTTACTTTTATAAGAGAACTTTAGTTTCAGTCATAGAATTAGGTAATTTATATTGGAACCCTTATTTTCATAAGCTTGAGTTTGCTACAGACACCCCGCGTGTGCCGAACGATTTAGGCGGATGACTTGATCCACCATCCGAGCATCTCTCACGACCCGACAACGTGGAGATGCCCATACTCATTCCGAAAGAGAATGCAATCATTCGGACAAGCATGAATTTTAGCATAATCCAATCCAATGCACTGTAAAAGTTTTTTCGCATCTCCACGTGTTGGAGGCATGTCATTTCCCTCTGGCAAAAGATTGATCTTTAAGAAGCCTACAATAAGCAATTAAAACGACATTAGTAGATAAAGTTATTGTGATACAACAATGAAAGCCAATTTGTTCTCCACTTACCTAAACAATTCAATGACATGACTATCTGACCATCCATAAATGGATTGCCGATTGAGCATCGTGAGTGATGCACGTAGTACATATATCTTTGCTCCATTGTAAAGTGGTGAACGAGCTAGGCTTCCCATGTTTTCATATTCTTCATGGACTCCTGATCGTGGAATTTCTCTTGTGTCCTTGAAACTCTCGACACCTTGTCCATCATGATCTTCGTCCATCTCATAAAAATCTTCAAGCATCTCTTCCATATGTTCATTCTGTGTAATATTATTAGTACTTGCTTGTCCGTCTAAGTCCTCTTTTTCTCTCTTTTGTCCAAGAGAGGTTACCGTTGCAATGTGGTTTGGGTCCATCTGCTCACCTGGCGGACCATGTGAATGATAGCGTAGGTTTTCTAGTGGACTCCTATCAAAGGATCCATACTCTCTAACATGTGCATTACAAATCCGTCGTTTCCGATAAATTTGATACTTGCACTGTGTGCAATGACATGCCATTCTCTCTTCAGGATCCAAAGAAGCCATCTGCTACAATATGGTTTTTTTATTAAACCTAAAAATCATACTCTTAAAGACTTAAACCTAAAATACTAAACCTAAATACTTAAATACCTAAAAAAACTTAAAACCCTAATTTTAAAACCCTAATCTATTTTATATATATATATATATATATATATATATATATATATATATATATATATATATATATATATATATATATATATATTTATTTATTTATTTATTTATTTATTCAGGTTTTTTTCTCTTAATTGAGTTATATGCCTAAGAATGTGAGAGATTTTTTTATTATTTCTTTTCTTTTCTTTTTTATTTATATATTTATTAGATATTTTAATTACTGCTTTCTTTTTTTTAAATATTATGTTTACTTTATATATCTTTATTTTATAGTTTATATATATTAAATGTTTTATTTCTTTCTTTTTTTATGTTTATATATTTTAATATTATATTATGTTTTATTTTTATGTTTTATGTTATATTTATGTTTAAGTATATTTATTAAATAAATACTAAAAATGAAAATATGATGTGTATATGTATAAAGGTATATGTATATGTATTTATGTATGAGAATGTGTATGTATTTATGTATGTGTGATCATTACATTTTAATGTTTTTATGACATGCATATGCATTGAGTATGTTTGTTTGAGATGAATGATATGAATGGTTAATGATTTTATTATGTATGTCGGTATGAAATGGAGGGTATGAAGGGTGTATGTGTGTTTATTTATCTAAATTGTTTACATGTATATGGTTTGAATTCCTAAACCTTTTTTATGAGTTTTAGGTTACCAAAAGGAGGGTCTACTTAGCCATTATCCCTTAACTTTCTCAAAGATTTCATCATATTTATCCAATTTTTCCCTTATCCAATCATTTATTCTATCTAAGCTTAACTTTTCATTACCTTCTTTATCCATTAGTCAAGCTTCTTCAAACCTTAGAAACTTATTAGAAATGCATTAGATTTAATGAAATGTTTGTACCCATGTTAGTGAATGTTAGATATGTTATGTATGAATAGTTGATACATGCATGTTAAATGTTAGTGCATGTAAATGTTAGGTATGTTAGTAAAAGTTAGGCATGTTAATGAATGTTAGATGAATGTTAGTGCATAAATGTTAGATGTTAGTGCATGTTAATGCATGTTAGTGCATGCATTTGTTAATGCATGTATATGTTAATGCATGTTAGTGCATGCATATGTTATTGCATGTTAGGTGTTAGTACATGTATGCATAGTTAATGCATGTATATTAGATATTAGTGCTTGCATGTTGTGTGCTTGTGCATGTATGTTCATGCATATGTGTTAATGCATATTTGTATGTTAGTGTATGCATGTTATGCATGCATGTGTGTTTGTGCATGTATGTTCACGCATGTGTGCTAGTGCATGTGCATGTATGCATGTGTGTATGTTAGTGCATGCATGCTCATATATGTGTATGTTAGTGCATGCATGTTCATATATGTATGTTAGTACATGTAAGTTCATGATAGGAATGGTATGCATGTGTATTAGTGCATGTTCATTTATGCATATGCATGTATGCATGCATGTGTGTTAGTGCATGTATGTTAAGACATGTGTGTTAATGCATGTGATTTATGTATGCATGTTATGTATGCATGTTCAGTTATGCATGTGCATGTATGCATGTGAGTTATGTTAGTGCATATATGTTCATGCATGTGTGTTAATGCATGTGATTTCATGTATGCATGTTATGTATGCATGTTATGTATGCATGTTCATTTATGATTGTGCATGTATGTTCATGCATGTGTGTTAATGCATGTGATTTCATGTATGCATGTTATGTATGCATGTTCATTTATGTTTGTCCATGTATGTTCATGCATGTGCGTTAGTGCATGTAAGTTTATGCATGCTAGTTAAATGCATGTTCATTTATATGTATGTATGTTATGTTTGCATGTTCATTCATGCATGTGTATGTATGTTCATGCATGTGTGTTAGTGCATGTAAGTGTATGGATGTAAGTTTATGTATGCATATATATCTATGCATGTGCGTGTATGCATATGAGATATGTTAGTATATGTTTATGTTTGCATGTGATTTATGTATGCATGGCAGAAAAGTTAATCATCTTATATTAAACTGAGTTTTTAAAGATGTTAAGTTTAAATGAGTGTTTAATCTTTTATAAAAGCATACTTATATTTCTCATGTTATTTTTCAGATGATATGCAGCCCTGTTGAAGACGAACTAAAGAATTGAAGTGAGGAAAAGAATTTACTTAGCTAGAATTCTATTGATTAGTTTTGTATAGGATATCAATTTTATAAACAATATCTTATAGCTTTTGTATAGGAAACCATTCATCTAAACATATAATATTAATCTATTTGCATTTCATCATATGTCCGAAGAAGCTTCATCTAGTAGTACTTTTTTACCTCCATCTACATTTGAAATACTATTTCCTAGACCAGTTGAAGTTAATGATACTCAAAATATAGAAATTGAAGAACTAGTAAAAGATAAAATTGTAGAAGAAACTTTTCATTCAAGAGAGTTTGAACATAGATTATCTAGAACATTACCATTAATTTCCATTGTTTCACCTGGTACTGAAAATAGTGAGAATCTTTTTCCTCCATCCATAGCTGGAAACACAGATAATTCTCAAATAGATTCAAACATAATAGAAATCATTAAAGATAAAGTTTTTGGTGAGGAATTAATCCTACCACCCTACATAGACGCAGTCAGTAGATATAGAAACACTTTGCCTTACGGACCTTAGGAAAAAACATACTTGTTCTGCATAGTCACCTTGTGTGCGTCGTTAGTGAGACGATTGAATTGATCCACCAATCGTCATGAATCGCTCCCACAGCGGTACCTTAGATCTATCGCAAGTATCACAGGTTCGGATATATTCTTTGACTTCCTTCCACCAAAAGTCCCTTGGCATGAGTTCTATTATTTTATTCACTCCAAAATGTCCTGCTCGAAGGTTTTCATGGCGTTGTTGAAGTACTTGGATCCTGGGCTTTCCTAGAGGGACATATAGTAGGTTCTTATAGAGTAGTAACCCATCCTTTTCCTGAAATTCGTTTACTTCTTGGAATTTTCCTTCTTGAGATTTCTGCTTAATGTTACAAAACAATGCGTCCTCTAGTAGATTTTCACGGATCAAATGATTCAAGGCTGAAGCTTCATGATGGCTTGAAGAGATAGCTGCTCATTGGAGATGCTCAGGCTTGATTCATACACTCTCTTGTTGATCAAAGGCCTCTTCACCCTTCTTTGGTGCAAGGTAAGATCTTCTAGACAAGGCATCTAACTCACATTGTTGACATCCTAGATGGTAGGTGATGACAAAGTCGAACTTGGATATAAAGTTACTCCATCGAGATTGCCTTCTATTGAGAATGTGGGTGGTCATAAAATACTGTAGGTTCTTTTGATCTATATACATAGTAACTTTATGAGCTGCTCCTTCTAGATGGTGATGCCATGTATCAAACGCATCCACTATGGCAAGAAGTTCTTTATCATGAATTTCATAATTAATTTCTGGAGAGGAAAATTTCCTTGAATGATATGCAACTGGATGTAGGTTTCCATCATCTCCATATTGGGATAGAATGGCCCCTAGGGCAAAGTCTGATGCATCTATTTCTAGGAAGAAGGGTTTGTTCGAATCAGGGTGAAATAGGATTGGGGCAGTAGTGAATGCAGGTTTCCAGGTTTGAAAGGATTTTTCTGCTTCTTTGGTCCATGAAAATTTTAAGTTTTCTGTAAGCTTGGTAAGAGGTGTCACAATCTTGGAGTAATCTCTAATGAATATCCTATAAAAAATGGCAAACCCTAGAAAACATTGTACATCTTGAACACACGAAGGTGGTTGCCAATCAAGGATTGTCTTGATCTTCTTAGGGTCCATAAAGATTCCTTTCTCTGATACAATGTACCCTAAAAACTTCACTTCTATCTGATGGAAGTAGCACTTCTCCAATTTTGCATATAACCCTTTTTCTCTTAGTTTCTCTAGGACTATCTTTACCTGACATTCATGATCTTCTAGATAATTGAAGAATATCAAGATATCATCAAGATATATTACCACAAAATCATCTAAATACTCTCGAAAGATATCATTCATCATATGTTGAAAGACTGCTAGCGCATTTGTGAGACCAAATGGCATAACTACATGTTCAAAGTGTCCATATCTTGTTCGGAATGCTGTCTTCCATTCATCTCCTTCTCTGATCCTAACAAGTTTGTATGCTCCTAGAAGGTCAATCTTAGTGAAGAACTTTGCTTTTCCGAGGCGTTCCAAGAGCTCTGATATAAGTGGTAGAGGATATCTATTCTTTATTGTGACTTTATTCAAACCATGATAGTCCACACTATTTCAAAGAGTTTCGTCCTTCTTCTTTACAAATAGGATATGGGCTCCTACAAGAATCTTCAAGTGTTTGATAAACCCCTTGGCTAGATTCTCATCAATATTCATATATGTAATTCTGTAAGTTCCTCTGGGGATAATCTATAGATTGGTGGGAAGGGTGGTTGTGCTTCCTCTTGAAGTTATATGACACAATCATAAGGTCTATGCTCTGGGAGCATATCTGCGTTCTTTTTTTAAAAGACATCTTCAAACCCTTGGTATGACATAGATCATATACGTCGGTTTCTTCCTTACTGCATGCATGAAGGCTTTGGCTCCAACATATTTTGGGTACTTCTAGATATCTCGACGGGTGATTTTATTATTCTCCCAATTAATTTCGGGATTATGTCTCTTTAACCACAACATTTCGATGACAACCATGTTTATTAGACTTGATATTACATTGAAACATATGTGTGAATCATGGTCACCAAGGTGTATTCTTAGTGGTATGGTTTCCATGGTTATATTCCCCGATGCTAGAGGCCATCCATCTACTACTTCAGCTATTACTGGCTTGTTCTTTCGAAGTACTGGAAATCCATGTTTCTTAACGTCGTCAACGAAACATGAGGAGGCTCTTGAATCTACCAGAGCTATAAGGGAAAGGGTCTTCTTAGACATGATTACCTTGATAGGGGAAAGACATGTTTCTACGGGTGTGGCTGGAATTATGAGACCCTTTCTTATATCCTGGTCCAGCTGTATGGTCTCTTTTACAACTAGACTTCCTCGTTTCCCTACTATACAAGGGTGGCTGTGACTTTGGAGCTCATTCTCTTGTTGGGACAATTAACTGCAATATGGCCAGGGTTTCCGCAATACACGCATAACTTGTTATCCCTCCTTCTTTGTTTTTGTTTTGGTGTTAGAGGATGGAACCTAGTTACATCTATCTGCATAGGTTCTGGCATAGACTCATCTCTAGGAGTGGGTTGGAAGGGTTTCCATTGGCGAGGTCTTCCTTCTACTTGTTTCTCTCGTTTCCTTTCAAAAAGGTGGTTATCACATTGAATAGATTGGTTGATGTCTTAACCTCTAGCATCATGAGTAGAAGGTCCTTCACATCAGCTCTTAAGACCCATCTAAATTGGCTTATGAAATAATCTTCATGCCAAGTGAGGTCACATATCAACTGCCTAAATTCAGATGCATAGGTAGAGGTAGGGTGGTTACCTTGACATAGCTTTCGAAGTTTTGTTTCTGCCACTTGACTCGAGTCTGCATCTCCAAATGTGGCGATGAGCTCTCCAAGAAATCCCTCATAGTCATGAAGTGTAGACATATCCTTCTCCAAGATTGGGGCGAACCATGATAAAGCTTGACCATAGAGCAAGGTTCCAATAAAACGGACCTTGGATGCATCATCTAGGTATCTATCAGGCTGCATGCGGATGTACATTTTGACTTGTTGCAAGAATCCTCCGAACTTTGTGCAATCACCATCGAACTTTTCTGGCATGCAGATCTTGGGTTCCCTCATGAAGGATGTACTAGATCGTTGATTTACTTGCATACTGCCAAATCATTTGGATTTGACTTAGATATTCTATCTGATGCCTTTTGCAAAAGTCCAGGGTTAGCCGATTGGAACTAGATAACTAAATTAAACATCGGAGATGGATGATCTATACAAGAACTTACTCAATCTTCAAAAGATGATAACTGTATGTTGACTTATTCATTTGAGTTTGCTTCAAGTTCTCTAACATAACTCTCATGACTTTCTAGAGCTCAATACACTCTAGAACAGTGAAGTTAGGAGCTGCTCATAAGATTCATAATTTCCAAGAATTTTTAGCTAAAGTCTTTGAGAAAAGTGTCCTATGCTGGATGATTTTCATTTTGAATTTGACTTGTTCAAGATATAGTAAGATTAACCCAAAGTAAATGGAAAATTTCCTTCTACAATTTACATTGGATTTTCAAGCCCATTCGGGCAAAGTAGTCCTCTAGTCGGGTGAAAAAAATCATGTAAATGTCGGTTGAAAGTAAACCATAGTACAAACATCCAAGTCAGATGTTTGGATCAACCAAACTTAAATTTTTCCAAATCAAATTCAAATGAATATAGAGTTCTCAAAGTCTTGATTGGGATAAAAATCCCATCTTTTTCATTGAGTCCATGCACCGATTATGCCCAAAACTGGACTAGTAATTAGAATCAATCCATTTCATATGTTCGTGCCTAGAATGCACATTGAGACACAATGAAGTGGCTAGGGATGTTCTTAGATCCACCATTATTATTTATCAAATTCTTTGCAGTTTGATGAGTTTATCAAAGTGCAAAGGTAGAGGGTGTTTTGAATCATTTGAACAGGGATCCCACCATAGAAATGAGACATGTTCCTCTGGTTTTAGAACATGACCATGTTCTTCCACCTTAAGAACATGAGGCTTGAATGTTGCCAGCTCTATTTTTTAGGAGAAAAATATTTTCCATGGGGGAAAGAATGTAATAGAGCAAGTCTAGGATCTAAGGGTCCGATCGGTTCAGACTGATTTGAAATTGGACACCGTTTGGTCACTCATGTGTATGACCAAAGATCTCGGGACTAGACTCATGCATAAGTTCATGTGGTCTCTTAAACAAGTAATCTACTTAGCCTAGTGGCTGATTTTCTCAAGGTTATGAAGGAGGAGGTCTTGGGTTCAACCCCCATGGGAAGCATAGGAAGAGAGTTTTGTCCAAGGAGTGCTAGAGCCTTCTAGCTCAAGTTAATGTGAGTTAACTTGGCTCTAGCAAGACTTAACTTGAGTGGTGAGTACACCCACCACTAGTGGACTCTAGTGGAAGGTACTAAAGCAATGGATGAGATCACTCCAACCACTAGTAGACTCTAGTGGAAGATATTAAATGAGTGGAGGAGATTGCACATGCACTTTATATGGACTCTAGTTACATTTGTTATCCTCATTGATCAAGGAGCTATATATACAAGCATAAGGTTGGGATGAGAGTCATCTCTCTAGCACGTGGTGTTCATAATTCTTAGTTTCTTGCACTAGTTCTCACTATGAGCTATTAATCCTCACCAGAATCATCAATAAGCACTTGAAACACATTCGCGACTAGCTCAAAGCGTTTTGAATGGAAATTTCCACTCGACAAGTAAGTTAAACATAAGCTTAAATCATTCTCACGAATTCGAAGTACTTATCCTTTCTTGAATTTATAATAAACACAAAAAGGCTC
The DNA here is from genome assembly GCA_020310875.1 of Ceratopteris richardii. Classification (NCBI taxonomy): domain Eukaryota; kingdom Viridiplantae; phylum Streptophyta; class Polypodiopsida; order Polypodiales; family Pteridaceae; genus Ceratopteris; species Ceratopteris richardii. The sequence continues at coordinate 130,703,336 of CM035415.1, forward strand.
CTATGCATTTTTCTCAAACCTGACAAGAACACCCAGCCTTAAAATACTGTAAGTAAGATCCTCCATAGTTGTTATTATAAGAAAAAAGATGTTTGTGATTTGTCACGGAAATTATCTAAAACTTAGTAATAGCAAGACGGTTGCGGCTTTTTTTTTTTCTTTTTTTGAGAGAGGGAGAGAGCACAGAAAATAATTATATTAAATGGGAACCAATACATTTTTGCAAGGGGATGCGCCCACCAATAATTACAAGGTTCTCATAAAGATAAACATATTTGTCACCATGAGGGAATGATGCCTTGATACAAGGAGTATTCTTGACTTTCAACACTCAATATATGGCCAACAAAAAGCCAATACGATACAAGGAGTATCTGTGACTTTCAGCACCTCGTAGATGGGAGAAGCCATTGTAAACCTTGTTACAGAGTACAAGGATAAAAAACATTTCTCGGATTATTGAGTTTATTGTCATTAAGATCAACATCCTTGATAGTCTTGATAACTGTATTCATTAGGAGCAGCTTCCTTAATAGTCTTCAGACTATACTCAGATAATCTAACAAGCTCTATCTTGCACAAAAATAAGTAATGTTTGTGGCCATTTTGAAAAAGTCTTTGATTCTTGCAAACCCAAAGGCACCATAAGATATGGGGTCTCCATAACTGCCACAAACTTAAAACCATTTTACTAGAAACTCTAATCAAAATTTCAAGATAAATCGCAACTCGGAGAATTGTTCCATGGGACTACATTTTTTGAGAACATGTTATACCTTTTCTGCATCTAGTCTAGGAAGGAAAATTATCAAGCGATGACCTTGCACAACAATGATAGTGAAGCTCTATTGTGCAAAGGACCTCCCTACTCACATTGTAAATCCAAGATTGGTCATCACCAAGGAAGCTAAGATTCCCATGAGCGCACATCCTACCGAGGGTACGAGCACTCTAAGACTCTTGAGGAGCCATGGGTGACCCCCATGGAGTTAGTCCCTGAAAGAAGTCCAAATCACTAATACGAATGGAGGTAATAAAAGAAGATTAAAAGAAATAAAAGATAGATATCTTACACAGATTTCTCAATCTTAATGTCCTATATTTTAGACTTGAATGAAATGTGGACTATCTCTCTCCCTCTCACATTCATATGTCAAGCATAGGAAAACTTGACCTTAGAAACTGAAGTAAATGTACTAAAATGTGTGTCGATTGAGGTGGAAGCGTGCACACTGGCTAATTTCACATAAAGAGTAAGATCGGTTCAGCAATAAATAATTTCCTATTACTATAGGGATATTTATACAAAGCTAAACAAGAGGGTTACTCTATGACTATGGGCCCTACTTACACTACAACATATGAGGGGCATACGGAAACTGCCTATACCGACGGTCACTCTCGATGTCCGTATAAACGTTGGAAAAGGTCACTTAAAGATACCGATGGTCAAGTGACCGTTGGTATGACCATTTTAAATAGATCGTCGGGGTGTGCCGCGATCGTCGGTATAAGCGTCGGTATGAGCGTCGGTATAAGTGTCGGTATAAGCGTCGGTATGAGCGTCGGTATAAGTGTCGGTATAAGCATCGGTAATTTACTAGAACTTACCGACGCCCATACTAGCACCCATACCGAGGCCGTGTTTTAAACATACCAGGAACCCAAGAGGAAAACTTCACATTTTTGCGCATGTTTGAGTACTATTTGTCTTCTGTCAAACTTGCACATGCGAACCGAATTGCGACGTGCATTGTCTTGTGCACACACACACACACACATAGAGATCTCTCTCTCTACACACACACTCTCTCTCGGTTTAGATCTCACATCTTGGTAAGTGGTGTGCGTACTGTTAGCCTTTGTCTTTCTCTATGCTTTAGGTCTTATAATTTCTCTTCTCTTTGATTTTGTTGAAGTTCTTTGGTGTCGATTGTTTGGAATTCGACGATAGATGACATACATTATGCTTTGACGACAACGATCCAAAAGAGGGACATACTTGTAAGTGATTGTTTTATTCTCTATTGATAGAGAGAGAAAGAGAGCGAGAAAGAGAGAGAGAAAGAGAGAGAGAAAGAGAGAGAGATGAGAAAGAGAGATAGAGAGAGAAAGAGAGAGAGAGGAGAGAGAGAGAAAGAGAGAGAAAGAGAGAGAGAGAGAGAGAGAAAGAGAGAGAAAGAGACAGAGAGATAAAGAGAGTGAGAGAGTGAGAGATAAAGAATGATGAAAGAAAGGAAGATAGAGATAGGAAAATAGAGCATACATACACACACACATACACACACACATCTACACATTTACACATGCATACATACACACATACATGTACGGACATGCATGCTTACATACACACACATATACACACATGCATGCTTACATACACACACATATACACACATGCATGCTTACATACACACACATACAAATATACACACATGCATACATACACACACACATGCATACACACAAACATACACACACATATATACACATATGCATACATACACATACACACACACATATACACACATACATACACACACAGATACATACACACATATACACACATGCATGCATACATACACACAAATATACACACATGCATGCATACATACACACACATATACACACATGCATGCATACACACATATACACATATACACACATGCATACATACACACACATGCGTACACATATACATACACACACATATACACATATGCATACACACATACATACACACATGCATGCATATATACACACACGTACACATATACGCACATGCATGCATACATACACACACATACACATATACACACATGCATACATACACGCACACATGTAGACACATGCATACATACACACACATATGTACACACATGCATACATACACACATATACACACATGCATGCATACATACACACATACGTGTACACACATGCATACATACACACACATATGTACACACATGCATACATACACACATATACACACACATGCATACACACATACATACACACACACATATACACATATGCATACACACATACATACACACATACATACACACATATACACACATGCATGCATACATACACACACATACGCATATACACACATCCATGCATACATACACACACATACACATATAAACACATGCATACATACACACACATGTACACACATGCATACATACACACACATATGTACACACATGCATACATACACACATATACACACATGCATGCATACATACACACACATATACACACATGCATGCATACACTCACACACACACACACATACATACACACATGCTTGGACACATACACACATGAATGCATACACACACATACACATATACTCACACATCCATACATATACACACATACACATATACAGACATGCATACATTCACACACACACACATACATACACACATGCACACATATACACCCACATAAGCTAGTGTTTTATTTAAATATATATATTCTTGATTTTGAAGTTTTTTTTTACATTAAATATATAAAAAAAGGATTAGGGGTTTTAGGCTATTTACACATACATAGACATGCACATATAATACATATATACATGTATATACACCTGCATACAGAAATATACATATTTTAGGTCTAGATATTTAAGATTAGGGTTATAGGGTTTAGACATACATATAACTCAATTACATTTAATTTAAGAAAAAATATGGAAAAAAATAAGGAAAAAACCTAAATATATAAATAAACATATATATAAAATAGGATTAGGGTTTTAGGATTAGGGGTTTAGATTTTTATAGGTGTTTAAGTATTTAGATTTTAGTATTTCACGTTTATGTATTTAGGTTTTAGTATTTCAAGTTTAAGTCTAAGTCTTTCTGATTAGGGTTTTAGGGCGTATATAAATATACATATTTTAGGTGTAGATCTTTAGATTAGGGTTTTAGGGTTTAGGCATACATATAACTCAATCAAATTTATATAAAGAGAAAATATAGAAAAAAATTAAAGAAAAATTCTGAATATATAAATAATTATAAAAAATAGGATAATTATATAGATAAATAAATATAAAAAGAACTAGTGTTTTAAATAATTTAAGTAAATGTATATAATTAGATTTATAAAAATAGGATTAATTAAGAAAAAAATCTGAATATGTAAATAAATATATAAATAAAGTAGGATAATTATATAGATAAATAAATATGATAAGAACTAGTGTTTTAAATAAAGAAATGAAATATACATGATGAAATATATGTTTTGAGGTTTCAAGAAAAAATCTGAATAAATAAATAAATATATATATATATATAATAGGATAATTATATAGATAAATAAATATAAAAAGAACTAGTGTTTTAAATAATTTAATTAAATACATATAATAAAATATATAAAAATAGTACTAATAATTAAGAAAAAAATCTGAATATATAGATAAAATAGAATAATTATATAGATTAGGGTTTTAGGTTTTTTAGGTTTTTTAGGCTTCAGTATTTCAAGTTTAAGTCTTTAGGAGTATGATTCTTAGGTTTAATAAAAAAACAAATGTTCTAAAATGTCCATAGTGTAGCAGATGGCATCTTTGGATCTCGAGGAGAGAATGGCATGTCCTTGCACTCAGTGCAAGTATCAAATTGAGCAAAAACCACGGATTTGTACTGCACATGTTAGAGAGTATGGATCCTTTGATAGGAGTCGACTAGAAAACCTATGCTACCATTTGCATGGTCTCCCAGGTGAGCAGATGGACCCAAACAATATTGCACCGGTAACCTCTTGTGGACAAAAGAGAACAAAAAAGGACTTAGACATACAAGCAAGTACTGATAATATTACACAGAATGAACATATGGAAGAGATGCTCGAAGCATTTTATGAGATGGACGAAGATCATGATGGTGGAGAGGATGTCGAGAGTTTCATGGACACAATAGAATTTCCACGATCAGAAGTCCATGAAGAATATGAAAACATGCGAAGACTAGCTCGTTTACCACTTTACAATGGAGCAAAGATTTCTGTACTACGTGTGTCACTCGCGATGCTCAATCTGCATTCCATTTATGGATGGTCAGATAGTAGTGTCACTAAATTGTTCAGGTAAGTGGAGAACAAATTTGCTTTCATTGTTGTATCAAAATTACTTTATTTCCTAATATCGTTTTAATTGCTTATTGTAGGCTTCGTAAAGATCATTTTTTGCCAGAGGGCAATGACATGCCTCCAACATGTGGAGATGCAAAAAGAACTTTATTATACGAAAATTCATGCTTGTCCGAATGATTGCATCCTCTTTCGAAATGAGTATGAGCATCTCCATGTATGTCCAAAGTGTGGAGAAAATAGATTTAGAGAAGACCTTGTAGGCGAAGAAATTCCCGCAAAGGTTCTTTGCCACTTTCCTATCATTCCACGAATTAAGAACATGTTTAGATGCAAATCTATAGTTGAGTTAATGTCATGACATACAAAGAGCAGGTATACAAATGGTGTAATGCGAGTGCCGACTGACTCTCATGCTTAGAAGCACATAGATAGTAAGTGGCCAGAGTTTGCTAGTGAGCCTCGGTCCATACATCTAGGCCTAGCTATGGATGGAGTGAATCCATTTGGTTTACGTAGTTCTTCATGAAGCACATGGCATGTATGTTTGGTCAATTATAACATCCCACCATGGCTTGCCACAAAGAAAGGTGATTTATTATTAGCTCTTATTATACCAGGTAAGTATAAGGTAAAAAACATGGATGTATATTTTGCACCACTTATGGAAGAATTGTGCATTTTATGGGATGGGATTACTATGTGTGACATGTCTCAACCTATAAGAAGACGAGACGTGCGAGTGCAATGCATACTTATGGGGACGATGTATGATTGGCCTGGTTATGGTGAATGTTCAGATTTATCGATTTTGGGTTACCATGCTTGTCCCTTATGTGGACCACGACTCAAAGCACGCTATTCCAAAGCACTATGTAAAACTATCTATGAAGGACACCATAGATATTTGCCTAATGGACATGTTTTACGTGAAGGACAAATTGGTCAACAAGCACAACGCCAAATGAAAGCTAGCAATTGGAAACAAGTGTGGGATTCAAAAAATTCATTCGCTGGCATGAAACGGTTGTCCATTTTTCATGAACTCCCTTATTGGAGTGAATTGTTGATCACTCATTTGGTAGAGTCGATGCATATTTTTAAGAATGTGGGAGAGATTCTTTGGAAAACTTTGATCGGAAAGAAAGAAAGCAAAGCACAAAGGGAAGACTTAGAAGAGCGAGGTCGTATGCGAGAGTTGTGGGCAATTACTAAGCCCAACTGAACAGTATCATTACCATGAGCTCCTTAGGTGCTTCGGAGGATGGAAGAGCAACAAGTGAAGAAAACAATTTCAGAGTTTCGGACACCTACTGGATGCATGAGGTGTCTAAAAACTACTTTCACACAAAACGAAGATATTGGAGGTCTCAAGTCTCATGATTGGCACAAGTTTTTACAGCTTGTGCTCCTTGTAGCCCTAAAAGATTGTCTTTCGGAGGATGTACGAAGAACCATTTATAAAATTAGTTCTTTAGTATGGTGGATCTCTTCTAAAGAGATAAATAAAGATAGCATAGAGAGTGCGAAACTCAATGGTATCGAGGCTGTTTGTATGGTAGAGAAATACTTTCCCACAAGTATTCTCACTATTCAACTTCATTAGCTAGTTCATGTGGTAGATGAAGTTGTAATAGCAGGAACTGTCCATAGTCGATGGATATTCTTCTTAGAGCGCTTTGTGAAGACATTAAAATGGTTTGTTCGACAGAGAGCACGTCCATAGGGTAGCATGGTAGAGAGATGGCTTGCACAAGAGTCTCTTGTATTCATAATGGAGTTTCTACGTATGTCGGATCCCAAAATGCCTCGCTTATGGAGGGATGATGAAGATGTTCATCTTGTAGGCGATGAACCACAAGGTAAAGGATTGCAAAGAAAAATGGATGCAGCTTTCAGAGAGAAGGCAATGAAGTTTTGCATAGTTAACTCTGAGCCTATGCAGAAGTGGTTAGAAAAGTATGAGCTTGCCAAGGGAACGAACTCAAAGGAAAGAGCTCAGTTTTAAAGGAATCGTTCCACTCGATTTTTGCCTCTTCCAGAAATTCTTCGACCTCTTACACCTTTTCCAATGAGCAGATGGCTAGATACAATGGTTTCACAAGCAAAGGTAGTGGGTGAAGATATCTCTAAAGAAGAAGAAGAACTCGCAAAGGGATGTGATTGGGAGTATACTAAATACGATACACTATGGTCTCATGGAGGACACTTTTGGATCACATGAATCGATAAAAATAGGTCTAACTTTTTGTCAGGGGAGCACTAGATTGTGCTCTCTGACTACAGTAGACAAGATTTCTGAAATATACTTATGATTACAAGAACACCCACATAGGGAAAATGATACAAGAATAAGTGACTGATACAAGATGTCCTACAACCCGGGACCAATAGGTATGGAAAACTGGACTAGAGATGATACAGGAGATCCCACAACCCGTGATCGTAAGTATGAGACAAGATATCTAGATTACAAGAACTCCCTTCTGGGAGATGAACTGGATACACGAAAGAACTCGACAGGATCTTGTACTATGAGATTACAAGGGGACAAGATAGGATGTCCAAGAACTAGACTAGAACAAGGAACAAGACAAGAACTAGAACTGAAACTTGAAGAGTACCTACTCGGCGGCCACGACTCCTTGAGCTTCCAAGATTGGTATTGGCAAGAGTGATTATGAATGTGGCCAACCCCTCCTTATATAGATTTTCCAAGGGCGGTTCTAGGGCGGTTACGAATTGATGATATCATCAATGATATCATCAATTCGTAGCATGGTCTTTGGATCTCGGAATCAAACAAGAAGACAGTCAATCTTAGGGTTTTGGCACATTCCAGACACAATGGAAGCATTAGTTTCCCAAAATTCTGAACCAGTAATGAGATATAGGATTCACATGGAATCTGAGAGTTTCCTTTGTCCATGATACTTTTGATAGTAGAGTGATGGTGAACTTTTTGCAAAAAAGTAGAGCGAGTGCAAGAGATGATAATGCTCAAGAAAGCCAACTAGATTATTGTGGTGTGATTCAAGATATCTTGAAACTTTTTGCAAGAAAAAGTTTCAAGATATCTTTTGATAGTGGAGTGATGGTGAACTTTTTGCAAAAAAAGTAGAGCGAGTGCAAGAGATGATAATGCTCAAGAAGGCCAACTAGATTATTGTAGTTTGATTACTTTGTTCTTGATGTGAAATGGTTCAAAGTAGTCACTTCTGGAAGAAACGCAATAGTGAGGTAGGATGTTGGCAGTAGCCAAGGAACCGAAGGACTCACAAGAAAAGGAAGCCTACGAAGGGAGTCAGAGCGAAGAGAAAGCACAAGTAGACACAGTAGTCAAAGAAGATCTGGCAAGTAGACCATTTAAATTTTTCATGCATCAAAGAGTTGGGCACACAAGAAGAAGGAGCAAGTAGGGAGCTCCAGGAAATGTATGTCAAAATGTTAAAAGAAATCCCTACAAAACTAGTGATTTTCATCACTAAAACCATTGTAAATACCATTTCATATTTTTGTAGCTCTATTTTGTGAAAGCCAAGGAGTCTTTGAGCTTGAGGAGCTTTAGAAGTACCTACCTATCAGTTTTCACATTTTTTAGACTCCGTTTGAACCTCCAAATAGGGCAGAGAGCCTAATTTCTAACTAGGCCAGACACTAGGTCTGGACAAGGCCAAAACCTAGTCAAAACTATAAATAGAGCTAGAGAGCTCGTTTTTGAGGTTAGCTTGTAATAGATTTGAACTTGTATGAGCATTTTGGAAGTAATCTAAAAGAACTCCATTGTCTTCCTCTTTGTCTTGCCGTGTGTGCGTGTGTGTGTGTATGTGTGTGCATGTTGGTGTGCTTCTCACTCAGGCACTTGTGCCTTCACTTGCTCGAGGTCATCATACCATCCTCACGTCTTCCCGGATTGACATTAAAGGAGGTGCTACTCATCATTGAGCTACACCAAATTTTGACGTCGTTGTTGGGGATTGAGCTTTGAGGACGAGAGTGTGATGGTAAGACGTAGAGTTGAGGCGTTGGAGTCATAGGTATTTTCTTCACTTTTGTCTATTTTCTTTTGTTTTTCTCATCACCATCATCATCCTCACCATCTCCCACATCCATCTCCATCATCGAGGAAAATTTCAGTTTTTGGTCATATCACCCCACCTATACCATTTCCCTCATTTCACTTGTGAGAGAGAGCGAGAGAGCGTTTGGTGCTTGTGCTTTTCTGTGTTTCTTGAGATTTTCTGCAGGAACTAGCATCACCAACAGCTGCACCAACTTCAGTAGGTAAAAAAGTTTGACTGTGCAGGTCCCGAGGCATTGACCTCTGTCAATCGCGACCGAAAGAAAAGTTGATTATTTTGCAAAACAAAGTGCATAACCATGATGTGTAGACCTAGTGCATCCTAAATGTGTGTTTGAAATTTTAAAATTCCTCAGTTTTCTATCAATCGCAATCGACCTATCAATCGCGATCGACAAACCACGACGGACACTTGCCGACCGACCTGTCAATCGCGATCGACCCATCAATCGCGACCGATAGGGTCAACGACCGACTGACCACGATTGTCTTAATCTACGCATGACACGTGTCAATCGCGATCGAGCCATCAATCGCGATCGACCAGTCACTCGCGACTGATAGCCACGACGAACCTATCAATCCCGACCGACCCAGTCAACGATTGCTTGACCATGACCGACTGAATACTCGCGACGGACCTGTCAATTGCGATCGACACATCAATCGCGACTGACAGAGTCAACGACCCTTTGACCACGATTGACTGAAAATCCGGGCCACGTGTCAATCGCGATTGACCCATCAATGGCGACTGACAGCCACGACAGACCAGTCGATCACAATTGATAGAGCTTGCGAACGCGATTGACGGACAAATTTGGCCAAATTTTTAGGGCAGAAAATAGTGGTCTACTTTTGGCAAATTGTGGGACAAACACTAGGGTTTATCATTGCATTGTGAGGCCGCAAAACAAGTAATTCGAGAATTCATGTCTGCCTGTGAGCCTGTTTTCAATCCTGTTTTAGCCCCAAAATCCTGACTAGTCATAACTTTCTCATACGAAATCCAATTGCTGTGATTTTTGTTTTGTAAAATTAATATCAGGAGATTAGATAGCATAAATTGAAGTTGACCATATCCAAGGGTAGGAAAACTAAGGGTCTCTTGGGATTTTTTTCCATAAAGGCAAAGGATAATTTTGTCTGTGAGTGACATGGATGAAAATGGTCTATTGTGTCATTTGAATCTAAGTCTTGAACTAACCCAGAGACTTTTACAGGTCCAGTAACAGCACTTGAAGGAATTGTAAGCAAAAGCAAGTGCAAGCTTGGGAACGCGCTTCCTGGGCACTCAAGGGCAACCAAGGAAAGGGACTTAAGGTCAGAAATTCTCAACTCCCTTTGTCCATTCCTAGCTTAGACTAAGAGCGAGTAGTGCTTAAAGTAAGTCAAGGTGACGAGGGGTATCTATCAAGTTGAAGAATACCTAAATACTCAAGTTCAAGCTAAAACATAATCTCTTTGTGATCGATAACTTTCAAGGGAAAGAATTTGATGTGGTACGATCAAACTAAAGTGCGGAAAATCACTCAAATATTCCTGACAACGCAAACATCAAACAAGATCATAAACACGATAATCCAACAAGAAAGAACCAAGTGACTGTTACGAAAGAGCTCAGCAACGAGGTTGTACTTGGGAAAAAATTGGGCTATTTAATTAGGCATACGAACCTAAGGTCAGGACGACACCTAGGGATAGATAGACAAAGTCCTAGATCTTCATAGGCTAGTGTCAATCATATTGCTAGGTTGTTGGCCCAGCAGTTGAGCCATCATTCATACTACCCTAGCTCTGAGACTAGCGAGTCTGAGATGTCCCACGGTATGGAGAGACCTACAGGAAGTTCAGGAGTGCCATATCTACATGGGGTAGAAGGCCTTTACAAGACGCAACTCGAATACCTTAGGACCAACCAATTAGGTGCTTGCATCTATGAGGACGGCCTAGGAAGATCTGTGGTCCAGATTAAAAACCCCGACCAATCCATTGGACTAGAATATCCAGCGGTCAAGTTTGAAAATGGATCATACTTGGACAAAGAAGGAACTATATATGTAGTCACCAGTCATCCAGATAGGACAGATGAATTTGGGAATGTGATCCTAGAAACGGACTTAGGCGACCTGGATCAAGGAAACATGGGTGTAGAACCTAGAACCCCCTTAGGCAAATCTCTTCTCACTAGGATTATCACGCCAAAATGGATTCCCCAAGACAATAAGAGCATAGATCTACTCATGAACCGAGAGACTGATGAGGCCTTATGGAGGTATAGATCTTATAAGCCAAATGAGGTATGGACAATCATGATATATGAGTTCAAAGATCCTGATAGCCCAGGCAGAGTGACCTACTTAGATCACATCTCAAAGAGGATCTTTCTGGTTACGGAAAATGATAGGCATGCTTACACTTGGAAAGGTGAATTTATTTTCCCCCAACCAAGATCTAATGTGTCCTATGGACATCTCGGAGCTGGAACATCCCAAGCTCATGGAGCCCAAAGAGACAGACATAGAGACAGACCTGAGGTAAGCTTTGCCAACCAAGTGGGAAGAGATAGAACGAGAACGAAAACAAATAGAGTGGAACCTGAGGGACTTAGAGCCCCAAGGAACCAAAGGAATGCTGACGATTTCCTCTGCCAAGGCCTAGGGAACACACCAGAACCCTGAGACCTACACAGCTGGTTAAGTCCATGAAGAACTACTTCGATGGCATAGGAGACCCATATGATCATGTGACCGAGTTTAGGCAAATCTTGAGAGCTGAGCAAGTTGAGGACCTATTCACGCAATATAATGCCTTTGGTCTAACCCTTAGGAACAAAGCCCTTACGTGGTTTCAACCATTGAATTAGAGAGAGTTCAGGAGCATAGACTAACTCTTAGAGACTTTCATCAGTGAATTCTCTAAAAGTGGCATAAGGCATAATACTTCCTCATTGATACATAACTTCAAGCAGACCCCTCAAGAGATCGTGAGACTTGCAGGAAGAAGATTTAGGCAATATCTTGAGAGATGCCCTGTTCCTGAGTTACCCACACCAGCCAAACAAGTGGCTTTATTCTTGGATGGATTGCTAAGTACCAAATTGAGGTCATATGTGTACTTGAAGGACCCTAGGACGATAGAAGAGTGTGTACAAATGTGCATCGACATCGAGGATAACCTAGGGGAGGAGTTAGAGATTTCCAAAATCTACAAGGATTTCAGATAGTGCCTTTAGCCTCTCTTCGTCGCAATCCACATCAATTGAGGAACTCGCGGAGAAAGTAGCTCAAAAACTAGGTGTCACTAGCAAAAAAATCCCATGGTTTGCCCCAGTAAAGAGGCGCTACACTTGCGGCAGTGACCATATGGCGAACGTATGTCCCATCATGGCTCAACCCCAAGTGAACCCTAGTTGCCAATATTGCACCATAGAACGGAAATACACAAATCACACAGCACAAGACTGCCCATACAATAAGCAAGCAGTTAAGCAAACCTACCCTCAGCCCTATCCACAACAGGGAAGACACCAGAACCAGTACCCTCCACAGCAATATGGCAGACCACAACAATCCTATCAACAGCCCTACCAAAACCTACAAAGGCCTCAACATGTGTTAGCTCAACAACCTCCAACCCCAGCTAATGTGATTCCTGTAAAGTATGCAGTTGTTGAGGAAAACTTGAATAGAGCCATAGTTCCAGTGACTCCATTGCTTTCAAAAAGTGACCCGAGTGATCATAGTTTTGATTCCACTCATATAGATAGTCCACAGGCTTACTACATGCAGTCTCCTGAACATGGTGAGTCCTACCATAGTGAAGAACCAAGTGAACCTAGTTGGGAACTAGAGTACACAAATTTCATGTACGCAAACCCCAACTCTAGACCTCAACCTAGGCAGGTAAGACCCCCATTCCCTAGAGCGCCATGCTACAGATGTCAGGGAGATCACCTCATTCGTGATTGCCCCATGCCTACACCTACACAACCCCAGTCAGTAACAATACAAGGCTTTTGTCAAGATTGTGGAAAGGAGCATCTCTTACGAGATTGACCAAAGAATCCCAATAATATGCCAAAAATCACTCCAATTAATGTTATTGGGTTACTTGTAGATCCCTCAGGAAGTGTAACTTCCACTGCACCAGTATAGGTGGTCACTAGAGCTCAGGCTTTGCAGTAGAACCAAGGTTTAGGTCAAGAAAAGAGTGCAGAGGTTAGTGAAACCGAGAGCATAGCCAAGAAACGGTCAAGAGCCTGGAGGGATAGCCGAGAGAGAATGAAAAGACAATGGTCTAAAAAGATGAGCGACTTAGAAGAAAGCATAAGAGAAACAAAAGCCAAAATTGTTGAACTCACCTCTCAAACAAACTCTCACATACCACCACCACCCTCATATCCATCACCATCTTTCAACCCACCTCAGACCATCCCACCATCCCCTAGAGTAGGATCAGTATTAGCTGACCCCACTCCGAAAGACATAGACATGATGCTTAAGGAATATCAGGCCAGAATCCAAGAAGGGCCAAACGTGACGGATCATGACAAGTGCTACCCTAGAGCTGACCTAGAGATAGAAAGAACCAAGATTTGCGTGAAAATGGTCGCGTTGGCTCAGACCATGTTTGAAGCCAGTCGCCTCTTCAACTACTCTGGCTCAGCTAAGACACAATTGCACTTGAATGGACTACTAGAGAAGTTAGAGAGCATAATTGCAAGATCTGCCAAGGAAGAAAAAAACCAAGGAAGAGATGAGGCAAGTAAAAGAATAAGCATCCCCCCACAGGAAGCTTATGTGCCCAATTCCACTGAGCCAGACTCCTCTTCTTCTATGAATAGGTTCACACCAGAATTCCTACGAGAGATTCAAGAAGACAAATGGGCTAAAGAAAGTGAAGTCCCTCCTCCCATTGAACTTGTGGATGACACGCATGATCAATTCCCACAAGATATTCCTTCCATTTATGGAGATGAGGAGAGTGCACAAAGTCAAGAGAGGTTAGATTTCAAGTCTAACTCCCTACAGGAATTACCCCACTTCACAGGCCCATGGGAAGCCAAGTCTACTTGTATGAGAGCACCCACGGTCATGGTAAGGAACAAAGACTCAGTCATACCTAGGAATACGGAGGTAGTCAAAAACACTAAAGTGCAGTGCAACCTCACTTTAGAAGAGCTACTCAAAGTTAGGCCAGAATTATTGAAACATGTAGCTAACCAAGTGCCAGAAGTAGTGAAACCCCGTTCCCAAGTACGTTCTCACAGAACAGTGCCAGAAATTCCTCTAGACAAGATAGGAGATATGAGTGAAGGTGAAGAAGGAAACACCTATCTTCCCATCACCCATCAAGGATACACAACCAAGGCAATTCTGGACTTTGGTGCAGGAGTTGCAATTGCTACCACTTCCCTATGGAAGCGTTGGGGCAATCCAGCACTCAGGCCAACGAGAATGAAATTGCAGATGGCTGATGGTCACATAGAGAGACCCCTAGGTTTACTAGAAGGAATAACTCTCACTGCTTGTGGTGTAGAGTTTGAGCACACTTTTTCTATCTGTGATTTTAGCAAGAACCATGCCTATGGTATGATTTTGGGAAGACCATTTATGCGACAGTTGCAAGTGGTCCAGGATTGGGGAACCAATTCCTTGTATTTGCAACACTTAGGTGTTACGACTATAGTCAATCTCAAGGATTACTCTCATAGAGATGTACCGCCTATTCAATGGAATCCCATCCATAAAGCCAAGGATGACACGGAGTCTGTGGACTCCATAGGATCAAGATCCTCATGGATGCATGAAGACACCCATTTATGGATATGTAAAGTAGCAGTAGAAGAGGAGAAGAGAGAAAGAGCCAGAGAGGTAGGCGCGAAAGAAATCCATAGATCAATTCAAGACCCAGCCTATGCACCTGTAGTATTTCCTGACGAAGAGTTTGAACCTCATGGTTGGGCAGACATTTTAGCAACAATGGATGTAGCCATCAATGAAGAACAATGGACACCCCACTGTGATGAGGATGGCTATGATATTTCAGTTTTCTCCATAGAGCCAATCATGGGAGATGCAGTTTTGGAAGAGTGCGAACGTAGCCCTGATGCATTTGAGGATGCAAGTGACTCCGATCTAGAGTCAATCATTATGGACCCACCTTTTGCATCAGATGATAAATACTTCTATGAAGTAGAATTCCAACCCCAGGGGCATGGAGAGCTTGCAAATGATGTAAGGTTAGCCACACAAGTGACCCCTAAGGATGAAGGAAAGAAAAGAAAGAAGAGAAAAGTCACACTAGAAGAGGAAGAATCTTTGTTTGAGGTCCCGGAAAATTTTAAGAAGTATGAGATAGATGATAGAAGAGTCATAATAAGGATGCCTAAACGAGAGGCACAATCAAGAGAGGCCTATGATAACAAAGAAACCACCAAGAAAATAGTGGTAGCCCTAGAAGAAGGAGAGGAGAGATGTACTTATATAGGACATGACCTGACAGAAGAAGAAGAGCGCGAATTGATAGCCTTGCTAAGAGAATACAGAGATGTATTCGTTTGGAGCTAATAGGATTTGAAGGGTGTTGACCCAGACATATGCTCACACACTATCCCCATGACCTCAGATGCCAAATCCTCTAAGCAAAAGCCATACACATACAATGATAATTATGTTGCCAAGATCAAAGAAGAGATAGATCGTCTGGTAGAAGCTAGATTTATCTATGAAATTGAGCACACTGAGTGGGTATCCGCCATTGTAGTGGTGCCCAAGAAGAATGGAAAGCTACGTGTATCCATTAACTTGAAGAAGGTTAATGCAGCCACAATTAGGGCTAACTATCCACTTCCAATCACCGAGCATCTATTAGAAAGGGTAGCAGGCAAGGAAGTGTACAACTTCCTAGATGGGTTCTCTCGCTACAATCAAGTAGCCATTGCACCAGAAGATTAGCATAAGACGGCTTTTGCCACGGAGTGGGGCATATTTGCCTTTAGGGTAATGCCATTTGGGCTTACCAATGCTCCTGCAACCTTCCAGAGGCTGATGTGTCATGTATTTAAAGAGTTCTTGAGGAAGAATTTGGAAGTCTATGTTGATGACCTCTATGCTCATTCCAACATTAGACACACACATATACCAGAACTCAGGCAAATCTTTGACAAATGCAGAGAATATCAAGTTTGCTTGAACCCAGAAAAGTGTGTTTTCATGGTCAGGCAAGGCAAGATTCTAGGATACATAGTGTCAAAGAAGGGCATATCCACTGATGAAGAGAAAGTAAGGGCCATAGCAGAGTTACCTAGGCCGAAGAATGTCAAGGAAGTACAAGCTTTCATGGGGCATTGTGGTTATTACCGATGCTTTATACACATGTACGCCATCATTGCCGAGCCTCTGTAGGGACTTTTGACTAACTTTGAGTGGACTGAAGAATGTGAAAACTCCTTCCATGAGCTTAAACGACGATTGTGTTCAGCACCAATCTTGACCACACTAGACTGGAATAAGCCCTTTCATGTTCACGTGGATGCATCCAATTATGCTATTGGATGTGTACTCGCACAACCTACGGGTGAAGGTAATATGTACCTTCCAATTGCCTATGCTAGTAGACAACTAAATGCAGCTGAACGGAACTATATCACCACCGAATGAGAAGGATTAGGCATGGTGTATGCGGTTAAAAAGTTTAGACACTATTTGCTTGCAAATAAGTTTAAATTTTTTACTGATCATTAAGCACTGTTATACTTGGTAAACAAGCCATGCAATACAGGTAGATTAGTGAGATGGTTTCTCTTACTAATGGAATACGACTTTGAAGTTGTGGTGAGGAAAGGGAAGACTCAATTGAGAGCAGACCATCTCTCTAGGCTCACATCTGGAGAAGCACCACAAGGAGTATCGAATGACCTTCTTCATGCTTACTTGTTTAACTTGGGAGTTGTACCTCAGTGGGCTAAGCCATTAGTGCCAATACTGACATACGGGCCTAACCACCCAGTCATAAACACTCAAGATAGGGAGGTAGTAAGAGCCCAGAAGTACCATATCATGGCAGGAAGTATGTACAAGCATACAGATCAAGGGATCTTGGATTGTTGTGTGGAAGAGGACGAGTACGCTAAGTGGTTGCAATTAGCACATGTAGGTGCATTAGAGCAACACTACTCGACGCAACAAACTCTACAGACACTAAGGAGACTCGGAGTGCATTGGCTGACTATGGAAGCTGATGTCCAAAAGTTGTGCAAGGAATGCCCAATCTGCAGCACTAAACCACCTGTGGAACATGCCACTCTTTATCAAGTGTCCATAGTGCCAGATTGGAGTGAACCATTAGTAGCCTTCTTGAGAATGAGAACATTCCCTCAAGATATGTCATTGGCCAGACAAAGAAGTTTGGAACAAGAAGCCCTAGACTACTCACTTATTGGTGATAATTTATACAAGCGTGGTAAAGACGGTTACCTAAGGTTGTGTGTCCATGAGAGTGAATACCTTAAGATCCTAGAAACGGCTCACCAAGGTGTAGCAGGAGGACATTTTGGACTAGATCGGGTGATCAAGGCAATCCTATTTACAGGACTTTGGTGGCCGACCCTTCACATGGATGCACATACCTATGTGAAACGGTGTGACATTTGTCAGCAAACTCAGTATCCTATATGCAAGGATGAGATGCCTTTAAAACCTATGATGGGTGGATGTGCATTCTCTAAGTGGGGAATAGACTTTGTAGGTCCTATTAATCCCCCAGCCAAGGGTTCACATGCTGAATATATCATTGTGGCCACAGACTATTTAACCAAGTGGGTAGAAGTGAAAGCTACCACAAAGAACGATGCTCAAACGACAGCTAAGATCTTATTTGAGAATGTATTCACAAGATACGGGCTACCTATAGAGCTAGTTAGTGATAGAGGGACTCACTTCTTGAATGAGGTTATTGAAAATCTTCTCCAAGAATTCTTGGTAGTACATAAGAAGTCTGCCCCCTATCACCCACAAGCTAATGGCCAGGCTGAGAGCACAAATAAGATCCTATGCAATGTGTTGACTAAATTGGTAAATAATAAACGCTTTGATTGGGACAAACAACTACACCATGTTGTTTGGGCATACCGAGTGGCCTATAAAACGGTACTCCAAGCCACACCCTTTCAGATGGTATTTGGCCAAAATGCGATGCTACCTCTGGACTTCTTGATTCCCACATTGAGAATAGCATAGGAGCATGAGTGGACGGGTCATGAACTCTCTTCGAGAATTTTTTACCTCGAACGATTAGGTGAAACTAGACTAAGAGCTGCAGCGGGAATATATGCAGCTAAGAAAAGGAAGAAGGCGTACTTTGATGCCCATGTGAAGGATAAAGGATTGAAAGCAGGGGACCTAGTGTTAGTCTACACTTTGAAGCAACATGCAAGAAAATTAGAGAAGAGAGGCTATGGACCTATCATCATAAGTAGGATCTCGACTAGTGGAGCAGTCCAATTAGCCACACTCGAAGGCGACATTCTCCCTAGCTACATTAGCGGATGCAGAGTCAAGTTATATCAAGAACCATTGACTGAAGAGATGCTAAATCGACTCAACACTGCCAAGAAGCGCAAGGAAGAAGAAAAATGAATTCGAGAAGAGGCTCAGGCAGAAGCTCCGAAGAATGAAATTGAGAAAACAGGGTAGAGATCAACCTAAAACTGATGACTATGTAGCTCAAGGATATCATGTGGCTATGTGTGAAGTTTCAGGCATTAGCTCTCATAGAATAGTTGACCGACGTCCTTTTGTAACCTTGGAGATAGGACAAGGACAGAGTGCAAGGACTGTACGGGCCTTGATTGACTCAGGTGCAGCCACTAGTGCTGTTAAACTTTCTTACTGTCAAGAGTTGAAATTAAATGTCAATCCTATTGAAGCATATCTCATAGGATTGGGAGGCGTGGAAACCCCTTGCATGGGCGAGGTGGAACTCCCCCTCTACATTCAAGATGTTCTAATGACAGTCAAAGTACTAGTGTGTCAAGATGAGGACCTCACTGAACCTCTTATCTTGGGTCAAGATTGGATCTATGATCATGCAGTCAACCTAAACCTAAGAAGTGGACTTCTTCAGGCATGGGTAAATCAGAGTCGAATTACAGTAGAATTAGAAAATGGTGCACTCAAGGAATTAGGAAAGGCACAAGCTCCTGGTCCTTCCAAGGGTACACATGAAGTTGACAATGCTATTCTTCTCCAAAACTATGTGATGCAAAGGGATGATTGCCTCAACAAAGAAGTTAAGGTTACAACGGAACTCCCTTCTTTTCCAAAAGCCACAGGGATGGAGCAACAAAAGGTGGATCAATGTAGAAGAAGCAGATGACTTGTCCTCGAAGCCAAAAGAAAATACAAAGCACGGTGTCTCAACCATCAAACCAAGTGTGGGTGCAGAAAGGCGAGCTTGCCATTGCGGTCGAGCCACAACAACTGGCTCAACTTCCTATTAGTAATCAACGACATGATACTAATAAGAAGACTTCCAAAAATTCTTCTATGAAAGTGAAATCTATCTGGGTACCCAAGAAGTCGATGAAGGCTGGCCCACAATCAAGACAAATTTGGGTGCCTAAGGCTTGCTTGCGGGCTCAACTAGTCAAACACAAATCGCACCATGTACAACACGGTTCACTCACTCAAAGAGCCGATGCCCACTCTCAGTCAATGCACACAAACACGTATTCACACATGAGCACGAGTGGAATCACTCGCAAATGGGCTCCTATAAAGCCTCATTTCCAAGCAGACACCCTCATAAAGCCCTCCAGAGTCTCCAGAAAACCAAAACATAAAGTCATTCACTATGTTTGGCAGCCAAAAGCTTGTAATAAAACCACTGATCCCATTTGTACATTCATCTCCACCCACTAACTGCATCTTTTCACTTAGCTCATAGGACTAACAACACACACAATCATCGCGTACTCACTCATCCAATAACTCATCATTCACTTCATGTTAATGTTGTAATGGGAACAAAAATTGTTCTACCTTGTCCTTTACAATGTTAACACATGCTTCTATATTCTCACAGAACTTGCAAGCAAGCTGTAACATGGCAGAAACTGTGTGAAGAGATGGATAGGTATGTGCTTGAAGATGAAGAGGTGTTGCAAAATCCTTGATCTACACAAGCCAAATGAACTCCAGGAGTATATGGTGGGCCCTTTTAGCTTGCCAATGGATGTATTAGACACCCTATGTACCTTGGAAGATCACTCTCAAAAAGATAGATCAAAACAGATAAGTTGGAGTTAGCTCAGAGATGAAAACTTGCTATTCTTGGTTCATACACTTGTCCAGTGTTTTACATAATTCTCTGAGCACAGCAGCAATTAGCTTAATTCCTCTTGAGGAAGTTTAAATAGCTTAAAGACCTAACTTTCAAGAGTAGTCTCATCAAAAATAATGAACCACACACTGAGAATGAGTTTTAACAAGTGATGACATCATCCCGATTTTCACGGGCTGCTACAGAAATAGACCAGTGAGCCAAAAAATCAACATAACTCCAAATGTAGAAATCCAATGATTATGAAAATTTGTACGGTTATACTAGACAGTAAGCTGAATCCAACACGCTTTACATCACTGAATTTGGATAAGTAACCACTGAGAAATGGCTCTGACAAGATGAGTGCAAAAGTCGGGTACTTGACAGAGAAGTGAAGATGAACATACCCTGTTGACTTCAAATGAACATAACTGACGATTGCAACATCCAAATGACATGAAAAGTTTTGAGCATATAGTAGACTTATAGAGCTAACTTTACCAAGTTAAATCACTGAAAATAATGCACCAAGCTCAGAGGAAACATCTCTGCAAGCTGACTGAGAAAACTGAGAGTAATGGCAGTGAGTAGTACACTTCACAAGAACATGGAAAGATGAACTCAAATAATCATGAAAATGGAAGTATATTGCTTGTACAATACAATGACTTACTCATACATATGTGTGCCTTGTAATCACACCTTGATATGGCATAAAGCTCAGCTCTTGGAGGTCTTCACATAGGTCTCTCTAACCACGACTAAAACTGCCATCTATTTATAGCTGAGTTTGGGAGGCTAACTTCCCTCAATCACTCTCCAATCAATCAATGATTGATTTGATTCTCTACCTACCACAAATCACGAATTCGTGGCTCCTCTTTCCATTCTTGATCAAGTGGACTCAACCACTTAAGATTCTCTTACTTTTACATTAAGTAAACTCTTCAAAAGTTACAAGAGGTAGTTCACAAGTGAACTTTACATAGTGTTCTTTTTAAAGCTTCTTCTAAGACTTTGTGAGACTCAAGCCAATACTTAGGCTTGTCATAGACTTGCTCCAACAGCTCCCCCTCAAGCCAAGTATGCTTGAGGTCTTCAATCTTCCAAGATTACCTGCAAACCAATCATAGCCTTGAATTTGCAAAGCTTTGTACCATCCAATGCTTTGGTTAGAATATCTGCACATTGTTGATGAGTGGACACATATGATATTTGAATCTCTTTGCTTAGAAGCTTCTCTCGTACATAGTGATAATGAACTTCAATATGTTTAGTCCTTGCATGAAAAATAGGATTAGCAGCCAAGTGAATAGAACTCATATTGTCACCATAAATAGTTGGAGTTCCAAACTCCAATCCAAGATCTTTGAATAATGTCTTCATCCACATAGCTTCTTGTGTAGCTATGGCAAGACCTCTATATTCAGCTTCAGTAGAAGAGAGAGCAACTGTGGGTTGCTTCTTGGATGACCATGAAATAAGCTTTGAACCTGCAAAGGTAAGATAACCTGAAGTGCTCCTTCTATCTTCCTTGGAGCCAGCCCAATCTGCATCAGAAAATAGCTTCAAACCTAAATCAGATACATAAGGATAATAAAGTCCTTCATTTATGGTTCCTTTGAGATACTTGAGAATCCTTTTGGCAGCATCCATATGTGGTTTCCTTGGTGTGTGCATAAATTGGCTTAGCACACTCACACTGTAACATATATCTACTCTTGTCAATGTGGCATAGTTGAGACTACCCACTAGACTTTGATATGATGTGATGTCCTCTATGAGTTCACCTTCATGTGAGCTCAATTTGTGATTGACCTCCATTGGAGTACCTGCAATCTTACAATCTTGCATCTTGAATTTCGCCAACATGTCCTTAATGTACTTTCTTTGAGTGAGAAACAAACCATGATCTTTGTAGACAACTTCCAAACCTAGGAAGTAGGTAAGTGAACCCAAATCACTTATCTTGAACTCTTCTCTCATCTGATCTTTGATCTTCTTCATACCATCTGCATCATTTCCTGTCAATATAATATCATCTACATATACAACATAGGTAGATGACCTCGGAATTACTCTTTTTAATAAAGAGTGAAGGATCTGCCTTGCTTGGTTGAAAGCCTTTGTCCTGCAAGAATGAAACAAGCCTGAAATTCCAAGCTCTTGGAGCTTGCTTGAGACCATACAATGCTTTGTTAAGTTTACACACATAATCAGGATAAACTTGATTCTCAAAACCAGGTGGTTGTGCCATATATACCTCTTCTGTTATCCAACCATTCAAGCATGCATTCTTTACATCTAGTTGAAGTATCTTCCAATTCTTGGAAGAGGCAATACTAAGCAAAACCCTAATAGTAGGCATCTTTGCCACAGGAGAGAAGGTCTCCTCATAATCAATTCCCTGAGTTTGTGCAAAGCCTTTTGCCACAAGCCTTGCCTTATACCTGTTAATTGAACCATCAGAATTCTTCTTGAGTTTATAGACCCATCTTGAGCCTATTACCTTCATGGATGAAGTCTTGGGCACCAAATCCCAAGTGTTGTTTTCCTCAAGTGCTTCAATCTCTTCCTTCATTGCATGCTTCCATTCTATTTTTGCTTTGGCCTCTTCGAATGATGATGGCTCCTCTTGGTTTATGTCCTGTGCTATGTAGATAGAATGTTTAGTTACTAATGAGGTGTCAAACCCATACCTTTCTGGTTTTTTCTTTTCCCTCATAGATCTTCTTAGGCCATGATGTGATGATTCTCCCTCATGTCCAAGTTCCTGCAATTTTGCTTTACCTTTAGACTTCCATGCTTTGATCTTTTCCATATGAGATTCTTCATCATCCTCCGAGGTGTCTTGTTCTTCAATCTTTGGTTGTTCTCTACCAAGCTTTGGAAAATCTTCTTCAAGATTATATGGTAAATTGACCTTCTTGCATGAATCTTCATACCATGAATTGTTCTCATCAAAAACTACATCTCTGCTTACCAAGAATCCTTTGTTGGTAGGGTTGTATAACCTGTAGCCCTTTTGATTGTTGTCATATCCAATAAATACACACCTTTCTGCCTTTGGATCCATCTTGCCTCTAACCTGTGAAGGAACATGAGCAAAAGCAATACATCCAAAAATTTTACAATGATCTAAGCTTGGTCTTCTTCCATTCCAAGCCTCATATGGAGTCATCCCATCAAGGGATTTTGAAGGCAACCTGTTAATCAAGTAAGTGGCTGTAGATACGACCTCAGCCCATAAATAATTAGGTAAATTCTTTTCATTTAACATTGACCTTGCAGCTTCAACAATTGTCCTATTCCTCCTTTCTGCCACACCATTTTGCTCAGGAGTGTACCTTGTAGTTACCTCTCTTTTGATTCCTCTTTCTTGAAGAAAAGAATCAAAATCATGGGAGAAGTATTCTCCCCCTCCATCTGACCTTAGCCTATTTAGTGATTTACCTGTTTGATTCTCCACAAGAGCCAAATATCTTTTGAAACATGAAAAAACTTCATCTTTGTGTTTCATAAAGAATAGGATAGTCCATCTGCTGCAATCATCAATAAAGGAAACATAATACTTTGATCTAGATATTGAAGCTTCCTTGCTAGGTCCCCATACATCTGTATGAACCAACTCCAAGAGATCTCCATGCATATAACCTTTCTTCATGAATGGTAACCTGTGAGACTTTCCAAATTGACATGCACTACACTTATAAATCATATGTTGTTTTGACAAATTAGGAAGTCCAAGTACACTTTGGTCCCTACAGATTTGCTTTAATGACCTTTCACCAATATGTGCTAACCTTTTGTGCCATACTTCCAATTCTGTGAGTGTCTGACTACCATAATTAAAGAGAGCAATGTTTCTAGTGTCCTGTAATTCAAATGTGAACAATCTACCTGTCTTTTCACCTTTTGCAATTCTTCTGAATCCTTGACTTGGATCTTCAACAAATGCTCCTGCCTTTGTGAACCTGACTTGCAACCCTTTCTCTACTATCTGCCCAACACTTATCAAATTCTTTGTAATGGTAGGGACATAGAGTACCTTACTGAGTAGGTTGATGTTTCCATCAAGTGCTTTGACATTGCCTATTTTCTCCACAGGATGTTTTGTATCATCTCCTGTTTGTACCTCATGCTTATTCCTTGGATCTTCTAAATCTGATAGGAGTGCCACATTTCCTGCCACATGATTTGAACAACCTGAATCTATGTAGAAAACATGCTCATCAGATTTACCTTGTGGCATAGCCATGTTCATGATCAATAATGAATCCTCTTTGTTTGAGTCTTCTGTGTAGTTATTGTAGTCTCTCCTTCCTTTGTAGCCTCCTTGATAGTTTGAATGATTGTAGTTGTTGTAGTTGCCATGGTAGTTGTTGAACCTTCCTCTTGAGTAGCCATAACTTCCTCTATTGTATCCTCTTCCTCTTTGATTCCTGGAATTCCTAAAGCAATTTTCAGTTGTATGATTAGTTAATCCACAAATAGAACATGAGTTCGAGTCTTGGGATCTCCCCCTGCCTTGTCTACCTCCTCTTCCTCTACCTCTGCTATGTCTTCCTCTACCTGCATAATTAGCTTGATATGTACCTGCTTCATCATCCACTTTCTTTGCCTTTCCTTTGTTATCTTTAGACTTGCTTTTATCCGTGTATAAAGCTGAAGATTGATTACATTTAGAGCTTTCTCCATTTTTGATAAGCTTTGCCTCTTGAGTAAGTAGTTGTCCAATGAGTGTGTTGAAATCAGGTACATGCATGTCCATGTACAAATCCATAGCTGTGGTGAATGCTTCCCACTTATCATCTGCCTTCAAGCCATTGATGATCTGCCTTACAATTTGCTCTTCATCTATTACCTCTCCAATGCTTCTGAACTGATCCGCTATGTCCTTGAGCTTTGTGACAAAATCAATCACATTTTGTTTGGGAGCCTTCTTGAGAGTTGTGAACTCCAGCCATAGTTGATGCTTCCTAGCTTTGGTACTTGAAGAAAAGAAAGCTTCAAGTGCATCCCACACTTCCTGAGATGTCTTACAACTTCTAATGTGAGGCAACAAAAAATCTGAGATAGAGTTGAGGAGATAAGATCTTGCAAGTGCATCCTTGGAGCACCATGTGCTCAATCTTTCTTGCTCTTCTTGTGTTGGTTGACTTTTGTTCCTGAAACTTGGCATAACTTCATCTCCAGCCACATAACCATATAAACTTCTACCTTGGAGATAGGCTTCCATTCTTAATGACCAAGCTGAGTAGTTACCTCTGTCTAATTTGTCAATTGATGAAGGAAATCCATCTGCCATGTTGTCCAACTTTGCCCTGATACCACTGTGAAGAGATGGATAGGTATGTGCTTGAAGATGAAGAGATGTTGCAAAATCCTTGATCTACACCAGCCAAATGAACTCCAGGAGTATATGGTGGGCCCTTTTAGCTTGCCAATGGATGTATTAGACACCCTATGTACCTTGGAAGATCACTCTCAAAAAGATAGATCAAAACAGATAAGTTGGAGTTAGCTAAGAGGTGAAAACTTGCTATTGTTGGTTCATACACCTGTCCAGTGTTTTACATAATTCTCTGAGCACAGCAGCAATTAGCTTAATTCCTCTTGGGGAAGTTCAAATAGCATAAAGAGCTAACTTTCAAGAGTAGTCTCATCAAAAATAATGAACCACACACTGAGAATGAGTTTTAACAAGTGATGACATCATCCCGATTTTCACGGGCTGCTACAGAAATAGACCAGTGAGCAGAAAAATCAACATAACTCAAAATTTAGAGATCCAATGATTATGAAAATTTCTATGGTTATACTAGACAGTAAGGTAAATCCAACACGTATTAAATCACTGAATTTGGATACGTAACCACTAAGAAATGGCTTTGACAAGATGAGTGAAAAAGTCGGGTACTTGACAGAGAAGTGAAGATGAACAGACTCTGTTGACTTCAAATGAACATAACTGACGACTGCAACATCCAAATGACATGAAAATTTTTGAGCATATAGTAGACTTATAGAGCTAACTTTACCAAGTTAAATCACTGAAAATGATGCACCAAGCTCAGAGGAAACATCTCTGCAAGCTGACTGAGAAAACTGAGAGTAATGGCAGTGAGTAGTACACTTCACAAGAACATGGAAAGATGAACTCAAATAATCATGAAAATGGAAGTATATTGCTTGTACAATACAATGACGTACTGATACATATGTGTGCCTTGTAATCACACCTTGATATGGCATAAAGCTCAGCTCTTGGAGGTCTTCACATAGGTCTCTCTAACCACGACTAAAACTGCCATCTATTTATAGTTGAGTTTGGGAGGCTAACGTCCCTCAATCACTCTCCAATTAATCAATGATTGATTTGATGCTCTGCCTACCACAAATCACGAATTCTGGCTCCTCTTTCCATTCTTGACCAAGTGGACTCAACCACTTAAGATTCTCTTACTTTTACATTAAGTAAACTCTTCAAAAGTTACAAGAGGTAGTTCACAAGTGAACTTTACATAGTCTTCTTTTTAAAGCTTCTTCTAAGACTTTATGAGACTCAAGCCAATACTTAGGCTTGTCATAGACTTGCTCCAACAAAATGGAGGCACCAGTTCCTAGGCAGGGTCTAGCGCACAGACTGTGGACATTGAAACCCTCCTCCTTGAACCACAACTTATCGAGAGGCCTCAAGAACGTCAAGCGGTGCATGTGCTCCCTATTCAGGACCCTCCTTAGGGACACACTTCTCAAGTGGGGAAACACGCTCATTGGTTTAATGATGTCGTAGGGCCATTGGGTGATGGCACCTACTTCTGGGAAGCAGAAATTGAGTTCAATGGAAAATGGGGACGATATCATTTCTTCACACGCGAATTTGAGCAATATCAGAATGCAGAAGTGATGCGATCCGTATGGACCAAAGCGGGCTTGGATGACTATTTCCAGGGACATTTACCTAAGCCAGATTTCCTACGCTGTTCCTATTTTATTAGTACCATCACCCCTAGTAGGGCCAAGGGAGGCGATAGTACTTTTGTGCTACCTTCACTAATGCCAGGCCACGAACTCAAGAGATTCAAACTGACCCTCAACCTAGTACGAGAAGCATTGAAGATGCAAGGTATGCATATTCCCACTGAGAAGGAAACAATGATTCTAGGAAGGATGAAGCACAAGGATCTCAACGAGTTGAAGGACATGGTAGCAGTGACACCAACCATCGCTCTCCACCTACGAACAATCATGCAGCACTTCGCTTTCCCTGCCCAAGAACGCTTCACAATGCCACCAAAAAAGATATGGTTCAGCTTGTACTTGGTAGAGACAGAGAATCTCACCATCAATATACCACATTGGATCATAGATCAGATCCACCTAGCCCATCAACAATGGAATAAGAAACAGAAGAATGTGCTTCATGGATGTTGTGCTCTGACAAAAATAATTTACAGGTGCTTAGCGTACGACGTGCCCATTCAAAGAGCACTAGTATGGTCAAGGGACCAAGAGTTCCAAAGACGGCTATCAACGGCGGGTCCTCCATCGAAGAAGATGAGAGGGGGAGTTCAATTACCATGTGCCCAAGCAAGGGGAGCCACCACCACACCAGAGGTGACCCCTCCACAAACACGACGTGTCCGACCATTTACCGTTCGCCTACCCAGAACAAGTGCCGAAGGACCAAATCTGGTGTTCCCTCCGATTCCATCGGACTTGGAGTTCCCACAAGGTTACACCCTTGCTGATTTGATAGATGAAGAAATTGCCCGTTTGATCAATGAGTCTAACCTGGAGACAGAAGCAGAACAGACCCAAGGACCACAACCCACTACTACAACTTCAGCCCCGACCCAACCAGGAGTAGTAGAAGTAGAAGAGGATGAAGAAGAGACAAAAGAAGAAGAAGCAAACTAGGAGTATAATCAAGAATATGATGAACTTCCAGAACTAGCAAGTGCCCCGGCATACTCGGCCCAGATAAAAAGATTATACGAAACCATGAAGCGAGTACAAGAGCAACACAAACTATCGCTTGAAACAAGGAAGATGATCATGAGCCAAATGTTAGCCGAGGAAGGTGTGGATGACATGTTTATTGAATCAATGAACCTACACGCAGACGCGATAGGCTTAGATGAGGCTGTTCATGTAGCCATGGCTTATATTCATCGATTTGAGAAACGAGTGCCTACTCGCCCCATGCGATCTAGCAAACAAATCCACATCAATGTATCAGAACCAGGAGGTAACACACAAGTAGAAGCACATCAAGCGGAACCACTCTCACCACCCACCTCACCTCTCACTACTCAAGTCACCTCACCACCTGGCACTACCACGCCTATTTCTGCCATTACCACATTCGTCATGGGAATTCCTCTCTCTCCCGGCATCCAATTCGGAGGAGTTACCATGCCCACTTTCACAACACTCTTCACAAAAATCACATCCACCCCACTCACTGTTCCCATCTACACAGTCACACACACGTTCGACACAATGGAAACATCACCAGCCACAACGCCACTCCCTCCCCCCACGCAGCCTCAATCTCCCATACCCCCTCCACTTACCTCACCACTTGACTCCAAAGCATTCACAACTCCCTTCCCCTTCCCCATTCCACCTGCATCTTCATCTTTCCCTGCATCGTGTAATGTAAATAGTATATTCATGGCATTACATCAATGTGTGTATCACACTTGAGATTGAGTATCAGGCTCTCGAAGACCACCATCATCAACTGACTACGAATCACCAACAACTACAGAGACGGCTTAAAATTATAGAAGAAGAAAATGTAGACCTCAATCAACATTACACCACACTCGAGCAAGCTCATCAAACCCTCCTGGAGACACCCCAACCATCACAAGTGCCAGGTGTCAAACAACTCGAAGCTTTACTAGAGGTCTACCAAACCGATAATCTACGAGTCCGGTGAAATTTGACTCTACTCAGAAAACACATGGCTACAGCCCTTGAAGAAAACAAGCGTCTGCAAAAGCAAATTGAAGAAAACCTGGAAGCGGCCATGGAAGGCTCTCCCCACGAGATCGACCCAGAACAATTCAAAGCAGTTCCCTCAAAAACAATGAAGACAATCTTGGAAAGCTATGCCGATCTATTAGAAGCACATGATGATTTGGAAAAGGAACGGGATGCGCTACGTCGCCAGCTCAGGGAACAGGAGGCACAACCCAAGATCATAGAGACAACCACGACTTCAGAGGAAGCAAAAGAATTAATAGAACAGGTGGAAGAATTGCAGAAGAAGTTACTAGAATATGAAAGCTAGCCCTCTCTAGTTGTAGAACCAAAGCCAAATGAATTGGTACCCATTGAGGTGGACGAATCGTATGAGGAACCATAGGTTCCGATGCCGATGCCACGAGGTCTGCAAACCTCAGAAGGAATGGACACCTTGGAAGTTGAAGTATCAAAATGTCTTTAGACACTCAAAAAGACAGCAAAAACCCATGAAGATCGAGTGGCGATCCAAATCCAATAAATGGCCAAACTAGAAGACACTATCATAAAGTCTGAGTATTTCCGCAGTATGTCTCATCATAGATGGATAGGCACCAATACGACCAGTACGTGCCTTATTGTGTACTCCTAGCAGATTACAACGTAGAGATCCAACGACCATGTGGCAAGGCTCCAACTTTCGCCACACAATTTGGGCCCGATGATATTCCGGAGAGTGCTAAAAAAGGATCCATTCATCAACCCACCTGGAGGATCCGTCTTCTTGAGACCTATCCCAAGATGGTTCGTACTTGGACTAACATGCCACTCTTTATTAAATACAACCCCTGTTATGTTCCAGTCTTCCGTAGACGCACCTGGCCCGAATTTACCATTGTTGTAAAGAACATCAAAGGTTGTGCAAAGTGGTTAAATTATGTCTATCTAGCACCTCCACGCGGGCCTCCCATTGTTGCTTACATGCTTTCTACAATCCGTCACTAGAGCATTCGACTACGGAACACCCCTGATGTGATGGCACAGATGTGCATGAAGATCTTCGAATTAATGCTGATCACATTTAGGACATTCAAGAACATCAAGGACCCCCACTTCTCAGGAGTTGGCTTCACTACAGACAACCAAGATCTGGTGTATGACATGAGCACTACCCCCTCAATTCAGGTAGTATATGCCTGGCACGTAAGAATAAAATACCTCCCAGCATGCTTCAAACAGACCTTCGAGGAGATGTTCACTACAGGGTTCTGGGAATATCACTCAGAAATATTTGTACCCAAGCCCTCACATCTCCTCCAACTATTCGCTGTGGAGAGGACCATCCACTCAGATCAATTGCGGGTGCCCCATCCAGACGTCCCAGGTCTAGTGAATTGGGCTGCATTGTTAACAGACCTAGCATGGGGACTACGATTAGAAGAACACCACCTTGCTTCCGATGTGGTTCAATATTACACACAGCTAGACAAGGGTTTGTCAGAGACGACAGACGCGAGAGAGGGGGGGGGGTGTTGGCAGTAGTCAAGGAACCGAAGGACTCACAAGACAAGGAAGCTTATGAAGGGAGTCGGAGCGAAGAGAAAGCACAAGCAGACACAGTAGTCAAAGAAGATCTGGCAAGTAGGCCATTTAAATTTTTCATGCATCAAAGAGTTAGGCACACAAGAAGAAGGAGCAAGTAGGGAGCTCCAGGAAATGTATGTCAAAATGTTAGAAGGAATCCCTACAAAACTAGTGATTTTTATCACTAAAAACCATTGTAAATACCATTTCATATTTTTGTAGCTCCATTTTGTGGAAGCCAAGGAGTCCTTGAGCTTGAGGAGCTTTAGAAGTACCTACCTGTCAGTTTTCACATTTTTTAGACTCCGTTGTGGAGGTGATCGCAATCCGGGTGGATCGGGTCCGGTCGTGGCACACACAGGATGTATGAAGCTAATGAATGTTGGAAGGTTTAAGGACATG
The DNA here is from genome assembly GCA_020310875.1 of Ceratopteris richardii. Lineage (NCBI taxonomy): Eukaryota > Viridiplantae > Streptophyta > Polypodiopsida > Polypodiales > Pteridaceae > Ceratopteris > Ceratopteris richardii. The sequence continues at coordinate 130,734,831 of CM035415.1, forward strand.
AAAGTGAAATTAATGTTGAGTATGGAGAAGAGAGAGATGTTGAAATGATTATGGGAATGGGAATGTAGGAGTGCAAGTTAGATTTATGATAAGAATGAAAGAGAACCATACACACGAATCAAATTTGGAAGGAAGAATGGTCCATTGAAGGAGCTTCTTAAACACTTCTTAATTCTAATCCATATGCATAGTCTTCTTTGGATGATATGTATGCATGACGTGAATAGATGGAATCCTTACACATAAACTAGTTTCGAAAGGAAGAATGGTCCAATATTGGAGCTTCTTATACACTTTCAGAAACTAATCAATATGTATGGGTATGTATGGATTATATGCATGCAAGTGAATTATGATGATAGAGTTTACTCACAAGCTCAAAGAAACATCCTCACTGGTTCAACGCAATACTACGGAGCCTTCTCACACATAGAAGAAATAGAAGACATGTAAAAATACTTAAGAGATTGAGAGAGGAGACAAGAGACAAGTGACAAGTGACATGAATTAAAAGGATTTGAATTAAGATACATGTATAAGATCGTCGTGGTACGTCAAGCTAGGCAGTCTACTGATCAAAGGTGGTTCCGACCCTCAAACCATGACAGTTCAACCAAATGTCACACATAAGAAGGTGAGTTCCACTTCAGTGACCCTATGTATGTTTAGGCTCGTAACGTCTAACTAAAGAAGTCTAAGACTCATTAAAACCAGCTCTAACTCACTCACACGCTCCACCGAGGGTGAGTCAAGATAGAGATGCTGGTTTCAAGAGCCTATCTTAGATTGGAGTTCTAACTTAAATTTGAAACTAGGAACTATACTCATACTAGCCCACCTTGGATCCTCACTCGCTCAACTGAGGGTGATCGTCTCAAGGAAACCGTAAGCTAGCAAGAGCCCTATGGATGCCTAACAATGATGCTCTAAGAGTTTGGAGGAGGGTTTATATAGTTTTTTGAATGAATTTGGCCCTTGGATCTAGAGAAATCAACTCTCAACTCTAGGATCACTACTTTCGATTACAACCATTTGATTAATCAAATCAATGTCTTGGAATTGTTCTTTCTATCAAATCTAGTGTAAAGGAGTGAAATTTAGGCGCCCTCATTCTCCACCATTGGATTTGGCGATGATCTGGACCGTCGGATCAGTGCTGACATCAATTCGGATAAGATAAGCCACTATTTTTGGAGAAGAGCTGCATTATTGATCTTTGATTGTAAAAAATTGTCTTCTTTTATGGAAAAACTTGTGGATCCTCCTTGCTTAAAGCATAAGTGCATCTCCACCCTTGAATATGAGCTCATCTTGATCGTACAACATGGCTCAATCAGCTTTCGCCATGTGGTGGTCCTTCAACGCTTCAATTTGCTTAAACTAGAAAATTGCAGTGATCTTGAAAACTGGACTTTGTACTCTTTGACCCTCCAAATAGGCTTTGATGAAGATGAAACTTTCTAGGACTATGTTTCCAAAGATCTCCTTCAGGAATATGCAGAAAAAACTCCCATCTGAATCTCCCTTGTACAAGTTTGACTACATTTGGAAGCTTGCAAGGTGGCATTAAGGTGTCTAGGAAGCTCTGATAGCCTTGAAAATTTGTACAAATACGTAGCCACATATGATCTTTATACATGCCAAACCATATGGCTAACATAAATTTCTATACAAGAATTTGTAGGGTCAAACTAGAAAAATTACATTTTTATAAAATGAACATAGCATATCAATGTGCTACAAAATCCATTTTCTGCTGAAATTTGGGCTATAGACTGCGTTTGACAATCTTTACAAGTATATAAATTTTCATCTAATTTGGTGACAATGAAATTTTTGCCCTAATTTCCCAACTTTGACCAGCTTTGACCACTACCATGGACTTTCTTGATGTCATTGGAAAAAGGTACGTGCAATGAACACTTTTAGAAGAAGATTACAATTACCATGTAGTGTGTTATATTGCTCTCTCCCCAAGATTGAATGAAACACTTGGTGAACTCCACTAATGTTTCTTGAAACAATTGACGTTGAATAGCACTAGACCTAGTCAGACCCATTAAGCCTACCAACTTATCAAAGCTCCACCAAACCTTCTCTCTTATTACAAAGATCAACTTGAGAGTCATTGTCTGTTGTGATCATGCATAGGTCTTTCCGTAGCTCATAATGTTCAATATTTTGAGTGCTAGTACCTCTTCTAAAAAAGTTTCTTGCTTTATTCCCTGTCATTGAAACTTGTTGCAAACTATCTTGAGATTCTCCAACTTTCTTAACAACTAGGGTTATGCTTCCACCATGACAACCAATTGAATTAGGAAGTTCCTCCAATTTCTTTATAGCTTGAATAGATTTATCAATTGGCTTCATGGCAAATGCATATTCTATATGGAGCTTCAATAGTCTATCGAAAATTCTCATGAAGGCATGCAAGGTGCAAAAGTGGACATTGACTAAAGGGAATGGAATAATGGGATTCCAATACTTATCTGACATGTCACGATTAGGTGTATAGCACTTTCTAAAGTGTGTATAGCACTCTCTAAATTGTGTATCTTGAAGTGGCTGTGATGACATTGTTGCATCCAATAATTTGCTATAGATGTAGGATGGTTAGACAATCGCTTGCAATAGCCTAGCAGTCCATCTTCACCCCTACCAAGGAATTGTAGAAATGTGGAGATACTATGAAATCTAGGATGAACATTAGACATTGGATCTAAGGGATACAAAGCACTATTGACCCAAAGATCAATATTCTTCTCTCCAGTTGCACGTCGCTCATTCTGAGAATCTATGTCATTGCTACCTCTAGTTGTTTGTGCAAATTCTATTGGAACATGAACATGTACACTCTTTGAGTGATCAACACACGTTAGTGTTGGTGTCATGTTCGTAATACATGTGAGCACCATGATGTTCCAAAACTCCAGCACCGAATAGGAAGAAGCACAAAGATGGCTGGAATGGCTTGTACAATAGCTGTGTGCAAGAAAAAAGTGTGTTTCGGTATGTGGATAGGTCAAAATGACTTTTCTTAGTGTGTAAGAGGGAAAATAAGATTTTTTTCAAAAATTCATATTTTGGGGGAACCAATGTTACGAGTTTGATGATGTGGCACTTAACTTTTGGACGGATTTTGAAAAGTGTTTTTTTTTTCAAGTATTTTTTCATAAAAACAGGACTAAAAAAAATTAACTTCTGACATATACATAAAAGTATGGGCCATTTTGAATAAAGAATAGCTAAAACAGAGACTTTTTCATAAAAGTCGTTTTTTTATTCATAAAGATGGATGGATTTGATGAGGTGGAAATCGGTTTTTCTCTCTCTATGTGCAAAAGAAAGAGAAGATCCTAGGTCAACCTAAAAAAAAGCCTACTTCAGCCTACCAAAAAGTGCTCTATTAAATGCATTTTGTCCCCTTAACAACATACAAGATTAAGCTTAATCCCTAAAAACTAGGAATCCTTACAAGGCCCATGTAGGGTTCACTTTTTTTCCTAATTTGGGTCGTGACCAAATTAAGCCAAGCATACCATTCTTGACCAAAAATGATGTTACCTTTTTTATTGAGTCTATCATTTAGGGAGGTCACCATATTGATGTCACCCACAATGATGATGGGACCATTTAGACTATTAATCTCCTCCCAACAGTTGATTCTTAGGGAGGAGCTGTTAGAAGCATACAGAATAATTATGGTACATTCAAGGGGCTTCATGAGGGACACACCAACCCATTGATGCGAGGGGCTAATGTCCTGGACTAAGTGGGACATAGAGTGAGAAACACCTATAGAGGCTCCACCCCTCCCTTGAGGGTGCGAGGTGTAAAACTAATTATGTTTATTGGAAATCATATTTAAATGCAACTTAAGCTTAGGATCTGAAACCTTGAGTTCTTGGAGGTAGATAAAGTCAGGAACTCTAGATAAATCATTCAGCCATTTATACAAACACTTAGCTCTGATAGGATTAGATAAACCTTTAATCTTGTAAGAGAGAATACTGATGTTATTCATTATGAGAAAAATGGTAAAGAAATCTTGAAACACCATATAAATCATTTTCTAATATTTTTTGTTAGCATATTCAAAGACAATGAACTTTTAGGATGTCTTTTGTCCTCGACTTAGCAATACCTTCCTTTCTCTTAGCTTTGGTGACTTGCTGACCTGGAGGAGCTTCGTTCTCCTTTTGATTCACCACGAGATCCACACCCTCAAGGCTATTTTGTTGCAAAACCCAAATTTTCGAATCATCATGATTTTAAAGTTCAATGAAGAACATGTTACCATCAGGAGACAAAATGCTATCATTTTGAAAGAGGGGTTTTTATCCAAATTAACAGTATGCCATTGGCTATTACTATTAATCTTTTTCCTTTTTACAATTGTAGTCCACACTTCATTGAAGTCTTGATGGTGACTGGATTCCCTCTGACTAGAAGAGGGCCCAAGTTTCTCTTTGAGGGTAGAGGAGTCCCCAAAAATACTTGACAGATTCTTGACCTGATCTAAAGAACCTTGATTATCACTTGAAAGGGGATTGAAGACATCTTCTAGAAAAGCAACAAAAGAATGCAACCAGCTTTTACTTTTCCTTTTTACTTGCTTAACGTGCTACTTTTTGTGTAGGTTCCTAGGAATGACACCTTTTGGAGCCTACTGGTTATCTTAATTCTTCGATTAGAAGCTGGAGCATCCTCCTTGAGCAAGGGGCAATATTTTATCCTATGCCCATGTTTGTTGCAATTAAAGCAGGAATTGGGAAGATTCCTATAGAGGACCTTTTGCTCATGCAAAAAAGTACCTTCAAAGTCTTGTATTTTGAAAGAGGTTATGACCTTTTTGTTAATATTTATTTCAATAAGAACTTGTAGTTCCCATTTTGGATTAATTTTACCTCTAAATCTCAGATGCAAGAACTTACCTAGGAGAGTGCAAAGGCCATCATTCCACAGGTAGAATTCCATCGAGAGGTGAGGGAATTCTACCCACAGAGGGACCCTAGTAGGTTTGGGTCCCCTAGGGTTGAATCCAAAACCACCTAAAAAACGAGATTGGGGTTCAATTAATTAGCCACTGCCCTTCCATGATTACTCTCAAGGAACTATTGTAGTCGTCAAAGAAATATAAGTAATAGACGACAGATTATCTATTTTACAAATAGGCCCCCTGCTTTCCTAGTTACTCTTAATCCATTAACTAAGAATTTCCTAAGGTGTTCTAGAACCATACTTATTAACTACAACTTGAAGGTGACTCGATTAATCTCGACCAAGATGCGGAAAAGACTGAATATTTCATGGTATATATTTGCACAGGGCCTTAAAGACTACACGTTATCCCACATGTGATAAAGCATTAAAGGGCATTGGTGGGCTGAGCAATAGGAGTAAGGAGGAGATAAAAGAGAGAGAGGAGGGGGGGATGCACACACATGCATGGGACCCTCGAAACCTAGAGAATGATCTCTATGAAGCAATGGCTTATAAATGATATATGTATATGAATATAGGGGTAAGGTCACATGATCCCTACATCTCCAACTATCTCCCACTTAAGGGTCAATGTGACTGTAAGTGATAACACATACAAAGAATGATGTAGGACTATACAATAATGTATAGGAAGAGTCCCGATTTCAAGCCAGACTGATCATCCTACACACACTACCTCAAACAAGGTGTATCTACACTTCAAACTACTCTAAACGCATATCGGAAAGAAGTTTTTGCAAAGCTTCAACTCGTGCTATGCCTATGTCAATCATCAAACAACTAGAAAATCTAAGTTGAAATGCTTCAATAACAATTTCAATATCTGGAGTCCAACATAATAACTCGTACATCAGACTCCTGAATAATCATGAAACTTGTACGATACTAGCTAACCTAAGCATGTCAACCATGCGTATATCCAAGGCATCCAAAGCATCATCATCAAGACCAGCATTTCTTCACATATGTGTTTCAACATCTCGAATTAGGGAATCCAAGAATGACTACATAACTTTTGAGTCCTTAACATTTAAGTTTGTAATAGCTTAACCATTATGGTTTTGCTTAATAATACCACGAAGGGAATGCTTAAGCATATTAGGCTAACCTAAATTTAGGCATTATCCTATCAACCAAGGATGTATCTAGTTGTTCAATCAAAGAGCTAATATGCTCTACCACACATTGTGTATCATAAGAGCTATCCTTATCTACCATGCCAGGAGTATCATCATGCTCCATATGAGGTAACAACACATCGTCAACATGAAGCTCAACCTGATGATCACACTCTATTTGATTATCATCATAATGATCTGCATGAGCATCCATATCATGCTCTAAAGCATCCAACGGATCATCCAAAGTGTGCTCCACATGAGCATCCATATGATCGATAAAATCATTCTTTGTAAAAGCATCATGCATATCCATAGTATTCTCTATATGAGCATCCATCTAAGCATCTGAATCTTGCCATACATATGCATCATTAATATCAGTAGAACTATATGTAGGTAGATAAAATGAGACATTATGAGTCTAAGATCGCATATAAGACTGACATCCCATTTAGACAAGATTGTCTCCTGCATATAAGTATCTATAGTGGATATATGTGCCCAATCCTTGCACCTCTACAAGGATTAGTTGTTTCAAATATAACTGAAAATAATGCTTACCAAGGAATGCATAACATCTGCTCTCATGTAACTAGCTAACTTAAATAAAGATCATATAGTATGAAGGCACATAATGTAAATGTTTGAGTATAGTTGATGCTCCATGATAGCATAAGGCATATATTTCCTACATCCTCAATGTCATATGTCATACTATCAAGAATGTGCACGTGTCCATGACTCTCATATTAGCCATAAAACCATTCATGATATTGAGTAATATGAAAACTGTTAATGCATCAAGCAACCAAGCCATATATGAGTTATCTAATAAACAAAAGGAATCCTCATATGAACCATAGGAGAAGGTGATATCACCATTACAAGCATAATATAGTACCATACACTCTCCTGAAACCACTACTTGACTTGCATCATGTGCATATCTCTGATGTCATCATTGCATCCACCTGAAGCAACATCCCCGTGTATGGCCCTCATGACCAAAGTGCCAACATTCAAGTTGTGGATGTGATCTATATCTCATATGAGTCAATGGACTTGCATACATATTATTTAGTCACTACCATAATGCACTACTCGTCTCCTCATACATAACAGACTCATATATAGAATCCACAAGCTGTCAAGCGACAATTTCTAGGAGCAACCATGTTCTCTGATCTCAGCTTCATTGAATTCTTCTTATGGAATTGCAAACCTTGATTGGTACTCTTTGAAGGTTTCCTACAGGTTCATTGTTATGATCATTGATGGCATAATCTTTCTAATGAACATGGTACTCCAATCATCCTAGGAATATTTCAAACCAAGGATTCGTCTTTGAATTTCTCATTATCATCAATCTTCATACATAATGAAGGACTAGGTCTCTTGCCCCTCAATGGAGTAATTTATTATGGTTCCAACATGAATACATGGAAAAATGGATAAATTTTCATGGAACCCGTTAACTAGAGTTGAAGGTAACTCAATAAGTCTCCACCAAGATGCTGAAAAGAACGAAACTTTGATGGTCTAGCATTGTAGATGGCCATGAAGTCTCTAAATTACTTCTGAGTAAGCACAGTTTATACCATATGTGATAAATCCCTAAAGGGATTTCATGGGCTAAGCAAGAGGAGTAAGGAAGATAGAGGGAGAGAAAGAGGAGAGGAGAGACATGCACACATGTGTGGGACCCTCAAAACCTACATAATGATCTCTATGAGGCAATGCTCTATAAATGCTTTATGTCTATGAATAGAGGGGTACGATCACATGACCCTTACATCCCAAACAATGTCCCACTAAAGGGTCAATGTGACCGTAAGTGATAACACTTACGAAGAATGAGGTAGGATTATACAATAATGTATAGGAAGAGTCTTGATCTCAACCCATACTGATCATCCTATACAAAGTGCCTCAAACAGGGTGTATCTATGCACCTCAAATTTCTCTAGACTCATATCAAAAAGTGTCAAGCTAATATCTCACTAACACAAGAACTAATGAAGTTCTTGCAAAGCTTCCACTAGCTCTATGCCTATGTCAATCATCAAAAAACTAACAACTCTAAGTGAAAATGCTCCAATAACAACTCTAATGCCTAGTCTCCACCATATACGGAATGAGATAGGTTCCTAGAAACTTGATTTTAGACTTTGAACTTTTTATTTAGGAATATAAAGTTCTAAGATATGGAAATCCAATCCATGACCTTTTCCTAAACAAGCTATCAAGTTCAAAATTATGTGTTCATAGTAGCATTATTATTGGATCAATCATAAAGAGATGCTTGGACTTTAAACATAATTTTGATTCTCGAAATATCTTTAAAGTACTCTAGTAACATCTAGAGATTGACCAATAATAATAAATCTTGTATCAAACTCAAGAAAAGCAATAAATATTACATAAATGAAATTTCAAGTCAAAATTCCATAGTGGAATGGGAAACCATATCCTAAAGGTGATATTTATCCTCTAGTTTGATACTCAAGAAAGGAACACAACTAAATCAGTAACGCTTTTGGATATTGTTTGAAAGTATAAGAATTTCTTTCAAATATCCTTCTAGCATTGCAAAAGGTTCCAAGATGAATCATTTTCTCAGGTTATTTTATTCCTTAGAATGGGTCTTAAGTCCTTAAAGTATAGCATTCTCCCAAGTAGTGAAAATGAAATTCCTCAAATTCATTAGACAACAAGTAGTTCCTGAGAGGCCTCGAACCACTAGAAGTGGTACTTAAAGTCCAATGGTTGATATCACCTGGAAGTGTATCAAAGATTCTTAGCTTTAGAATCCAAAAGGCATTAGTACATTTTTGGACTTGAGTTAGGGAAAGATCTCTAAAATCACATGGGTAAACAAAGAAGCTTTTGATAGTTCATGAGATCTTAAAGATAAAGACTAAGTCTTTATTTTTGTCACAAGATCAACAAGACTTGCACAAGCTTGGGAAGGTTTGTTCAAGAAAATTGCAATTCGAACTACTATGAAGTTTGCCCAAGTATTGGCAATCAAATTCCTTTTGAGAAGTTTTCACTCAAGTTCCATTTATCCAATGGAAAATTGTGAAAAGAGTAACTTGTTCCTAGTCTAAATAGAGTGAAGTATTTCAAGTATGTAGTTTGTGGCTGTGTGGACAATAATTAAGTATGTGAAAGTTACAATGTAAAGTTTACCTATCCTTAAAGGGATTTCTTAAAGGTGAAATCCAAAAGCATGAGTGGATTCTTTGATTTAAGCAGTAGAAAGATTCTTGAAAAGTCCTCGCCATGGTAGTTATTTAATGTTGGAGTTAGACATCTGTAGAAGAACGTGAACATGACAAGGAAGAAGAAGAATCTTGGAGCACAACACATAATACTGAATGTATTACCACTAGAATGTAGAAAGATAAGTAGCCTCTTAGGGAAATAGGCATATATACAAGCCGAGGGAAAAGAGCCTCCTTAAGAGGGAAAGAAGTGCCGCGACGGTCCTAGAGTGTTTACACACACCACTGCCTAAATATATCAACAAATCCACAAGCCGCTCGCAGTGAACAAGCCAATGCAGTGATGTATAACGAAGTGCCCAGCTATGTGTAATCAACCCAAAAAAGGAAGTGAGACCAAAGCTTTGCGGTGTGGGAGCGCTTTACGACGACTGGCGGATCAATTCAGTCGCCTCGCTAACGGCGCACGCAGGGTGACTATGCGGAACAGGTACAAGCTTTTCCTAAGGTTCGTAGGGTGAAGCGTTCCTATAACGTTCAACTGCATCAAAATAAGAAGGAAGGATAATGTTTTCACTAACTATTTGATTTTTTATAGTTTCGTTTGTCTCCTCTTGAAAGTTTTCTATGTTTCTATCTACAGTTGGAGGGAAAAGATCTTCACTAACACTAGGTGGAACAGTAGAAAGTAAAGTTATAGTTGTTCTAGGATCGAGCAAAGATTCTTCTACTATTACTTTTTTTTATTAATTCTTTACCTTCTATTGGATTTGGAAATAATAATTCAAAAGTTGTCGATGGAAGAAAGGAACTATGCGAAGAACTTGGTTTATCTTCTATTGGTTTAGGAAATAACAATTCAAAAGTTGATGAAGGAAGAATGGAACTATTCGAAGAACTTTCATTAGACATAAAGTAAATGATATTAAATTAATAACCAAAGTCCTATACAACCTATAAGATGATGTTTTTAAATGGTAATCTAATCAAAACTAAAAGATAGCCTATACAAGCTAGTAAAAGTTTCAAACTAAGGACAATCTCTGCTTTTCAAACTTCAGGTCACATGTGAATCTCCAGTTCGCCAATAGCTTTCTACAAAAAACACATTAGCAAAATATGGAGCAAGCCCATCTATTTATACACACAGAGATCTTCATTTTGCCACTCTTTTGGATTTGCTTTATTTTCTCAACCATTCTTTAACCCACATTTATCCACCATAATTTAAATTAGCTTTAATCACATAACTCACTTTCTCCATTCTTTTCACCACATACTTTTTGCACTTTAAATGCATACTTAATTTAGGCCACTCTTTGATTTTGCACACATAAATACCATACTTTTAACCAATCCCTTTAACCACTTTAATTACACACTTAACTCACACCATTCTTTAAACACTATTCATATATACCACTCATTAATTATCCACTTCATTTTCATTTTAATTTAATTATCCTAAATTTAATTCATTTAAATTAAGCTTAGGTTAAGAAATTAATTAATTAGGACCTTAGTATTTAAATGCACACAAACTATTAAGGTAACTAATTAGACCATATTTTAATTTTATAAGTTAACCAATGTTAATTATAGATTAAATTCATTAAATATTAATTGTTTTAACCCTTGAAACATTCGAAAACCCTAGAAAACCTACTTAAAACCCATCAAAACCCCATTAAAACCCTTTGGAAATCACTGATAACCCATTAAAATAATCGAAACCCCTAACATTAACCCAATCTCATAAACAACACATGAATTCAAGAAACCCTAAAGTTGAATTTATAAAACACATTCAACATTCAATGTAAAGTAAACCCTAATATGAACATATGTTCAGCTTCATCATTCATACCTGAAAACACTTTCAAAGTAGTTAATTCCATTCAACACAAATGATCATCGATGATATAAAAGGATAGAGTTCACCAATAAAATTGTTTTTCATTTTCTCTGGTCATCAACGGAAAGGTTGAAAACTTTTCGACATTCGCCCCGGCCAAACCTGCACATCGTCCTCGATGGGCCAACCTACAGATTCAAATGGAACATATCAAATTCTTTTGAAAATAAGGTTTTATTTTTTTCAAAATTTTATTTCATCATGCATTCAACTTTATGCAGTTAAAAAGATTAGTACAAATCATTTAAAAAAAACAACATTGAAATAAGTTATAAAATATCATGTCATATTTTTGAATCCACATTTAAACAAATATTTATAAGAATAAATCATAAGTCTTATAGTCCTTCTGTTCATGTCACTTGCTAAGAATAAGTAATTTATCCTTCATAACAGCATATACAAAAAGAAAACTTTTTCCCATGAGATAACAAAATTATATGCCTCCTACTTTTATTCCCTATGGTCTGACTCTCTTTTTATTGCTTAAATCATTTCACTTTTCTTACTTCATCCCAACTCAGCTCTTTCTTTATTTCTTTACAAATCGGCCTATACCGAAATTGGGTGCGACTCCTGGACTTGTCCACCCGGCCAAGTTTGTTCCACTTGTCTACCAACCCGGCATAGCGCACGATAAACTATGTCAGCCCTACATGAAATCGACATCAGCTCGTGGCTCTGATCGCCCGACCAGAGTAACTCCACCCGCCTACCGACCCATGTAGGCGCATGACAACACATAGGTTAGGCCTATGATGAAACTAGCTGCAGCTCGTGGCCTTGATCACTCGACCAAGGTTGTTCCACCCGCCTACTAGCCCAACATAGCACTCTAACAACAGACACATACATGTAAGCTAACTGGGTATGAAGGTTTTAATTAGTTTTTTTTATTTTAGAGGTCCGATCTCATAAAAAAAATAAAAGCAAGTTACAAAATCCCATTTGCTAATGAATAAAAATTTCTTTTAAGCATATACATATATTCAAAATAAGACTACCTTTTCTTTTACAAGATTCCAATTCCAAAATTTCTATTTAACTTTCTGATGGAGTTCATATAAATACGAGTTTTTATGCTTCAATCATAAATATTTTAGATATTTCTATATCTTAATTCTACTTTGAATTTTTTAAATAAATTGGAACATATCCTTTTAATCCATGCAGTAATGCTATGCATATACACAAAAAATCAAAGAATCTATAATCAAAACTGTTTCACCTGATTTTTAATCATCATCTTCATTTTCATCAGCATCATCATCATCATCATTTTCTTCAATTTCATATTCTTTATTATTCCTCTTTTTAAATAGTTTAACTCTTTTTCCTGCAATCAAATTTTTCAATAAAGAACCATCAAATTCTCTAAGCTTAAATGTACCATTTTCAAATACAGTCACAACTACATATGGTCCAAACCATCTCTTAATTAATTTTTTCCTAGCATCTTTGTAATTTTGAAGATGAAAAATAAATAGAAACATTTTCTATTTTATTTACATATTTATGCGAGATATCAAACCAGTTGCCACTGTTGTCTCGCTCAACAATGGTCTCTAGTAAAAATTTTGATCAAAGTATATTCCAGAATCACTATGAGCTAAATGACTTTCGTGCATTTTCTCTTGTGATCTAATAGGTGTTTTCCTAATTTGTTCTCTATTTCTAATATGGTTTGGGTTAATGGTCATTACTTGTAAGGATTGTAAGTCATCTTTTGATCTAAATCTTGCATACGCAGAGCCATCTTCCATCATTTTTGTTTCCATACGAGTTTCACAGATAAAGGGTTGTCCTAAGATAATTTCATAAGAACAGTTATCCTGTATAAAAAAATGAAATGTTTCACTTATGCCACCTATTGAAATTGGAATGTTGGCACATGCTCCTAGAAGTGCACCACATCCGTTATCTGCTGTTCTCATAATCCACCCATGTTGTTTATCTATAGGCCATCTAAATTTATCATATAATTCTTTTGATATTACGTTTATTTCTGAACCTGAATCTAGTAAAGCTAAAGTTGTACAAGAATTTTTCCTATCTCCTAAATTTACTTTGATTTCTGGTGTTCCCCTGGCCCAAAAACTCTTTTTGTAATTGCTTTCAGACTTTTCTTGTATATTATCTCGAATTATAGGTCCTAAAAACTTTTTATTAACATATCCTTCACTTTCTTCTTCATCATCAGAATCAGAAGAAAAGGAATCTTTAGAAATATGAGTTACATCTACATTATCATGCATTTCAATATCAGTATTTAAAGAAAATCTTTTTCTTTTATTCATACACCATCAACTCAAGATTTATTGGAAATCAGTTAGAGATATTTGTAGACACAAGAAGTTCTGCAAGTCTCTGAACCCTACACCATTGTGACATTGAAGGGGGATTGTTGGAAGCAATCTGCAACAATAATCCAAAATTCCAGGCATTAGTACTATTATTTATAGATTTCTTTACAAAGAAACAACGTGGGAGAGTTGGATAAAAAAGAAGCACTTCCAAAGACATGGCACAAGTTCAAATCCTATGGGCCACAGATCATGAAAACATGTGTTAACTTTTGCATGGTAGAAAAATCATGCATCAACTCTAGCAAAGACGAAAACATCAAACGGTGATCGTAGTTTGGCGATAGCTTAGTGAAGTAGTGCCGATAGCGATCACATATATCCATTGCTTTTCCTTTTGTTGTATGTTGTGCTTTTCAAGGGCTAAGGCATACCTATATAAAAAAAGCCAAGCGCAACAAGCTCAAGCTCACTTCATAATCATTACTCAACAAGCTCAAGCTCTTGGAGAAGAACTTGGAGGAGGTGATCAATCTTCTCAAAGCTAGGAGGAGAACTTTGAGGCTATCTTGGAGAAGGAGTTGTCACACTCCTAAAGGAGTTGTGGTCTACATCTTGGTGATTATCTGGAGGAGATTTTGTGAGATTACCATCAACATATGTTGTTGATTTACTTTGAGTAGCAATTCTATTTTCATTCTTACTTGATAGGTCGCTCGTTTCTAATTTAGGTTGATCAGAATTTTGGTTTTCTATACAATAGTTCTAAACTATTCTTATTCTCCTTATTCTCACACACTCACACACACACACTTCATTCCTCTTAGGCACACAATCTCTCATATCTAGTTCCTATTTTTGCCTAGATATAGATATTGTCAGTTTGTATCGTATTCACATATTATAATTTTACATTCATATATAGATAGTGTAGGTGAGCCTCATAGCTTACCATTACACATGAAATCCTATCTATTCTCTCTCTATCTCTCATTGATGTATTTTGGAGTCTTAAGGTGTGTATGTAAAGGCTCATTTATTGGAAGATCTTGTAAAGCTTTTATATATTTTTATTGGGACCCACTCCCCAACATCTAGGACTAAAAGATAATTATCATCTAACGGTCCGATGTCCCATACCATCTTTCCTACATCAATCTGAGTATAAAATTTGGTGTCCCATACAACCCTATTTTATATTCACATTAATGTGTGGGTGATACTTATCCTAAAGTCTAAACATGTCGTGATAGAGTACCTTTTCACTTCAACTCTTGAAAAGAATTTTGAAGTTTTAGGCATAATCTCTTACATGATATTCTACGTTTTGATTCCTTCACACCATTGTTTCATGATCTCGTACTTTTTATCATGAAAACATGAAAACATCATGATAGAATATCTATTCTTCATTGCTCAAGTTTTCAAATGAAACCTAGTTAGAATTCTAAGTACTTGAATTTTCATAGATTCAAGTCCAAATTGGTTCATTCTTGATAAATTATGTAGAGACAAGAGCTTTTCACTTCTTGTCTTTAGATACCTTTCTT
Organism: Ceratopteris richardii; assembly: GCA_020310875.1. Taxonomy (NCBI): domain Eukaryota; kingdom Viridiplantae; phylum Streptophyta; class Polypodiopsida; order Polypodiales; family Pteridaceae; genus Ceratopteris; species Ceratopteris richardii. The sequence continues at coordinate 130,749,951 of CM035415.1, forward strand.
AGTAAAGCATTAAATTTTGATATATTTAGGTAGTGATGTGCGTGAATACTCTAGGACCACTAGGGCACCTTTTTCCCTCTTTAGGAGGTTTTTTTGCCCAACTTGTACATACACCTATTGCCCTAACGGGCTACTTATCTTTGTACATTCTAGTGGTAATACATTCAATATTGTGTGTTGTGCTCCAAGGTTCTTCTTCTTCCTTATGCTATTCTGATGCTTCCACAGATGTCTAACTCCAATCATTGTTATTAGAGCAGGTCATCGCTTCATGTAGGGCATTGTCTACACCTCTCTAGTTGCATTCTCAAAATCGCACAAATTTTGGTAAGCATGCTCAGGGTGTTTTAGAGATCAAAACAACTTTGCTATGTGGTGCCAAAATCGCGATCTGAGCTCACTTTGGTGTCCCAAGGCACTATCGCAGCATTTGTATAGGTTATTTTGTCTTTTCGTGCCAAATATATATATATATATATACATATATATGTATATAATATATATATATATATATATATATATATATATATATATATATATATATATATATATATATATATATATATATATATATATATATATATATATATATATATATATATCAGTTTCGGTTCGCTAGTATGAGCATCTCAAAGTCTGCTACAAGTATAGAAGTTGGGTAGTTCTGTTCAACGTTTCAGATACAGTCACATTTCTACATCAAGGTATTTTAGTTAGTGGTCATGGATGAAAGCAGTGATGTATTTCGTATATTGGCTATTGAGGATAAGTTGGATGGTACGAATTACCCATTATGGGCTTATATGATGCATAATGTATTGGTCACAAAAGGACTATGGAATATTCTACAGGGTGTTGAAAGATGTACCGTTACACATGTGAATACAGGTACTACAAATACAAGTACTGGAGCTGATGGAGATGGTATAAAAGATGATGATATTCTACAGATTCTTATTCCTCTTGTTGTTTCTAATGCACCTACAGCAAAGCAAATTTGCCGGGATGGAAGAGATGCTCACACACATGCATTGATAGCTTTCCTTGTCAAACGTGCCATTAGTCCTCATATTCGCTCTTGCAGAACAGCTAAGGATGCTTGGGATACACTTAAAACATTGTACCAGGCTAGGAATGAGGCTCGTGTTGCTTACCTCCGAAAACAATTCGAGAGTGCGCACATGAATAAGGTGATTCTATGGACAATTTTCTCACAAAGATCAAAGATTTGAAAGAAGATTTGATTTCTGCTGATGAAGTTATACTAGATAGCGCACTTGTATAGACCATTCTGAATGGTCTTCCTAACTCATATCACAATTTTGCTTCTACTCTTCGTTTGATGATGAAGAGCAATCCAAATGCCTTGTCATTTGAGGAGTTAGTCTCTGATCAGTCTAGGTAGAAGAGTTCCATCATGCGTGTTGCATATCAAGCTCTCCTAGCTAGTCAAAAGGGCAAAGGTAAATGGAGCTCTTCTACTAGTAAGCAAAAATCTACAAATGCTGCACATTCGAAGAAGGAAGACAAAGATGAGAAGAAATCACAAAAGGAGAAATTGTTTTCTAATAATGTAAAGCAAATGATCATGTCATTAAGAGTTGTCCAAAACTAGCTGTTAAAGAGGAAAAGAAGAAAGAGGCCGGAATGGTTATTGCAGAGGCCTCTACACCGAAAACAGTATGCTAATCTTGTGCAAGATGAAGAATGGTCATTTACAACTGTTTGCAGTTTTGTCCCATCTCCTCACGAGTAGTGCATGTCTGTAGTAGACTCAGATGTTTGGTACTTTGATAGTGGGGAGACCACTTATATTATGTCGCAACGTAGTTTCTTCTCACTTGAGCCTGCCCCTAGGGGAACATTGTTCCATGCGCCAACAACTCCTCTTATCTTGTTATGGGAGTTTGTAAGATAATTTTGATTACTACTATTGGTAGTTCTTTCACTTTGTGAGATGCTTTATTTCTCCCAAGGATCAAGAAAAAACTGTTATCAGTTTTTGCATTAGTCATTATTGAATTGGTTGTGAAATTTGTTGATGATAGATGTACAGTTCATGATGTGTCAAATGGCGACATCATTATTGCTTCTGGCATTTTATGTCATGGGTTGTATAAGCTCATAGACTATGAAAGATCTATAAATGATTTGGCATGTGCAGTACATGATTCTCAAGCTATGTCAGATGCAAAGCTTTGGCATACACACTTTGCTCATCTGAATTTTGCTAGTTTGCTACACCTATAGAAATCTGAAATGGTGTCCTCTTTGCCCAAACTTAAGGCACCCAAAAAACATGTTTGTGAAAGCTGTATTTGGGAAAAATGCAGTGATCCTCCTTTCCAAAAGATGGTTCATTTTGATGATTTTTCCAATCATGCATGGGTATATCCATTGAAGGCAAAGTCCGAAGTGTTTACGTGCTTCAAAAAAGTTACGGTTTTGGGTGAAAATCCGTCAGCACGTAAAGAGGGCACCCTCCATTCTGATTGAGGCGAGGAATATATTTTTTCTAACTTTAATGCATTTGTAGTTGAACGTGGGATAAAACATCAGTGTACAGTGCCAAATGAAGAACAAGTCGCTCATGGAGATGGCAAGGTGTATGGTCAATAGTCAGGCTTTACCACATAGTTTTTGGCTTGAGGCTGTCATGTGTGCAACATATGTACTGAACAGGTGTCCAAATAAAGTGTTGTAGTCTATCACTCGATATGAGGCTTTGCATGGTCGCAAGCCATCTATTGCTCATTTGTGTGTTTTTGGTTGTCTGGCATATGCATTAGTGCCTGAATATCGCAAAAAATTGGATGATATAGTAGTAAAATGTATTTTTGTTGGGTACAATTCTGAAAGTAAAGGAGATCATCTATATCATCCATAGACTAAATGCATTCTAGTTACTTAAGATGTTTTTTTGTGCAAGATAATATTCAGCCATTGTTTTCATGTACTAAGGAGACATGTGTTAGCTCCAAAGACATGTATGGTACTTTGCTACCTCTTTTTATAGGTGGACAGTGTAGTGCTCTTCCTAATGAGGCAACTTCTCAGCCTTTGCAGGTTTCATGTGATGATGCAGCTCATTCCATATGCACTTGTTGATTAACGAGTTGATATTGATAAGGCAAAAACTATGCCAAAATGGCTGATGCAGACTTTGCGTGATAGAAAATTAAATGCACCTCTATCATATCGTACTCGTTCAAGCTCTCATAGTGCCTCTTTTGCATCACATTGCTATGCTATGGATGCCTCTACTCACTGTGATGAGATTGAAGCTATTTGGTTTGATGAAGCATAAAATTCAAAACATTGGATGGTTGCAATGCAATCTGAATATGATGCTATCATGAAAAATGATACATGGTCTTTATGTGACTTGCCTCCTAGCAAGAAGGCCATTGGCACTAAGTGGGTATACAAGCTGAAGCATAAACCTAATGGAGCACTTGATGGGTATAATGCTAGGCTTGTTGCAAAGGGCTATGCGTAGGAAAGAGGCATTGATTTTTATGAAACCTTTGCTCCTACTTGCCAAATGACTAGTGTTTGTAGCATCTGTGCACTTGCACCTCATCATGGTTGGAATGTACGTTAGTTGCACATTAAAACACATTTTTGAATGGTGACTTACATCAAGAACTGTATGTTTTTTAGTGCCATGGATTTGTGCAGAAAGGGCATGAAAACCATGTGTCCAGGTTAAAGAAGACATAATACGGTTTAAAGAAGGCACCATGTGCTTGATATGAAAAGATACATGCCTATCTAATTGCACATGGTTTTGAGAACAGTCCAATTGAAAGCACCTTATATGTTAAGCGTGCTAATGATGTGCTTCTAATCATTGTGGTATATGTTGATGGCATGCTGCTCACTAGTCCTCATGACATGCATATTGCTGATTTTAAGGCTGATTTGCATGCCTCATTTGAGGTGTCTGAGTTGGAGCATTTGCATCACTATTTGCGAACTTAGTTTATGCAAGTTGATGGTGGAATGGCTTTGTGTCAATTAAATATATTGACACATTATTGCAGCGTTTTGCCCTTGAAGATTGTAAGCCTATTGCCACTCCTATGGAGATAGGTTTACGATTAAGTCTTCATGATGCTGGAGATGCATATGATGTTTTTCTCTATTAGTAGGCTATTGGATGCTTGATTTACTTATGCAGTACTCGACTAGATATTCATTTTTTGCTCATAGATGAGCACGTTTATGCATTGCCCAAGTGTCAAGCATTGGTAGGTAGTTAAGCACATCTTTCGCAACTTGAGTGGTACCTGGCTACTTGGATTGTTTTATCTCAAGGGGGGATCACTATCGCCATATTTGCATGCTTTTTGTGAAGTGATTGGGTTGGTTGATATGACACTTATGTGTCCACTAGTGGCTTTTGCTTCATGCTTGGTAGCTCATGTATATCTTGGTTGAGCAAGAAGCAGCATACTATGGCCACTTCCAGTTGTGAGGCTAAGTATAGGGTAGCTTTGACAGTGACTGTTGAGTGTGTGTGGCTTAGAGTGCATTGGCACTTGCAAGGAACCATGTGTTCCATGATCGCACTAAGCACATTGAGGTGCATATCATTATGTCAGGGAGAGGTTCTCTGCTAGGGAGATCAGCTTGGCATATGTGCCCATGCAGGAGAACATTGCAGACTTTTCACAGAGGCTCTGCCTAGGGAGACGTTTGAAGCTTTTCGCTGTCGGAAAGTTTTCAACCTTTCCGTTGATGACCAGAGAAAATGAAAAACAATTTTATTGGTGAACTCTATCCTTTTATATCATTCATGATCAATTGTGTTGAATGGAATTAACTACTTTGAAAGTGTTTTCAGGTATGAATGATGAAGCTGAACATATGTTCATATTAGGGTTTACTTTACATTGAATGTTGAATGTGTTTTATAAATTCAACTTTAGGGTTTCTTGAATTCATGTGCTACTTATGAGATTGGGTTAATGTTAGGGGTTTAGATAATTTTAATGGGTTATCAGTGATTTCCAAAGGGTTTTAATGGGGTTTTGATGGGTTTTAAGTAGGTTTTCCAGGGTTTTCAAATGTTTCAAGGGTTAAAACAATTAATATTTAATGAATTTAATCTATAATTAACATTGGTTAACTTATAAAATTAAAATATGGTCTAATTAGTTACCTTAATAGTTTGTGTGCATTTAAATACTAAGGTCCTAATTAATTAATTTCTTAACCTAAGCTTAATTTAAATGAATTAAATTTAGGATAATTAAATTAAAATGAAAATAAAGTGGATAATTAATGAGTGGTATATATGAATAGTGTTTAAAGAATGGTGTGAGTTAAGTGTGTAATTAAAGTGGTTAAAGGGACTGGTTAAAAGTATGGTATTTATGTGTGCAAAATCAAAGAGTGGCCTAAACTAAGTATGCATTTAAAGTGCAAAAAGTATGTGGTGAAAAGAATGGAGAAAGTGAGTTATGTGATTAAAGCTAATTTAAAGTATGGTGGATAAATGTGGGTTAAAGAATGGTTGAGAAAATAAAGCAAATCCAAAAGAGTGGCAAAATGAAGATCTCTGTGTGTATAAATAGATGGGCTTGCTCCATATTTTGCTAATGTGTTTTTTGCAGAAAGCTATTGGCGAACTGGAGATTCACATGTGACCTGAATTTTGAAAAGCAGAGATTGTCCTTAGTTTGAAACTTTTATTAGCTTGTATAGGCTATCTTTTAGTTTTGATTAGATTACCATTTAAAAACATCATCTTATAGGTTGTATAGGACTTTGGTTATTAATTTAATATCATTTACTTTATGTCTAATGAAAGTTCTTCGAATAGTTCCATTCTTCCTTCATCAACTTTTGAATTGTTATTTCCTAAACCAATAGAAGATAAAGCAAGTTCTTAGAATAGTTCCCTTCTTCCATCGACAACTTTTGAATTATTATTTCCAAATCCAATAGAAGGTAAAGAATTAATAAAAAAAGTAATAGTAGAAGAATCTTTGCTCAATCCTAGAACAACTATAACTTTACTTTCTACTGTTCCACCTAGTGTTAGTGAAGATCTTTTCCCTCCAACTGTAGATAGAAACATAGAAAACTTTCAAGAGGAGACAAACGAAACTATAAAAAATCAAATAGTTAGTGAAAAGATTATCCTTCCTTCTTATTTTGACGCAGTTGAACGTTATAGGAACGCTTCACCCTACGGACCTTAGGAAAAGCTTGTACCTGTTCCGCATAGTCACCCTGCGTGCGCCGTTAGCGAGGCGACTAAATTGATCCGCCAGTCGTCGCAAATCGCTCCCACATTGTGAACCCGACGTGAAACAACGGCACAGTGAGACAGGTATAACACTTTTCCTTTCCTAGCATATGCACTAGCTTGGTTTTGACGACGTGGTTGCAGCAGCTTGAGGTGGTCATCGTGTAGAGGCAGATAATACAAACCTTGTAATTCCCTGGTTGTTGAGGGCTGAGCTTATGCTCTGAGCACCTCCACGGGAATAGGCAAGTAGTAAACCTCATCTCTACACCTTACCATCAATATTTTGAAGAAAAACGTTTGCACTCACAGCACTTAGATTTTTGTATTAGGCATTTATGATCAACAAATGTAACTTGAAAAATTCACATGCACACTAGCTTCTGCTCCAACTGTTTGGTGTCAGGTATATTTTCTTAACTTGCAACTGTTTGTGTCTATTTAAGTAGGATTTTAGGAAAGTTTAAGATAGTAGGAATTGCTAGATTTAAATTTTATTTGAAAGTTAGAATTTATTTTCATTAAACTAGTAGGATTTGTTAGACTCAAAAAGTATTTTATTGAAAAGATAGTATTTATTTAGGATTGTTTGATTAGTGCAATTTTAATTAAATCAATCAAAAAGAAATTTATTTGAAAAGTTAGTATCTAGATTTAATTATTAAGGATTGTTAGAATATAATAATTTAGTCTGAAAATTCATTAAGAATTTTCATTTGGAAAGTTAGCATTTATTTTCAAGACTTGTTTAAAAGTTTAAAATTTAAGTAAAGCTGGAATCAGGTAACTTAGTTAGTTTGGTAAGGGAACAGAAATCCAAAGTTCAAGAAGAAGTTAAGGATTATATTAAGAAACTTAGGTCTAGTTCTAACATACAAACCAAAATGGATGAGTTATTTAAAAATATGATGTCAGAAACCCAAGGCCAAAAAGTAGTAGAGGCTATGTTAAAAGAGAAAGGAAAATTTACAAGAGTTAATACAACTAATTACTTAGACACTTTTGAAGACCGAGCAAAACTACACGGTTTACCAATTGATAAATGGGTAACATTTTTAGTAAGACTTGTAATAGGTTCAGCCATTAGTGTTATAGAACCTTATAAAGCACTTGCATGGGAAGAATTTAAAAAACAAATGCATAAAGAATTTTATTTAGAAGATTTTAGTCAACACAGTAGGGAGGGATTTATGAAGTGGCTTAGCACTCCCAAAAACCAAATATCTCTTACACAATTACATGGGGAATTTATGAAGAGATTTTCACAATTACCTGAACAAGATAGGACTGCACTTACTCCAGATATAGTACTTTATTTCTTAAAAATTTTGCCTACAGACGTTAGAAGTGAAGTAGAAAGAAGACTAGAGGAACCTGGAAAAAGATATGGGTTAACAGAGGACTGGGGGGTACTTAAACAAGTAGTTGAAACAGTAGCGCAAATGAAACAGAGACAATCATTATTATATGATATGAATTTAAGTTTTCCAACAGTAGGACCAACTACTCAAAATCCTAAAATCAATATAAACTCTAGTTTAACTGAACAAGCATCAACATCTAAAGTGCCTAGTGAATTACAATTTGAAATATTATTTAATAAATTAGATAATATGATGCAAATGCATACAAACATATCTAAGGAAGTGGCAACACTTCAAAATACAGCTCATTCCTTAGTTAGTCAAGATAGAACAATTCTAGGTCCTCAGTTTACTCATGCTCCACAAATGAGTCCCATACCTATAGCAGCGGTAATGAATCAACCAACAACTCAGAATCAACCAGTAGCTCAGAATAATGAACGAAGAGGCACACCCACCCGACGATGTGTTTGGTGTGACTCCACTGAACATATTTCTTATGCTTGTGAATCATTAAAAGAGGCAAAAGAAAGAAAATTAGTTATTGATATTGATAAAAAACTATGTGATTATCGCACACACCTCCCTCTAGCTGTAAATTGGGGAAAAGGTGGGATGCAAAAACTATATGAAAATATATCAGAAGCTCAAAGAAGCTCATCTGGGGTTAGATTAGAATGCGATGAAAGTGATTCAGATGATGATACATCAAAAGAAACAAAAAATTATTCAATAGAAGCATTGATAAAAGCTAGAGATGATATAATGAACAAAACTGCATGGAACTCGCCTATAGATAATTTCTCTATCTTCTCACATATTGCAAATGTGGAAGAAAGGAGAAAAAGAGATTAAACTCAAGATTTAGATGAATCTAATCAAAGAGTAACTAGAAAGCAATTGATACAAGAACCTAAAAATGTACAATTTAATGAAAAAACAAATTTAGATTCAAATGAGCAGAGAAGAAGGGAGATACAGGAGGGCAAACAACTTGAGACATCAAACAAACCTAGTGAATTAGATTCAAAGACTAATGAAGAAACAGATAAAAATGAGGAAAAAACCAAGAAGCCTAAAAGAATTCCAAAAGCTATTTTAACATCAGAACTTGAACAAAAAAATGACACAAACGAAATATTGTATGATATTCTTTTAAAAAGTCAAGTGACTATGTCGCTTGAACACTTATTTACTATAGCTAAATTAGAATTTAAAGATAACTTTATTAAGATGATTAAAAAAAAAAGATTTTCCTTAAATAGTGATATTGAAATGCATGATAATGTAGATGTAACTCATATTTCTAAAGATTCCTTTTCTTCTGATTCTGATGATGAAGAAGAAAGTGAAGGATATGTTAATAAAAAATTTTTAGGACCTATAATTCCAGATAATATACAAGAAAAGTTTGAAAGCAATTACAAAAAGAGTTTTTGGGCTAGGGGAACACTAGAAATCAAAGTAAATTTAGGAGATAGGAAAAATTCTTGTACAACTTTAGCTTTACTAGATTCAGGTTCAGAAATAAACGTAATATCAAAAGAATTATATGATAAATTTAGATGGCCTATAGATAAACAACATGGGTGGATTATGAGAACAGCAGATAACGGATGTGGTGCACTTCTAGGAGCATGTGCCAACATTCCAATTTCAATAGGTGGCATAAGTGAAACATTTCATTTTTTTATACAGGATAACTGTTCTTATGAAATTATCTTAGGACAACCCTTTATCTGTGAAACTCGTATGGAAACAAAAATGATGGAAGATGGCTCTGGGTATGCAAGATTTAGATCAAAAGATGACTTACAATCCTTACAAGTAATGACCATTAACCCAAACCATATTAGAAATAGAGAAAAAATTAGGAAAACACCTATCAGATCACAAGAGAAAATGCACGAAAGTCATTTACCTCATAGTGATTCTCGAACATACTTTGATCAAAATTTTTACTAGAGACCATTGTTGAGCGAGACAACAGGGGCAACTAGTTTGATATCTCGCATAAATATGTAAATAAAATAGAAAATGTTTCTGTTTATTTTTCATCTTCAAAATTACAAAGATGCTAGGAAAAAATTAATTAAGAGATGGTTTGGACCATATGTAGTTATGACTGTATTTGAAAATGGTACATTTAAGCTTAGAGAATTTGATGGTTCTTTATTGAAAAATTTGATTGCAGGAAAAAGAGTTAAACTATTTAAAAAGAGGAATAATGAAGAATATGAAATTGAAGAAATTGATGATGATGATGATGCTGATGAAAATGAAGATGATGATTAAAAATCAGGTGAAACAGTTTTGATTATAGATTCTTTGATTTTTTGTGTATATGCATAGCATTGCATGTATTAAAAGGATATGTTCCAATTTATTTAAAAAATTCAAAGTAGAATTAAGATATAGAAATATCTGAAATATTTATGATTGAAGCATAAAAACTCGTATTTATATGAATTGAATGAGAAAGTTAAATAGAAATTTTGGAATTGGAATCTTGTAAAAGAAAAGGTAGTCTTATTTTGAATATATGTATATGCTTAAAAGAAATTTATATTCATTAGCAAATGGGATTTTGTAACTTGCTTTTATTTTTTTTATGAGATCGGACCTCTAAAATAAAAAAAATTAATTAAAACCTTCATACCCAGTTATCTTACATGTATGTGTCTATTGTTAGAGTGCTATGTTGGGCTAGTAGGCGGGTGGAACAACCTTGGTCACGTGATCAAGGCCACGAGCTGCAGCTAGTTTCATCATAGGCTTAACCTATGTGTTGTCTTGCGCCTACATGGGTCGGTAGGCGGTATTTGAGAAACTGCAAACTGAATGTTTGGGCATGTATTACATAGATATATCAAGCAACGAACTGCTTGACTATATAATGTAGAAATAATTGGTTCTAAATCTTCTATGGAATGTAATAACATATTGACTCGCGTAGGTGTCTGGATAGGCTTATAATCTATCATCTCAAACCTTTCCAATAATTTCTCAATGTATTTCTGTTGTGTCATGTAGATACACTCATCTTTGTATTTAAAATCAACTTTGGGAGTTTTGATAATCACTTTAATTTGTGGTTCATCTTGAACACTAGTTGGTTCATTCTCAACTGAAGTAAGAGCTAAAACATTATGAATCTCAAAATGTTCTACATAATTTACCTAGTCTCCTTGTTTTCTCCTTGTCTGACTTCTATCTCTTCCCGTGTATTCTTGTATACCACTGTCCTTCCAGGTTTGATATAATCACTTTGGCGTCTTCCTAAAAACTCATGGTATCTTTTTTGGTTCTCAAGTATCTCTTTCTTCTACAACTGTAGAACCTTCTCCAACTTCATAAGTCGGAACTTCAAGAGGTAGTGATGTAGGAATAGCTACGCATGTAGGTAGTGAAATTCTCTCTCCACTTGTATCTCGTAGGGTTTGAGAAGGCTCATCACCCCCTTGTATGGATGAATGTAAGCATCCCAATTCCTTTCGAAAAATGCATAGCGATCTGCCTTTATGAAATATGGAATTCTTCCTTCTTATCATAAATTTTACTTTCTACAATATGTGCATTGTGTGAGAGTAGGATATCACTTGTATCTAGAACATAGAATCTGTAACCATTGCTTTCAATTGCATAACCTATAAGTTTAATGGCTTTTACATCAAGCTTACTACGATCCTTCTTCTCAATGTGAACATAAGACAGGGAACCAAAAATTTTGAAGTAACTCACATTGGGCTTCTTCCCATAATAAGATTCATAAGGTGAAAGAACCTTTAAAGCTTTTGTGGAAGACCTGTTCAAAATGTGATTAGCTATATGTAGTGCATCAAACCAAAGCTTGGGAGAAAGCTTTTTGGATCACATCATAGTATGCATTATCTCAAGAATTATCCTATTCTTTCTCTCTACAACACCATTATGTTCTGACATGCAAGCAATAGTGAGTTAATGAGAGATACCTTTGTCTTCAAGAAAATAATTAAAGTTTTTAGAAATGTATTCTCCTCCTCTATCCCTTATCAAAATTGGGATCTTTAATTGACTTTCATTTTCAACCATAGCTTAGAATTTCTTGAAAGTATAAAAAACCTTTGACTTCACTTTAAAACCATAAATCCATGAGTATCTTGAGAAATCATCAATGAACATATCAAAATACCTAAAACCTTGAATCAAATCAGTTCTCATCTAACCATTTGCATCTGAATGTATGATCTGCAACTTCCTTGTGGCTGTGATATATCCATGCTTCTTGAAAGGTACTCTGTGAAGCTTTCCTTCAAGACATCCTCCACATGCCTCTGCATTGTTTGGTAAAGAAAAAGTAGGAAAACTCTCCACCATACCTTGATCTTTTATATGCTTGAGAGTTGTGTAACTAATATGCACAAATCTAGCATGCCATAACTTAATGTTCTCCTTACGTGTAGGAGAGTTAGCAACATTGGCATGACTTATTTGGACAATAAAAACATGCCACTTCTATTTTCACCTTGAAGTAGATAATGCTTCTCATCAAGTAAGAGGATGTGACATGAATCTTTTGTAAAAACTAATTTATAGCCAACAGACAGAAAGTAGAGATAGAGAGACGATTCCTCTTCAGGTCTAGAACATAGAGAACATTGGAAATTGTGAATTTTCCACCTGCTCGAGACTTAAGGTTGACTTCTCCAGCACAAACAACATCCAAATCATGAGGATCTTCAATTGCCACTCTTCTACTTGAAGAGTTAGAAAGGGAAGAAAATACCTTGTTGCAACGAGTCATATGCTTAGTAGCTCTAGAGTAAAAAATTCAAGGACTATCTCAGATTGCATTTAATGCTTCCTTATCAAAAGCTACTTCTTCAATAGTAGCACATGCATATGAATATGCCTTTGAAGATTTAGGTTTTGGATCATCTTTAGCACTATCATCTAATGATTTCTTCTTCTCATTAAAAATCCTTACTTTGCATTTTGCTATGTAATGACCTGGTTTCTTATAGTAATGGAATACTCCTTTCTTTGAATAAGATATAGTCGAAGAAAAGTTTTCAGGTGTAGAGGGATTATTAGGCATAGGACTAGAAGACTTAGGATTAGAAGACTTACTTTCACTCTTGGATTGCTGACTCTTCTTCCCCTTCTTTGTCTCCATCTTCTTCTTACCCTTTGATGATGATAACATGGCTTCGTCATTCTCTTCCATGCCCTTTTGTTGATCTTGATCTTGAAGTCATAGGATCTGTAGCTCTTCAAATGAAAGTTCTCTGTCTCTTGTAGAGAGAGATAAAGAAGTAAAAAAAGCACAATATGTAGATGGAAGTGAGTTTAGAAGTGTGTTTACCATCTCTAAATCTCAAATGTTTACTCCAACATTGAGTAAATGATCTCCTAAATCTTTAAGCTTCAAAATATGTGTCTGAACTGATTCGCCAACTTTCATCCTTGTGTTGGCTAGTTGTCTGAACTGATTCGCCAAGTCTGAGGAGAGGCTCTCCAAGACCTGATCTGGGGTATAATATGCCCCTTGACTCCCATAGCAATATATGAAAGTGCTAGTGCATCCCTTGAATCCCATTTGGATTGCTCTTCTATAGGAAATAGTATGGTAGTAGTACAAACTCCTGATGATGAAAGAGTTTCTTCTTCGTCACTAACCTCCTATTGAGCAGAAATAGGAACAACATGTCTTCTAGGAGATGAAGTAGCCTCTTCTCCGAATTGTCTTGGCCTTGTATAAAAGTCATTGAGAATGTTCCATGTCCTTTGATACTAACAAATGCATCATCATAAAACTCCACATTGGATAATTAGATTTGCCCTCAAGCTTGTCTTCATTATCAAGTCTATAATCATTCATCTTGTTAAGGGTGTATGTTGGCTATGCTCTGATACCAAATGTTGGAAGTGGAAGTGAGCCCGAATAACAATATATCATAGGTTTATAGGATCTTCCAATAGATGAACCTTAGCATACACACCTTAGTACTCAAAAATAGGTGAGTGAGAGGTAAAGAGAGAAAAGACAAGATTAAAAGTGTAATGGTAAGCTACAAGGCTCCCTACACTATCTATATATAAATGTCAAATTAGAATATGTGAATATGATACAAACTGACAATATCTATATCTAGGGAGAAAAAGGAACTAAATACAAGAGATTGTGTGTGTAAGAGGTATGAAGTGTGTGTGTGTGAATATGGAGAATAAGAATAGTTTATAACTATTATACAACAACCCAAATATTGATCAACCTAAATCAGAAATGAGTGACCTAGCAAGTAAGAACGGGAATAGACTTGATACTCATAGTAAATCAACAATGGATGTTGATGGCAAGATCTTAGAATATCCTCCACATAATCACAAAGATGTATACCACAACTCCTCGAGAAGTGTGAGAACTCCTCCTCCACAATAGTGTCCAAGTTCTCATCCTAGCTTGAGAAAATTGATCTCCTCCTCCAAGTTCTTCTCCAAGAGCTTGAGCTTGTTGAGTGATGATTATGAAGTGCACTTGTCGTTGTTTATATAGGTTGTGCCTTACACTTGAAAAGCACAACATAAAGCAAAAGGAAAAGCAATCGGTATCTGTGATCACTACCGGTGCTACTTCGAAAAGATGGTGCCAAAACTACGATCATCGTTCATTGTTTTATTCATTGCTAAAGTTGGCACTTTATTTTTCTACCATGTAAACATTAACACATGTTTCCACGATCTGTGGCCCATAGGATTCAAACTTGCACCATGTCTTTGGAAGCACTTTATTCTGTCCAACACTCCCATATTGTTTCTTTGTAAAGAGATCTATAAATAATAGTACTCGTGTGTGGAGTTATGGACCATTGTTGCACATTGCTTCCAACACTTGAATGGATTTTGAAGTTAGATTTGATCTTCAAAGGAGTTAAAACTTCATAGTGGGAGTTTAAATTCAAGGAGAATAAAAGTATAATCTCAAAATACTTCAAGATCAAGTAAGTAAGAAGATAGGAAGTAAATAACTTCCAAGATCGTCTTTAGGGAATAATATTTATTCCAATTTTTTGGAACAATTCAAGAAAAAGTGATGTTGATTAAAAAATATTTGATAAATTTCTGAAGGAGTAGAACTTTAACATTCAAATCATTCTTTAAACTAAGGAATAGGTTGACTAAGTCAAGCACCAAGTTCGTGATGTAACTCGATAAATTCAATCTTTTGACTCAAAGCAATGCTCAAGAATTGCATTTCTAGTAAGCAATCATAAAGATTGAATATCGGCGTGAACTTAGTCTCAAGTGAAGCATTATTTGAGTGGAAAACTCATAAATTGGATTTCAGTGGGTCGCCACACTGATGTAAGGATACCACACAAGTATATTGTGGTTGAATGATGTTTTAGATTTACTCCAAATCTTTTAGAGAATCTAGTTTATTTCTATCAAAGATAGGAAAAATGCTTCAATACCGTTTTGAAATAAATCTTTGCAAAGTTAAAGTCTTGAGTCATCTAGAAACTGCTCATAAGATTCATAATTCCCAATTATTTTTAGCTAAAGTCTTTGAGAAAAGTATCCTATGTTGGATGATTTTCATTTTGAATTTGATTTGGTCAAGATATAGTAAGATTTACCCAAAGTAAATGGAAAAATTCCTCCTACAACTTACATTGTATTATCAAGCCCATTCCAGCAAAGTAGTCCTCTAGTCGGGTGAAAAAATCACGTAAATGTTGGTTGAAAGTAAACCATAGTACAAACATCCAAGTCGAATGGTTGGATCAACCAAAGTTAAATTTTTCAAAATCAAATTCAAGTGAATCAATAGTTCTCAAAGTCTTGATTGGGATAAAATTACCATCTTAGTTATTGAGTCCATGCACCGACTATGCCCAAAAATGGACTAGTAATTGGAATCCATCCATTTCATATGTTTGTGCCTAGAATGCACATTGAGACACAATGAAGTGGCTAGGGATGTTTTTAGATCCACCATTAGTATTTATCCAATACTTTGTACTTTGACCAGTTTATCAAAGTGCAAAGCTAGACGGTGTTTTGAATCATTTGGGCAGGGATCCCACCATAGAAATGAGACATGTTCTTTTAGTTTTAGAACATGAAAATGTTCTTCCAGTTTAAGAACATGAGGCTCAGAGGTTTCCTATGGTTATCATATATAGCTCTATTTTTTAGGAGAAAAATCTTTCTAGAGGGGGAAAAGAATGTTATAAAGTAAGTCTATGATCTAAGGGTCCAATCAGTTCAGACAAATTTGAAATTGGATACCGTTTGATCACTCCTGTGTAATGCCAAAGATGTCGAGACTAGACTTAAGCCCAATTTCATGTTGCCTCTTAAACAACTAATCCACTTAGCCTAGTGTTTAAGTCTCAAGGTTATGAAGGAGGAGGTCTTGGGTTCAATCCCCATGGGAAGCACGGGAAGAGAGTTTTGCCCAAGGAGCTCTAGAGCCTTCTAACTCAAGTTAATGTGAGCTAACTTGGCTCTAGCAAGAATTAAATTGAGTGGCGAGTACACCCACCACTAGTGGACTCTAGTGGAAGGTACTAAAGCAATGGCCAAGATCACTGCAACCACTAGTAAACTCTAGTGGAAGATATTAAAGGAGTGGAGGAGATTGCACATGCACTTTGTATGGACTCTAGTGACATTTGTTGCTGTCATTCATCAAGCAGCTATATATACAGGCATAAGCCTGGGATGAGAGTCATCTCTCTAGCACCTGGTGGTCATAATTCTTAGTTTCTTGCACTAGTTCTCACTATCAGGTATTAATCCTCACCAGAATCATCAACAAGCACTTCAAACACATTCTCGACAAGGTCCTAGGGTTTTGAATGGAAATTTCTACTCCACAAGTTAGTTAAACATAAGATTAAATTATTCTCACAAATTTAATCTACTTATCCTTTCTTGAATTTATAGTCAACAAAAAAGGTGATTGTAGTTTGGCAATAGCTTATCGAAATATCACCGGTAGCAATCACATATATCGAAATTGATAAAAAGGTGAATTTCTTGAAGACGAAAATAGTGAACGATGATCGTAGTTTGGCAATAGCTTATCGAAGTATCACCTGTAGCGATGATAGATATCGATTGCTTTTTCTTTTGTTTTATTTTGTGCTTTTCAAGGGGTAATGCATAACCTATATGACAAAAGCCAAGATCACTTAATAATCATCACTCAACAAGCTCAAGCTCTTGGAGAAGAACTTGGAGGAGGTGATCAATCTTCTCAAGCTAGGAGGAGAACTTTGAGGCTATCTTGCAGGAGGAGTTGTCACACTCCTAGAGGAGTTGTGGTTTTCATCTTGGTGATTATCTAAAGGAGATTTTGCGAGCTTACCATCAACATCCATTGTTGATTTATTGTGAGTAGCAAGTTTATTTTCATTCTTACTTGATAGGTCGATCATTTCTAATTAAGGTTGATCAAAATTTGGGTTTGCTATACAACAATTCTAAACTCTTCTTATTCTCCATATTCTCACACACACACTCTTCATACCTCTTAGGCACACAATCTCTTGTATATAGTTCCTATTTTTCCTAGATATAGATATTGTCGGTTTGTATCGTATTCACACATTGTTATTTGACATCAAATATAGATAGTGTAGGTGAGCCTCATAGCTTACCATTACACTTCAAATCCTATCTATTCTCTCTCTATCTCTCATTGATGTATTTTTGAGTCTTAAGGTGTGTATGTCAAGGTCCATCTATTGGAAGATCTTGTAAACCTTTGGTATATTTTTATTGCGGCCCACTCCCCAAGATCTAGGACTAAAAGATAACTATCATCCCATGGTCGATGTCCCATACCATCTTTCCTACATCAATCTGAGTATCCAATGTAGTTTCCCATATAACCCTATTTTATATTCACATTAATGTGTGGGTTATAGTTACCCTAAAGTCTAAACATGTCGTGATATAGTACCTTTTTACTTCAACTCTTGAAAAGAATTTTGAAGTTTAAGGCATTATCTCTAACTTGATATTCTACATTGATTGCTTTACACCATTGTTTCATGATCTCGTGCTTTTCATCATGGAAACATGAAAACATCTTGATAGAATATCTATTCTTCATTGCTCAAGTTTTCATATGAAACCTAGTTAGAATTCCAAGTACTTGAATTTTCACACATTCAAGTCCAACATGGTTCATTCTTGATCAATTATGTAGAGACAAGAGATTTTCACTTCTTGTCTTTAGATTCCTTTCTTAGTAAATCTTTAAATGTTGATATATTTAGGTAGTGATGTGTGTAAACACTCTAGGATCACTAGGGCACTTTTTCCCTCTTTAGGAGGCTTTTTTCCCTCGACTTTTATATACACCTATTGCCCTACCTAGCTACTTATCTTTGTACATTCTAGTGGTAATACATGCAATATTGTGTGTTGTGCTCGAAGCTTCTTGTTCTTCCTTGTGCTATTCCCATGCTTTTGTACATGTCTAACTCCAAGAATTGGTATCAGAGCAGGTCGCTGCTTCATCTAGGGCATTGTCTAGACCTCGTTGGTTGCAGTCTCAGAATCACACAGATTTTGCTAAGCATACTCAGGGTGTTTTAGAGATCGAAAGTGCTTTGTTGTGTGGTACCAAAATCACAATCTAAGCTCAATTCGGCCTCCGAATGCACTATCGCAACATTTGTGTAGGCTATTTCGTCTTTTTGTGCCAAAGATATAAATACCAATTTTGGTTTGCTAGTATAAGCATCTCAAAGTCTACTACAGGTATAACAGAATGTGTTTGGCTAGTTTTGTGCAACTTTTTTAGATAGTGTCATGTTTCTACATCAAGGTATTTTAGTCAATGGCCATGGCTGAAAGTAGTGATGTATTTCGTATGTTGGCTATTGAGGATAAGTTGGATGGTATGAATTAACCATTGTGGGCTTATATGATGCATCATGTATTGGTCACAAAAGGACTTTGGAATACTCTATAGGGTTTTGAAAGACGTCCTATTACACGTGCGAATATAGGTACTGCAAATTCAGGTGTTGGAGTTGATGAAGATGGTATCGAAGATGATGATATTCTGTAGATTCCTGTTCTTGCTATTGTTTCTGTTGCACCTACTGCAAAGCAAATTTGTTGGGATGGCAGAGATGCTCAAGCACATGCATTGATAGATTTCTTTGTCAAACATGCCATTATTCCTCATCTTCCCTCTTGCAGAACACCTAAGGATGCTTGGGATATACTTAAAACATTGTACTTGGCTAGGAATGAGGATTGTGTTGCTTACCCCTGAAAACAATTGGAGAGGGAGGACATGAATAAAGGTGATTTGATGGACAATTTTCTCAGAAAGATCAAAGATTTGAAAGAACATTTGATTTTTGTTGATACTAGATAGCTCATTTGTGCACACTATTCTAAATGGTCTTCTTGACTCATATGAGAGTTTTGCTTCTACTCTTCGTTCCAAATACCTTGTCATTTGAGGAGTTAGTCTCTCATCACTCTAGGTAGAAGAGGTCCATCGTGCGTGTTGCACATCAAGCTTTCCTATCTAGTCAAAAGGGCAAAGGTAAATAGAGCTCTTCTAGTAGTAAGCAAAAATTAGCAAATGATGCACTTCGAAGAAGGAAGACAAAGATGAGAAGCAATCAAAAAACCAGAAACTGTTTTGCAAATACTGTAAAGCAAATGATCATGTCCTTAAGAGCTGTCCAAAACTAGTTGCTGAAGAGGCAAAGAAGAAAGAGGCCGGAATGGTTGTTGCAGAGGCCTCTACATCGAAAAGAAAGTCTACTAATCTTCTGCAAGTTGAATAATAGGCAGATACTATTGTTTGTAGTTTTGACCCATCTTCTCATGAGTGGTGCATGTCTGTAGTAGACTCAGATGTTTGGTACTTTGATAGTGGGGTAACCAAACATATTATCTTGCAACATAGTTTCTTCTCTTCACTTGAGCCTAACCCTACAAGGAATATTGTTACATGCACCAACAAATCCTCTTATCCTGTTATGGGAGTTCATAAGATCATTTTGATTACTAGTGTTAGTAGTTATTTCACTTTGTGAGATGCTTTACTTCTGCCAAGGATCAAGAAAAATCTGTTATCAATTTCTGCATTAGCCAAGATTGGCTTGGTTGTGAAATTTGTTGATGACAGATGTATAGTTCTTGATCTATCAAATGGTGATATCATTATTGCTTCTAGCACTCTCTATCGTGGGCTATATAAGCTCATTGACTATAAAAGATCTATAAATGATTTGGCATGTGCAGTACATGATTCTCAAGCTATGTCAGATGCAAAGCTTTGCCATGCAAGCTTTGGTCATCTGAATTTTGCTAGTTTGCTACACTTGTAGAAATTTGAAGTGGTTTCCTCTTTGCCCAAACTTGACGCACTGTAAAATCATGTTTAACAAGGCTGTATTTTGGGCAAAATGTAGCATTCCTCCTTTCCAAAAGATGGTTCAATTCGGGCTACTCAAAAATTGTAGCTTGTACATAGTGATGTCTATGGTCCTATGCAGACACCTTCTTTTGGGAACTATCTTTACTTCATGACTTTCATCGATGCTTTTTCCAGGCATGCATATGTTTATCCGAAGTGTTTATGTGCTTCAAACAAGTTTTGGTTTTGGCTGAAAATCTGTCAGCATGTAAAATGGGCAGCCTCCGTTTTGATTGAGGGGAGGAATATATTTCTTCTAACTTTAATGCATTTCTAGCTAAACGTGGGATACAATATCAGTGTACAGTTCCATATTCACTCAACAAAATGGGGTTGCTCAACAGAAGAATAGGTCACTCATGAAGATAGAGAGGTGTATGGTCAAGAGTCAGGCTTTACCACATAGTTTTTGGCTTGAGGTTGTCATGTGTGCAACATATGTACTGAACAGGTGTCCGAATAAAGCGCTGCAGTCTATCACTCCATATGAGGCTTCACATGGTCGCAAGCCATCTGTTGCTCATATGTCTATTTTTGGTTGTTTGGCATATGCATTAATGCTTGAACATCATAGAAAATTGGATGATAAAGCAGTAAAATGTATTTTTGTTGGGTACAATTCTGAAAATAAAGGGTATCGTCTGTATCATACATACTAAATGCATTCTGCTTAGTCATGATATTGTTTTTGTGCAAGATGCTATTCAGCCATTGCTTTCATGTACTAAGGAGACATGTGTTAGCTCCAAGGACATTTATGATACTTTGTTGCCTCTTTTTACAGATCGACAGTCTAGTGCTGGTCGTAATGAGGCAACTTCTCAGCCTTTGCAGGTTTTGTGTGATGATGCACATCATTCCATTTCTAATGCAGATTTACATGATGCACTTATTGATGAGAAAGTTGATATTGAGTAGGAAAAAACCATACCAAAATGGTTGGTGCAGACATTGCGTGACAACAAATTAGACGCACCTCTATCATATTGTACTCGTTGAGGCTCTCATAGTGCCTCTTTTGCATCAAATTGTTATGCTATGGTTGCCTCTCATCCCTGTGATAAGACTCAACCTATTTTGTTTAATGAAACACAAAATTAAGAACATTGGATGGCTGCAATGCAATCTGAATATGATGCTATCATAAAAAATGGTACATGGTATTTATGCGACTTGCCCCCTGGCAAGAAGGCCATTAGTAGTAAGTGGGTATACGAACTCAAGCGTAAACCTGATGGAGTAGTTGATAGGTATAAGGCTAGGCTTGTTGCAAAGGGTTATACATAGGAAAGAGGCATTGATTTTGATGAAACCTTTGCTCCTACTTGCCAAATGACTACTGTTCGTAGCATATGTGCACTTGCAGCTCATCATGGTTGGAATGTACATTAGTTGGACATTGAAACAGAATTTTTGAATGATGACTTGCATCAAGAAGTGTATGTTCTTCAATGCCATGGCTTTGTGCAGAAAGAGCATGACAACCAGGTGTGCATGTTAAAGAAGGCATTATATGGTTTAAAGCAAGCATGACGTGCTTGGTATGAAAAGATATATGCCTATCTAATTGCACATGGTTTTGAGAACAGTCCAACTGGGAGCACCTTATATGTTAAGCATGCTAATGGTGTGCTTCTGATCATTGTGGTATATGTTGATGACATGCTGCTCACTGGTCCTTATGACACGCATATTGTAAGGTTGATTTGCATGCCTCATTTGAGATGTCTGATTTGGGGCATTTGCATCACTATTTGGGCACTTAGTTTATGCAAGTTGATGGTAGAATGGCTTTGTGTCAAAGGAAATATATTGACACATTATTGTAGCAGTTTGGCCTTGAAGACTGTAAGCTTATTGCCACTCCTATGGAGAAAAGTTTAGGATTGAGTCCTCATGATGTTGGAAATGCATTTGATGTTGTTCTTTATGAGTAGGCTGTTGGATGCTTGATTTACTTATGCACTACTCTACCAGATATTCATTTTGCTACTCACACATGAGTAGGTTTATGCATTTCCCAGGTGTGAAGCATTGGCAGGTGGTAAAGCGCATCTTTCGCTACTTGAGTGGTACCTAGATACTTGGATTGTTTTATCCCAAGGGAGGATCACTACTGCCATATTTGCATGCTTTTTGTGATAGTGATTGGGTTGGTTTCTATGACACTTGTGTCTCCACTAGTGGCTTTCGCTTCATGCTTGGTAGCTTATGTATATCTTGGTTGAGAAAGAAGGAGCCTACTGTGGCCATTTCTAGTTGTGAGGCTAACTATAGGGCATCTTTCACAGTGACTTTTGAGTGTGTGTGGCTTAGAGCGCATTGGCAGTTGTGAGGAACCCTATGTTCCATGCTCGCACTAAGCACATTGAGGTGCATTATCATTATGTCAGGGATAGGTTCTCTACTAGGGAGATCAGCTTGGCATATGTTCCCACACATGAAAACATTGTAGATCTTTTTATGAAGGCTCCACCTAGAAAGAAGTTTGAATTTTTCCACAAAGCTTTGGGCTAACTTCCTCTTATGGATTGATTCCACATAGCTTGGCACTTCCTTACACATGAGTGCCAGCGGCTTGTTCACTCCATCACTCCCTCGGGAGGTTTGTTGATATATTTAGGTAGTGATGTGTGTCAACACTCTAGGATCGCCAATGCACTTTTTTACTCTTTAGGACGTTCTTTTCCTCCGACTTGTATATATACCTATTGCCCTAACGGTGTCGTCTAGATTTTCTCTCCTCTCTCATTCATGAAGGCCTACAAGAAACACATTTGTTGAAGGTGGCACGAATTCCCTGAGAATTCCAAGATGCATCAAGGATGTCAAAGGGAGTTCACATGCAAACTTTGGAAGAAATCAAGCAAATTTTGGGTTGCGGTCAAAGCTAGTCAAACTTTGGAAATTAGGGCAAAAATTTCAAGGTCTCCAAATCACATGAAAATTCATATATTGTAAAGCCTATCGAAGGTAGTCTATAGCCCGAATTTCACATGAAAATGGATTTTCTAGCACATTGATATGCCATGTGCATTTTGTAAAAAATTGTAATTTTTCCACTTAGACCCTACAAAATCTTGTATAAGAATTTTCATTAGCCATATGGTTTGGCATTATAAAGAAAATATGAGGTTACATATTTGTACGAAGTTTTAAGGCTATGAGAGCTTCCTAGACACCTTAAAGCCACCTTGCAAGCTTCCAAATGTAGTCAAACTTGTACAAGGGAGATTGAGATGGGAGTTTTTTCTGCATATTCCTAAAGGAGGCCTTTCAAAACATATCCCTACAAATTTTTATCTTCATCAAAGGATATTTGAAGGATCAAAGAGCACAAAAAATCCAATTTTCAAGGTCATCAAAGTTTCCTAGAATAACAAAATTGAAGGCTTGAAGGGCTTCCATACGACAAACAATGATTGAACCATGTTGTATGGTCAAGATGAGCTCATATTCAAGGGTGGAGATGCACTAAAGCATAAAGCAAGGAGGATCCATGAGGTTTTTCACCGGATAAGCCTTTTTTGATGATCAAAGATCAATAATGCAGAGTTTATCCAAAAATAGTATCTTATCTTATCCAAATTGATGTCAACAATGATCCAACGGTCCAAGACAGCCCCAAATCCAATGGTGGAGAATGAAGGCGCCTATTTTCCTCCCCTTTGCCCTAGATTTCATATAAAGAACCAATCCTAACCACCCATTTGATAAATCCAATGGTTATAATCAAAAGAAGCTGATCTTAGGGTTAAGAGTTGACTTCTCTAGATCCAAGGGCCCAAATTCATTCAAAAAATTATAGAAACCCCCCTAAGAACTCCTCGAGCATCATTTTTAGTCATCCATAGGGCCCTTGCTAGCACATGGTTTCCTTGAGATGATCATCGTCCGTTGAGCGTGTGAGGATCCAAGGTGGGCTAGTAAGAGCATAGTTCGTAGATTCAATTTTTAGACTTTCCCTCTAGGATAGGCTCATAAACTCAGTTTCTCCTTCTTTGCTCACCCTCAGTGGAGCGTGTGAGTGAGTTAGAGCTAGTTTTATGTGTCTTAGACTTCTTTAGAAACACATTATGATCCTAGAAAGGCATAGGGTCAATGAAGTGGAATCTATCCTCTTACGTGTGATATGCGGTTGAGCTGTCATGGTGAGAGGGTCCTGCAGACCACCTTTGACCAGTAGAATTCTTAGCTTGACGTTTCACAACATCCATGCATATGTTTGTCATAACAATATCTTCTAATTCATGTCTCATGTCTCTTATCTCTTTTTCTCTTATATGTTTTTACATGTCACCTTCCATCTCTTTCTATGTGTGAGAAGGCTCTGTAGTATTGCGTTGAACCAATAAGGATGATCCATTAAGGTTGAGAGAATAATTTTCTATTCATTTTTTACATCATGACCCACATGCATTCATATCACCCACAAAAACTCATGCTTATGAATTGATTTTTGAAAGTGTATAAGAAGCTCAGTTCGCGGACCATTATTCCTTTTAAAAGTTGATTCCTGTGTGTGGTTTTCATTTTGTTCTCATTGTGCATACATCCACAAGAACCCATGCTTATGATTTTTTTCAAAAGTGTGTAAGAAGCTCCATTCATGGACCATTCTTCCTTTGAAAAGTTGATTCATGTGTTTGGTTTTCTTTTTGTTCTCTTCATGCATACATCCATATGTTCCCCTTTCATAACTAAATCATGAAATCTCTCCTCCCCATACCCAACTTCATCTTTACCTTCATATTTTTATCACAATGACCTTCCAACACTCACTAGTTTCATACACTCTGCATGTGTTGCGACCGGACCCGATCCACCCGGATTGCAATCACCTCCACATTTGAACCCGACGTGAATCGCTTTGTGCCATTTGCTTTTGATCTTGTTGGGAGGTTGTGATCTATATCCTTTGTTTCATATTTTTCATCCTCATCATATCATCATCATCATTCTTGAGTGTTGCACTGAATTTCTCACAATATCGTGCACATCTTCGTCGTGAAGTAAACACATTTGTGAGAGATCTAGAAGATTGTGGCATCACTTGCTTATCACATAAGCTGGAGGAAGGATTCAAATCCCTTATTGTTGAGAAACAAGGCCAAAGAATAGTTTCTTCTATGTTGAGAGAGAAGCAAAAATTCAATGGCATCAACATCACAAGCTACTTAGATTTGTTTGAAGAGCAAGCTATGATTTTTGGTCTTCCTGAGGATCTTTTGATATCATTCTTTGAACGAATTGTTGATAGCTTTATCCTAAACCATGTCACTCAATATGATAGTCTTCCTTGGAGTGATTTTAGAAAGGAGACGCTTAAAGAATTCTAAATTGAAGATTATAGCCAACATAATCGGGATAGATTCTTATGATGGGTCGATTCCCCAAAGCCTAGTAGCTCTATTACTCACTTACAAAATGAGTATGTTAGATGCTATGAACAACTTCCTGATGAGGATAAGATAACTTTCGAATGTGATCTTTTGATCAATTTTCTTAAGCTTCCTCATCCTGAAACTCATAGGCAAGTTGAACGGCGATTAGAAGAGCCGGATAAGTGCTATGGTGTTACTGAAAATTGGCGAAAAGTGCGTAAATTAGTAGAGGCTATAGCCCATAGAGATCCAAGACAATCCATGATTTTTGAGCAAAATAGTCTTCCTCAAGCTAGCCTTCCACAAACCAAGGATCAAGTTAGAGACTAATCCCATGCTATGCTTTTTGACTCTACTCCTATTCCTCAAATGATGGAACCTAGTCAAGGTTTTAAAGTAGAGCCAAATAGAAGTGTAGTTGAACAATCTCAAGTGGAAATTCTCACTAAACAAATGGAAATTCTTATTGCTCCACAATCCAATTTGGCCAAGACTATGGATGCTTTACAATCTAATTACATCAAAACTTTCCAAAATCAAATGAACTCAATGTCTTTTCAATAGCCTAATCAACATGTTATAACTCCCAATCAAAATCCACAAGTAGCTCCTACTTAAGCATATCAAGTTCCTCCAATGCATAATCCTTCAATTCAAAATCCTCATCCTCATGTGCAAAATCCTCAAATGTATCAAAACATATATCCTCAAGCTTCTCAAACAACTTTTCAAAATCCTCACCGTATACTATGGAAGCTCCTCGTGCACCTCAAGTACCATGTGCTGCTCCCCAAGCTCCTCAAATATATCAATTACCTTATCAAAATCCTAACTTTCCTGTTCAAGCAATTCCTTATCAACAAAATCCTCAATTTCAAAATTTTGCACCACAAGTTAATCAAAATCCTCAAAATCAAAATGGTTTTGCGCGTGGTCCTTGTAGGTGTCCTTGGTGTGATTCGTTAGAGCAGTTTTGGAAGATTGTGAGATATTGAAGGCCACTAAGGAGCAACGATTAGTAGTCGACATAGACAAGAAACTATGTGACTATCGATCTAGGCTACCTTTACAAGGAAATTATGGTAAGGGAGGAATGAAAAAGCACTATGAAAATATAACCATAACCGATGTAGGAACTAGACGGATGAAACTAGAAGCTCTTGATGAACAAGAGTAGAATCAAGTAAACCCACAAAGGAACTTGAATTTTTGTATAGGCTTTAGTAAGAGCACGAGATGAGATTAGGAGAATAACAGCTTGGGAGTCACTGATAGAAGATCAATCTCTTATTTCTCACATATTCAATGTAGAAGAAAACCGAAAAAGAGATGAAACTAAGCCTAGTCAAAGAAGAGTGACTCGAAAACAAACCTCAGAGGGAATAGACACCATCATAGAGCAAAGGGAAACATCACAACCCAAAGATAAAAAATAGGAACCACAACCTAATGAACAAAAACATGAGGAGAAGCAAAAAGGGAAGAAGACAAAGCAAAGAAAAATAGAACCAAAGCCTTTAGATAAACAAGAACAATCAAAACAAACTGAAGACCAATCACAAGAACATGGACAAAAACAAGATCCTAAGCAAAAACAAAAGAAACCAAAGAGAAGCCATCTTGATTTAGAAATTGAGATAAAAATAGATCTGGTTTGAATTTCATATTTACAATGTTCACAAAATGAAAAATCAGGGAAAGATAACACGGGTAAGTAGCCATAACAAGAAAGATTTTCCATTCCACTAGGAGATATATGGCCCAAATGACCATCCCAAATACAAGCCATAGGATGTTCAATAACAAATAACAAGTGATCTTTCTATGATACAAATAAAGGATAAAGTAAGCCAACTTTGCTTCCTTTTGCAATAACCATATTTCCCTTTGATATATGAAAGGACTAAAAATAGAAGACCACCTTGTAACCAAGATCATCAAGTTGATCAACTGACATCAAACTGCATGATAACTGAGGTACATGGCATACATTATGCATAGTAAATTCTGAACCATCAATGACCTGCACAACTGCATCTCCAATCCACACAATGTCAAAGAGGTAAGAGTCACCAAGTCTCATGGTACGAAGAGACTTTGATGCATTATTAGAGAACCATTCTTATGTGGTCTCACATGGAAAGGGGCACTAGAATCTAGCAGCCAGGTGTGGGAAAGAGAATCAGCCATAAAAGCCTCAGTTGGCATAATACTATCAAGTGTCAACACATAAGCATCAACAAAAATATCATTAATTTCTTCAACCTCCACAGTAAAAGTAGATGGTGTAGGGAACTCTTTAACATGCCCATCAACATTTTGTTCTTTACCTTTAGCATTCTTTAATGCATAACAATCTTTCTTCATGTGTCTTTTCTTATGACAATAATGGCATTTGATATACCCCTTCCTTGATTTACTTGTACTCTTTTTCCATTGACCATTCTTTTCCTTGTTCTTGCTCCTCCCACATTGTTGATTCTTTTCTTGGTAAGAATCACAAACAGTATATGCATCTCCACTTTGAGTGCCAACCATAGATTTTCTACGAATATCCTCACTCAAGAGTGGTCCACATATGTCATCATAGACGAGTCTACCACCAGGTGCGCTATTGATAGTAGCTATGCAAAACATATCCCATGATGATGGCAAGGTGCATAACATCAATGCTACTTTTATTTCATTATCCATATCCATATTCTGGCCTCTAACTAGGAGAATATAGCATCAAACTCATTTAGATGAGTAGCTACACTATCTATGTCCTTCATACAAAGGCCATATATATTTCTCATCAGATACTCTTTATTTGATGCCGTCTCTTTTTCATATGTATTGCATAACTTCTTCCAGAGCTCCTCTGTAATTTCGTAGTCTAATACTATAAAGTAAACATTATCTGCCAGGTCCAAGCCAATGATCGACCTCACCATTTCATCTAACACATCCCATTCATCTTCATCCATGTAGCTACCCTTCTATGAAATCCGTATTGGAGTTAGACATCTACAGAAGCATGCGAACAACACAAGGAAGAAGAAGAAGAAGCTTGGAGCAAAACACACAATGATGAATGTATTACCACTAGAATGTACAAAGATAAGTAGCCCGTTAGGGCAATAGGCGTATAGAAAAGCTAGGGGAAAAAGGACCTCCTAAAGAGGGAAAAACGGGCCCTAGTGGTCCTAGATTGTTCACACACATCGCTACCTAAATATATCAACAAATCCCTCCTAAGAGTGATGCGGTAATCAAGGAGCTAGCACTCATGTATAAGGAAGTGCCAAGCTATGTGGAATCAATGCACAAAAGGAAGTAAGCCCAAAGCTTTGTGGAAATCTTCAAACTTCTCCCTAGGCAGAGGCTTCGTAAAAAAGTCTGCAATGTTCTCCTACATGGGCACATATGCCAAGCTCATTTCCCCACTAGAGAACCTCTCCATGACATAATGATAATGCACCCAAATGTGCTTAGTACGAGCATGGAACTAAGGGTTCCTCATAACTATCAATGCACACCAACTATTAGTGAAGATGGTGGTGGTAGAAGACTGACCACACCCAAATCATCCATAAGGCATCTGATCCACACACACTCAGCAGTCATTGTGAAAGTTGAACTATACTCAGCCTCATAACTAGAAGTGGCCATAAAAGGCTGCTTCTTGCTCTACCAAGATATACATAAACTACCAAGCATGAAGCAAAATCCACTCCTAGATACACGTCTCATAGCAACCAGCCCAATCAGTGTCAAAAAAAGCATGAAAATCTGGTAGTAGTGATACCCCCTTGGGATAAAACAATCTAAGTAGCTGGGTACCACTCATGTAGCAAAAGATGCACTTAATTTTCTACCAATTCTTGACACCTGGGCAATGCATAAACCTACTCATGTGTGAGACAACAAACTGAATATCTGGTCGAGTAATGCATAAGTAAATCAAGCATCCAAGAGCCTATTGATAGAGAACAACATCAAATACATCTCCAACATCATGAAGACTCAATCCTAAACCTGTCTCCATAGGAGTGGCAATAAGCTTACCATCTTCAAGGCCAAAAGGCTCCAATAATATGTCAATATATTTCGTTTACCACAAATCCATTCCACCATCAACTTGCATAAATTGAATGCCCAAATAGTGATGCAAATGCACTTAATGAGACATCTCAAATGAGCCATGCAAATCAACCTTAAAATCAGCAATATGTGTGTCATGAGGACCAGTGAGAAACATGTCATCAACATACACCACAATGATTAGAAACACATCATTACCATGCTTAGCATATAAGGTGCTTTCAATTGGACTGTTCTCAAAACCATGTGCAATGAGATCGGCATGTATCTTTTCATACAAAGCACGTGGTGCTTGCTTTAAAGCATATAATGCCTTCTTTAACCTGCATGCCTAGTTTTCATGCCCTTTGAGCAAAAATCCACGGGGCTAAAAAACATACGCTTCTTCATGCAAGTCACCATTCAAAAATTTTGTTTTAGTGTCCACCTGATGTACATTCCAATCATGATGAGCTACAGGTGCACATATGCTACAAACAATATTCATTCTGCAAGTTGGAGCAAAGGTTTTATCAAAATCAATGCTTCTTTCCTATGCATAACCCTTTGCAACAAGCCTAGCTTTATACTTGTCAACTATTCCATCACGTTTATGCTTCAGCTTCTATACCCACTTAGTGCCAATGGCCTTCTTGCTAGGAGGCAAGTCACATAAAGACCAGGTACCATTTTTCATGATAACATCATATTCAGATTGCATGGCAGCCATCCAATGTCTAGAATTTTGTCTTCATCAAATGAAACAGGTTCAGTCTCATCACAAAGACTAGAGGCAACCATAGCATAGAAATTTGATGCAAAAGAGGCACTATGAGATCCTAACCGAGTGCGATATGATAGAGGTGCATCTAATTTGTTATCCAACAAGGTCTACACAGCCATTTTGGCATAGTTTTTGCCTGCTCAATATGAGCTCTCTCATCAACAAGTGCATCATGTAAATTAGCATCAGAAATGGAATGATCTACATCATCACATGAAACCTACAAAGGTTGAGAAGTTGCCTCATTAGGACTAGCAATAGACTGTCCACCTGTAAAAAGAGGCAGCAAAGTATCATACATGTCTTTGGAGCTAACAGATGTCTCCTTCATACATGAAAGCAATGGTTGAATAGCATCTTCCAAAAAAACCACATCACGGCTAACTAGAATGTTTTTAGTTTGTGGATGATACAAACGATAGCCTTTACTTTCAAAACTGTATGAAA
This sequence comes from Ceratopteris richardii, assembly GCA_020310875.1. Lineage (NCBI taxonomy): Eukaryota > Viridiplantae > Streptophyta > Polypodiopsida > Polypodiales > Pteridaceae > Ceratopteris > Ceratopteris richardii. The sequence continues at coordinate 130,780,699 of CM035415.1, forward strand.
AATAAATAAATTTTATTGCTTTATCATCCAATTTTGTGTGTTGTTGCTCAAGCTTTAATGCATATGCCAGACAACCAAAAACATGCAAATGAGAAACAAATGGCTTGGGACCATGCCAAGCCTCATATGGAGTGATAGGCTGTAGTGCTTTATTGGGACACCTCTTCAATACATATGCTAATAGCCTCAAGCTAGAAACTATGTGGTAAAGCATGACTCTTGACCATACACCTCGCCATCTCCATGAGTGACCTGTTCTTTCATTTAGCAACTCCATTCTATCGCGGTGTATACGACACTGTACACTAATGTTTTATCCCACATTTAGCGACAAATGCATTAAAGTCAAAAGACATATATTCCCTCCCTGGATCAGAACAGAGGGTGCCCATTTTACATGTTGACAAATTTTTAGCCAGAACTAGAAAGTGTTTAAAGCATATAAACACTTCAGACTTTGCCAGCAATGGATATACCCATGGATGCCTCGAAAAAGTATTGATGAAAGTCACGAAGTAAAGATAGTTCCCAAAAGAATGTGTCTGCATAGGACCACAGACATCAATATGTACAAGCTGCAATTTTTTAGTAGCCCAAATTGAACCATCTTTTGAAAAGGAAGAGTGCTGCATTTTTTCCAAAATACTGACTTCACATACATGTTTACCTCAAGTTTGGGCAAAGAGAACACCATTTCAAATTTATGTAGATGTGGAAAACTAGCAAAAATCAGATGACCAAAGCATGCATGCCAAAGCTTTGCATATGATATAGCCTAAGAATCATGTACTACATATGCCAAATCATTTATAAATCTTTCGTAGTCTACGAGCTTACACAACCCACAACATATAATGCGAGAAGCGATAATGACATTGACATTTGATAGATCATGAACTGTACATCTATCATCAACAATTTTCACAACCAAGCCAATGTTGGCTAATGCAGAAACTAGTAAGAGATTTTTCTTGATCCCTAGCAGAAACAAAGCATCTGACAAAGTGAAAGAACTACCATCAAGAGTAGTCAAAATGATCTTACCAACTCCCATACCAATATATGAGGAGTTGTTGGCACATGTAGCAATATTCATCGTACGGGCAAGATTGAGTGAAGAGAAGAAACTATGCTGTGAGGCAATATGTTTGGTCGCCCCACTATCAAAGTACCAAACATCTCATTCTACTGTAGACATGCACTGCTCATGAGAAAATGGGTCAAAAATGCAAATAGTAGTAAACACCCATTCTTCTTCCGACACAAGATTAGCAGACTCTATTTTCAATGTAGAGGCCTCTGCAACAACCATTCCAGCCTCTTTCTTCTTTGCCTCTTTAGCAGCGACTTTTGATAGCTCTTGATGACATAATCATTTGCTTTATAGTATTTGCAAAACAATTTCTTCTTTTTTGGCTTCTTCTCATCTTTGTCTTCCTTCTTCGAATGTGCAACATTTCCAGATTTCTACTTACTAGTAGAAGAGCTCTATTTACCTTTGCCCTTTTGACTAGCCAGGAAAGCTTGATCTGCAACATGCAGGCAGAACGGGCTTCTTGCAATAGAACAGAAACTAACTTCTCTAATGAAAAGGCATTTGGATTGTCGTTCATCATCAAATGAAGAGTAGAAGAAAAACTTTGATATGAGTTAGGAGGACCATTTAGAACGGTCTGCACAAGTGAACTATCTGGTATAACTTGATCAACAAAAATCAACGGTTCTTTCAAATCCTTGATCTTTGTGAGAAAACTATCCATGGGATCACCTTCATTCATGTGCTCAATCCAATTGTTTTAAAAGGTAAGCAACACGAGCCTAATTCCTAGCCTAGTACAATGTAGTAAGCGTATCCCAAGCATACTTAGCTATTCTGCAAGAGCGAATGTGAGGAATAATCACACGTTTGATAGACAAAGCTATCAATGCATGTGCTGGAGAATCTCTACCATCCCAACATATTTGCTCTGTAGTAGGTGCAACATAAACAACAATATGAACAAGAATCTATAGAATATCATCATCTTGAATACCATTTCCATCAGCTCTAACACCTATATTTGTAGTAGCTGTATTCGCACGTGTAAAAAGGATGTCTTTCAACACCCTACACATTATTCCATCGTCCTTTTGTGACCAATACATGACACATCATATAAGCCCATAATGGGTACTTGGTACCATCCAACTTATTGTCAAGAGCCAACATACGGAATACATCACTGCTTTCACCCATGGCTGATGACTCAAATACCTTGATGTATAAAATTGATTGTATCTCAAAAAATTGAACAAAACTACCCAGAGGAATTCTGCTAAACCTGTAGTAGATTCAAGATGCTTATACTGGCGAACCAAAACTGGTATATACATTTGGCACAAAAAGACAAAATAGCCTACATAGGTGCTGTAATAGTGCATTCGGAGGTCGAAACAAGCTCAAATCGTGATTTCGGCACCACACAAGAAAGTTGTTTTAATCTTTGAAACACGCAGAGTATGCTTACCAAATTTCATGCGATTTTGAGATTGTAACTAGAGAGGTGTAGACAACACCCTAGATGAAGCAGCAACATGCTCTGATATCAATTGTTGGAGTTAGACATCTACGGAAGCATGCGAACAACACAAGGAAGAAGAAGAAGCTTAGAGGACAACACACAATGCTGAATGTATTACCACTAGAATGTACAAAGATAAGTAGCCCATTAGGGCAATAGACATATATACAAGACGGCGGATAAAAACCTCCTAAAGAGGGAAAAAAGTGCCCCAATGGTCCTAGAGTGTTCACACACATTACTATCTAAATATATCAGTGATCCCATTTACTAGCTTCCATTTCCTCCTTTGAATCAACACATCTTTAATCTGATTCTTCCATAAAGAAAAGTTTAAGCCATCAAAATTTCAGATCTTAAAATGGTCTTTGCCCTACAAGTTATAGCTCTTCCTCAGAACACCGGAACTAGACCCTGATCCACAAGATGTGCCTGAGACCTCTGATACCATGATGGTAGAGAACAGAGTAGAATGACAATGGAGCTAGAAGAGTCCAAACACAAAAGAATAAGTGTATTAAAGAGTAAATCGACCACTATATAGTTGAAAAAATCATGCTAAAACAAAGCATTTTGAGGTACATTATCACTTCATCAAAGAGGGGAGGCTTGGAGGAAAGAGGGAAACCAATGGGTTGCAGAATATCCATGATGTAATGGAATGGGAAGTAGGAAGGTTGGGGAGCTCTACGCAGAGCACAGAGCGAAGGGGTTTGGAATTATTAGGAACAAAACCTAGGAACTACTTGCATAGGCACATGGTTGAATGCCACCACCAGGTAGGGGTAAAAAATAGAGGTATATAAGCTCTCAACAAGCTCCATTTTTCATCCATATTGTCTTTTGAAAAGATCCAAGAGATTTTATATATGCCCAACTCCGTTGATAGTTTCCACTTATATCGTTAGAGATCTAGATGGAGTGGGAAACCTTTCATCTAGAAAACAACAGTTGTTTTACAACATTGAGCTTTCTCATGAAATAACTGATTCATTGACATATGATGCTAGGAAGGAAATTTCTTCATTCTCCAAAATGAGAAGAATATGATTGATTGGGAGAAATCGACACTTGTAAACCACTAAACCATAGGGAAACCATTCCTTTCTTAATCATAGTTGAAGGGAGTCCAAAGGGAGCTTAGGGCTTAAAATTGGCTAACAAGGCATACATTTTTCAATTCTTCTTGCTTAGCCATGACATCCACCCTTAGAAGGGCAACTGCTCGGGTGGGGGGGGGGGGGATTGAAGATTTTCAAAAGGTCACCAAAGCCCCATGATAATGGGTCTCAACCCTAATTGTCTTTTACCAAAGAACGAGCCGGGTCATCCATAATGACCTTTCATGAAGGGGGTGGCAAATGAAGGGCTGAATCAAGAAGCCTAAAGTCTCCATGACACACGCTAAGCACCCAACACTACATGACGGAAGTAGCACATGGTGATAGACTTCAACCTTTCGCAAGTCGACATGCCCAACCTCCCAATGCTATGATCTCAAGTTCATAGGGATAGCTCAACCTGTAGCAATACGACCACTACCTAACCTCTTGGTGGTACCGAATAGAGCTATCGTAATGTCACCTCCAAATCCCTCACATACCACAATGACTCTAACTGTTGTGCAACAATTGGTCCTCTAGTGTCGATGACAACTCAAGGAGGTGTCACGACACATGACAAGAAGAGGTGTCAACGATACCTCTAGTGAAGGTGTTCGGACACCTATGACCCCTCAAGATGACACATATTGCAGACGCAAGCTGATCCAAACAATTAGCACAAAAAATGCTTATGAGGAATGCACATGCCTCAACACTAGAAACTCAGGTGAGGAATGTACGAGCATCAGCAACAGACACTTCAAACAGAGTCTCGACTAGCTCAAAGGCTGTTGAATTGAAATTTCTATTCGATACATGAGTTAAACCTAAGCTCAAATCATTCTCGCATATTCAAACTACCTACCTTATGTTGACCTTATAATAAACACAAAAAGGCTCTTATGGTTTCCAGAAACATTTAGCATGGGCATTTGCATTTTTCTCAACCGGGACAAGAACATCGAGCCCTAAAAGCCTGTAAATAAGTATCTCCATAATTATTAATATAACCAAAAAGATGTTTTTCATTTGTCATCAGGCATTATCTAAAACTTAGTAATAGCACGAGAGTGCCGGCTCCATTTTTCTTTTGAGAGAGAGCAGAGATAAGAATCGTAATATATGGGAAGTAATACATTTGTACAAGGGGCAGACTCCCACCAGCAATTAGAAAGTCCTCATAAGGATAAACATATGTGTCAACATGAGGGAATGATGCCTTGATACAAGGAGTATCCACGACTTTCAACACTCAGTACATGGTAGTAGCCATAAAAAGCCAATAAGACATATGAAGTATCCGTGACATTGAGCACTCTGTAGACGGCAATAGCCCATCTAAAGCTTGTTCTAGAGTACAAGAATAACAAATCATTTCTCCGATTTTTGAACTTGATGTCATGTAGAATGACTTGATAATTGTAGTCATTAGAAGTACCTTCCTTGATAGTCTTCAAACTGTACTCAGATAATCTGACGAGCTCTCTCTTGCACGAAAACAAATAATCTTTATGGCCATTGTCAAATAGACTTTGATTCCTGCTAACCCAAATGCACCACAGAATCTGGGGTCTCCATAAATACCACAAACTTAAATTTATCTTACTACAAACTACAATCAAAATTTCAAGATAAATGGCAACTTGAAGAATTTTTTTCATGGGACTACATTTTTTGAGATCATGTTATACCTTTTTCACATCTGATCTAGGAAGGAAAATTATCACGAGATGACCTCGCATAACAACGATGAGGAAGCCCCATTGTGGAAATGACCTCCGTACTCACATTGTGAAGCCTAGATTGGTCATCACCAAGGAAGCTAAGATTGCCATGAGCGCACATCCTAACGAGGATACGAGCACTCTGAGACTCTTGAGGAACTTGATGGGTGACCCCCATGAATTAAGTCCCTGAAGAGGGCCAAATCCTTCTAGGCTCAAGCAAATACTCTTGGAGCCACTAATACGAATGGAGGTAACGAAAGGCGATTAAAGAAAAAAAGGGAGGTGGGCATGTTACTTGGATTCGTGAGTTTTCAATTTCATATATATTAGACTTGAATAAAAGCTGAACTCTCTCTCTCTCTCTATGTCGAGCATAGGGAAACTTGACCATAGAAACTCAAGTAAATGTACTAAAATATGTGTTGCTTGAGGTGGAAGCATGCAAAGAGGCTAATTTCACATAAAGAGTAAGTTGGGTTCAGTAATGAATAACTTCCTATTATTGTAGGGATGTCTATACAAAGTTAAAGAAAACGGTTAGTCTATCAGTATGGGCCTGCGTAGAAGTTGTACATATCTTTCTTTAATTAATTCTTTAAAAAGTGATTTAATTTTTTATTGCATACATGCGTGAGTTTGATGATGATCTCTAAAGTAGACTCTCTTGCTCTCTCTATAAATAAGAGAGAGAAAATCCTAATAAAGCCTTAAAAAAAGCCTAGAAAAATTGTTGGAGTTAGACATCTGGGGAAGCATGCGAATAGCACAAGGAAAAAGAAGAAGCTTGGAGCACAACACACAATACTAAATGTATTACTAGAGAATGTACAAAGATAAGTAGCCCATTAGGGCAATAGGCGTATGTACAAGTCGAGGGAAAAAAACCTCCTAAAGGGGAAAAAAGTGCCCCAGTAGTCCTAGAGTGTTCACACACATCACTACCTAAATATATCAACAAATCCCCCCTGAGAGTGATGCGGTGAACAAGTAGTTGGCACTCATGTATAAGGAAGTGCCAAGCTATGTGGAAATCACTCCACAAAAGGAAGTAAGCCCAAAGCTTTGTGGAGAGCTTCAAACTTCTCCCTAGGTAGAGCCTTCGTGAAAAGGTCTGCAATGTTCTCCTGCGTGGGCACATATGCGAAGCTGATCTCCCCAGTAAAGAACCTCTCCCTGACATAATCATAATGCACCTCAATGTGCTTAGTGCAAGCATGGAACACAGGGTTCCTCACAATTGCGAATGTGCTCTGACTGTCAGTGAAGATGGTGGTGGCAGAAGACTAATCAACACCCAAATCAGCCATAAGACATCTGAGCCACACACACTCAAAACTCGTTGTGAAAGCTGCCCTATACTCAGCATCACAACTGGAAGTGGCCACAGTAGGTTGCTTCTTGCTCAACCAAGATATACATGAGCTACTAAGCATGAAGCAAAAGCCACTAGTGGACACATGAGTGTCATAGCAACCAGTCCAATCAGAGTTAGAAAAAGCATGCAAATCTGGCGGTAGTGATCCCCCTTTGGGATAAAACAACCCAAGTAGCCGAGTACCACTCAAGTAGCGAAAGATGCGCTTAGCCGCCTGCAATGCTTGACTCCTGGGCAATGCATAAACTTGCTCATTTATGAGACAACAAACTAAATATCTGGCCTAGTAATGCATAAGTAAATCAGGCATCCAATAGCCTGCTAATAGACGATAGCATCAAATGCATCTCCAGCATCATGAAGACTCAATCGTACACCTGTATCCATAGGAGTGGCAATAGGCTTATAGTCTTGAAGGCCAAAATGTGGCAATAATGTGTCAATATATTTTGTTTGACACAAAGCCATTCCACCATCAACTTACATAAACTGAATGCCCAAATAGTGACGCAAATGTCCCAAATCAGACATCTCAAATGAGGCATTCAAATCAGCCTTAAAATAAGCAATATTCTTCTCAATAGGACCAGTGAGCAGCATGTCGCCAACATAGACAACAATGATCAGAAGCACATCCTTAGCACGCTTAAGATATAAGGTGCTTTCATTTGGACTGTGCTCAAAACCATGTGCAATTAGATAGGCATGTATCTTCTCATACCAAGCATGCGGTGCTTGCTTTAAACCATATAATGCCTTCTTTAACCTGCACACCTGGTTTTCATGCCCTTTCTACACAAAGCCACGGGGCTGAAGAACATACACTTCTTCATGCAATTCACCATTCAGAAATGCTATTTTTATGTCCAACTGATGTACATTCCAACCATGATGAGCTGCAAGTGCACAGATGCTCGGAACAATAGCCATACGGCATGTAGGTGCAAAGGTCTCATCAAAATCAATGCCTCTTTCCTGTGCATAATCCTTTGCAACAAGCCTAGCCTTATACTTGTCAAATGTACCATCTGGTTTATGCTTCAGCTTGTATACCCACTTAGTGCCAATGTCCTTCTTGCCTGCAGGCAAGTCACATAAAGACAAAGTATCATATTCAGATTGCATAGCGGCCATCCAATTTTCTTAATTTTGTGCTTCATCAAACGAAACAGGCTCATTCTCATCATAGAGACTAGATGCAGCCATAGCATAGCAATCTGATGCAAAAGAGGCACTATAAGAGCCTGAACAAGTACGATATGATAGAGGTGCATCTAATTTGCTATCACGTAAAGTCTACACTAGCCATTTTGGCATAGTTTTTGCCTGCTCAATATCAGCTCTCTCATCAACTAGTGCATCATGTAAATGTGCATCAGAAATAGAATGATCTGCATCATCACATGAAACCTACAAAGGCTGAGAAGTTACCTCATTGGGACCAGCACTAGATTGTTCACCTATAAAAAGAGGGAGCAAAGTATCATACATGTCTTTGGAGCTAACAGATGTCTCCTTAGTACATGAAAGCAATGGTTGAATAGCATCTTCCATAGAAACAACATCATGGCTAACTAGAATGCGTTTAGTCTATGGATGATACAGACTATAGCCTTTACTTTTAGAACTCTACCCAACAAAAATACATTTTGTTGCTTTATCATCCAATTTTTTGGGATGTTGTTCATGCACTAATGCATATGCCAAACAACCAAAAACACGGAGATGAGCAACAGATGGCTTGCGGTCATGCCAAGCCTCATATGTAGTGATAGACTACAACACTTTAGTGGGACACATGTTCAGTACATATGCTGCATGCATGACAACCTCAAGATAGAAACTGTGTGGTAAAGCCTGACTCTTGACCATACACCTCGCCATCTTTATGAGTGACATGTTCTTTCGTTCAGCAACTCCATTCTTTTGAGGTGTATACCGCACTGTACACTGGTGTTTTATCCCACGTTCAGCCAGAAATGTATGAAAATCAGAAGACATATATTCCCCCCTCGATCAGAACCGAGGGTGCCCATTCTACATGCTGATAGATTTTTGGCCAAAATCAAAACCTGTTTGAAGCACATGAATACTTTAGACTTTTCCTTCAATGGATATACCCATGCATGCTTGAAAAAATCATCGATCAAAGTCAGGAAGTAAAGATATTTCCAAAAGAAGGTGTCTGCATAGGACCATAGACATCACTATGTACAAGCTGCAATTTCTCAGTAGCCCAAACTGAACCATCTTTTGGAAAGGACGAATGCTGCATTTTGCCCAAAATACAACCTTCACAAACATGTTTTCTAGGTGACTCAAGTTTGGGCAAAGAGAACACCATTTGATATTTCTATAGGCGTAGCAAACTAGCAAAATTCAGATGACCAAAGCGTGCATGCCAAAGCTTTGCATCTGACATAGCCTAAGAATCATTTACTACACATGCCAAATCATTTACAGATCTTTCATAGTCTATGAGCTTATACAGCCGACGACATAAAATGCCAGAAGCAATAATCACATCGTCATTTGAGAGATCATGAACTATACACCTGTCATCAACAAATTTCACAACCAAGCCAATCTTGGCTAATGCAAAAACTAATAACAGGTTCTTCTTGATCCCTAGCACAAATAAAGCATGTACCAAAGTGAAAGAACTACCATCAGCAGTAGTCAAAATGATCTTAACAACTCCCATAACAGGATAAGAGGAGTTGTTGGCGCATGTAATAGTATTCCCTATAAGGGCAGGCTCGAGTGAAGAGAAGAAACTGCACTGCGAGGTAATATGTTTGGTCGCCCCACTATCAGAATACCAAACATCTGAGTCTACTATAGACATGCACTGATCATGAGAAGATGGGTCAAAACTGTAGACAATAGTAAATGCCCATTCTTCTTCCTGAACAAGATTAGCAGACTCTGTTTTTGGTGTAGAGGCCTCTGCAACAGCCATTCTAGCCTCTTTCTTGTTTGCTTCTTGAGCAGCCAGTTTTGGACAGTTCTTTATGATATGATCATTCCCTTTACAATACTTACAAAACAATTCCTGCTTTTCTGATTTCTTCTCATCTTCATCTTCCTTCTTCGAATATGCAGAATTAGCAAATTTCTGCTTACTAGTTGAAGAGCTCCATTTTCCTTTGCCCTTCTGACTAGCGAGGAAAGCTTGATCTGCAACTCGCATAATGGACCTGTTTTGCCTTTACTGATCTTCCAGCAACATAACAAAGACTAACTCCTCAAATGATAAGGCATTTGGATTGCCTTTCATCATCAACCAAAGAGTAAAAGCAAAACTCTGATATGAATCAGGAAGACTATTCAGAACGGTCTGCACAAGTGAGCTATCTGGTATAACCTCATCAGTAGAAATCAACTATTCCTTCAAGTCTTTGATCTTCGTTAGGAAACTGTCCATAGAATCACCTTCATTCATTTTCTCACTCTCCAATTGTTTTCGCAGGTAAGCAACACGAGCCTCATTCCTAGCTTGGTATATGTGATAAGTGTATCCCAAGCATGCTTAGCTGTTTTGCAAGAGCGAATGTGAAGAATAATGGCACGTTTGACAGACAAAGCTATCAATGCATGTACCTGGGCATCTCTGCCATCCCAGCGAATCTGCTCTATAGTAGAAGCAGCAAAAACCGCAGGACCAACAGGAATATGCAGAATACCATCATCTTTGACACCTTCTATATCAGCTTAAGTACCTGCAGTTGTAACAATTGCAAGTGTGATAGGATGTTTTTGGACACCTTGCACAATGTTCCATAGTCCTTTTGCAACCAACACATGTCGCATCATATAAGCCCATAATGGGTAGTTGGTACCATCCAACTTATGCTCAACAGCCAACATACGAAATACATCACTACTTTCAGCCATGGCCTGTGACTAAAATACCTTGATGCAAAAAAATGATTGTATCTCAAACAATTGAACAGAACTACCGAGACGAATTCCACTATACGTGTAACCGACTTCTAGATGCTTATACTTGCGAATAGAAACTGGTATATACCTTTGGCACAAAAAGACAAAATTACCTACATAAGCGCTGTGATAGTGCATTCGGAGGCTGAAACAAGTTCAGATGACGATTTTGGCACCACATAGCGAAGCTATTTTGATCTCGAAAACATGCTGAGTATGCTCACCAAAATTTGTGCAATTCTGAGACTACAACCGAAGGAGTGTCGCCAACGCCCTAGATGAAGCAACGACCTGCTCTGATACCAATTGTTGGAGTTACACATGTGCGGAAGCACGCGAACAATACAAGGAAGAAGAAGAAGCTTGGAGCACAACACACAATACTGAAGGTATTACTAGAGAATGTACAAAGATAAGTAGCCCATTAGGGCAATAGGCGTATATACAAGTCGGGGGAAAAAACCTCCTAAAGAGGGAAAAAAGCGCCCCGACAATCCTAGAGTGTTCACGCACATCACTACCTAGATATATCAACAAAATCTTATTAAAAAGTTCCTTGCCAAATGCACATTATTGTCATAAATAATAACAAAATTTGGATTAATCAATAGAAATTAGGGGTCCTTACAAGGCCCATGTTAATTTCCCATAATGAAGATTGCAAGGGAGGGGGGAACCTTGAGGGATCCCTAGCACCCTCTTTTCTCTACTATAGAATTGGTGCTATAGATAAAATTGATTTAGGAGGGATGCCAACCGTCAAAATTAACAATGAGCTATTATTTACACTTGCCAATATTTGTCTAGATAAAAAAAGGCATGCATTGGACCATCCTTCTTTTGCCCCTAGAATGGTTTGTAGAGAACCTTGTGCAATGTGAGGAAATTTTATGAAGTCTTTTTATGAGATCTTTGCTATATTTACATCTTATAGGTACATAATATGAAAAAATGAGATAATTACCTCTTCGCCATACCCTCATTATCATGGCCTCTCTAAAACCTTAAAGTCCTTGAACATTGAATAAGATACTCTTCATGGTTTAGATTCTTGTCTCTTAATTGTTTCATAATCATGGCATCATTCGGACTCAAAAGTCCCCAAATATGACCTATTATCACCTCTTATAGGAAAATAAAACCCAGTTTTGGATTCTTGTATCTTAACAAAAGGTTCATCCTCATGGTCATTTTAAGAACTAAAGGGCTAAAACATTTTAGAAAATAATCTAGGTGTAATTTTATTTCTCCTTGCTCTTATCTTTATTATTCTTGCATGTTCTTAGATGGTTTCTAGAGCTAACCTTACCCAAATGTAACCAATTTCTAAGGATAGCATAGTAGGCAAGGTTGGATTGCTTTGTCTTTTTGAAATGGTGTTGATAGCCCCAAACTCCATAGTGCAGTTATCTAGGATCATCAACAAGATTATTGAGATTTCACTATCTAGGTTGTCCTCTTCTTGAGTGGGTTAGTCATCTTGGGATTTATCCCCATTTGACGCCTCTAAATATTGCACTTAATTATATCCAATAGGTTAATTCAACTCATTAACATTCCTCTCCAAAGGGTTATAAAATTTAGCATTCAATCAAAATCCATTACCCAATTCTCGAGTTCATGTTACCAGTTTTCATCTATATGGTGGTGAAGCTTGTTATATAATAGACTATTAACATTTAATGTGCATGTGAGGACAACGACCACCTTTCAATCAAGGTGGAGTGCTAGTAGAAGCCAAGGATTGTTATAATTATTGGTTATAGATATGGTACTATTCAATGTGCATAAAATGAGAAGGACCCCTTTGGATCAAATATTTCCACTACTCACGGAGCCAAGGCCCTAGCAAGGTACCATGATCTTTTGCTAACCTTTGAGAGTGTACATATAAAGGGTGTTTTGACCATAAAGATGGTTCTACAAACTCATATAACAAGGTTGATTTATAGTTTTGATGTTAATGTTCAAGAAAGTTGAATGGGAGTGTCCCAAAAAAGCTTTCATTGTTTATATCTATCATAGTCTTGACTATGGATCCATGAGAGAGTGGGTTCAACTTCAATAGATGGGCTTCCTTGAGAGGGGGTTGGTTTTCCTAAACCTTCTCATCAAGATGGGAATGTTTACTTAAAAGTTATCCTTACATGGATCGTTGTTTCCTTGGTCCTTTTTCTTGATGGAATTATCCTTAATTTTTTGCTTTTGAGTGCCACAATGAAAAATTTTTTTTGATAAGTTGGGAAAATTAGTGCATGGTCCACAATTTCATTTCACCAAACGTCAATGTCGATACACTTAATTTCATATCCACATTGACCTATGAATGCCAATGCATGCTAAATATGGGATTTGAATCCTCATATTCCCCCACCCATATCTGCTTTCATTTCCATGGGCTGACCCTTTATAGTCACAATCTCATTTATGAACTTCTAGAGGTAGAAAGGGAGGTTGAAATATTTGACCAAAAGGGAATACTTTGTGCATAAAAATCTTTCTTCATGTGTCCTTTCTTATGAAAATAATGGCACTTGATATACCTCTTCCTTGATTTACTTATAGTGTTGTTCTATTGACCATTCCTTTTCCTTGTTCTTGCTACTACCACGTTGTTGATTCTTTCTTGGTAAGAATCACGAACATTATATGCATCTCCACACTGAGGGCCAACCATAGATTTTCTACAAATCTCCTCACTCAAGAGTGCTCCACATATGTCATCAAATAACATTAAACTCATTTAGATAAGCAGCAACACTATCTATGTCCTTCATACGAAGTTCATATAATTTTCTCATCACATAAACTTTATTTGATGACTTCTCTTTTTCATATGTATTGTATAACTTCTTCCAAAGCTCTTGCGCACTTTCATAGCCTAATACTATAAAGTAAACATTATCTGCTAGGTGCAAGCAAATGGTAGACCTCACCATTTCATCTAAGTCATCCCAATCATCTTCATGGATGTCAACAGGCTTGTTTGAAATACCATTTACCCGCTTCCATTGCCTCCTTTGAATCAACACATTTTTAATCTGGTTCTTCCATATAGCAAATCTTTTCCATAAAAAATTTGGATCTCAAAATGGTCTTTGCCCTGCACGTTATAGCTCCTCCTTGGAACACTGGCACTAGACCCTGATCCACAAGATGTCCATAAGACCTCTCATGCCATGATGGTAGAGAACTGAACAGAATGATAATGGAGCTAGAAGATTCCAAACACCAACAAATAAGTGTATCAAAGAGTAAATTGACCTCTATATAGTTGATAAGACCAAAATCTGGAAACATTTGTGAGAGTATCCTCTGCAAAATGAGCATATGATCAGTGTCAAAGTATCATAAAATTGAAAACATTCACATGTTTACCTGCATAGTGAATCACTGACTCCACGGCATACAATTAGTGCTCTTATCGTTCTTATTCTTGCATGTTGTTTGATGGTTTCTAGAGCTACCCTTACCCAAGTGTAACCAATTTCCAAAGATAGGATACATTAGGGTGAAAAACGGCCGAAAAGGGGCTGTTTGCTAATGAGAGATTAAGGAAATCGGTAAACAGAGTCTTTCCACGTGTACAAGAATATAACATTGCTGTCTCTTTTAACCGTATGAAGAATTTCTCTTTTTTAATACAATTTTCTCTAAAAGCGCCGCTAAAGTGATGAAGAGTCTCGCATTCAATGTACAATTTTTCGGTTTGATGCAAAAAAAGATACGTTGGCACACTACACAAAGCATATTCTGGAATTTCCAAGAAGGAATTGATTTTTGAAGATACGAAATATTTTTGGATTCACAAAATTTCATGATCATTCAGCGATAGGGTTCACATCAAATCAAAAGTTTCCACGTGTACAAAGCCTTTTTCTCTATAAATACTCCCAAAAGTTGTGAACGTCGATTTCTCGCTTTGAACATTCTTCTTCTTCTAAGTTCAAATGGCTTCTTCTTCTCGTCGTCCTTCCAATCGTGTAACCTCATGTGAGGTTTACAACAGAAGAGAGGAATCTTTGTGGAAACCTCTTTCTGTGAAAGTAAATGAATGGGTAACTATGCTTCCTAATTGTAGAGGTGCCCATAAAGTCAAGCGTGCCAAAAGAGACAACACAAGAAACCACTGGAAGGGATGTATTCTCAGTTTCAAATTGAGGAGATGTAGTTGGTTTGCATGAGTACAACATGTGTACACCACTAAGGATCTTGTTCTAGAAAACCATCTGCAATTCCCTTCGTACTGTAAGTGAAGTTTGACAATGTTGTTCTATGATTGCAGTTGTTTCTGTATAATAAAACATATGTTTTTGTACTGCAGATATCTTTCCTTCCAATATTGTGGAATGGCAACCTGTTGAATGTTTAACAGGAACATTCAGAGTTCTTCATAAAGAATATGTAGAACTCATGTATGCAGACAAATCTGTTCATTTTTCAATAGGATAGAGTTATTTGTCCATTATGCAGATTATCAAGTGCCATCAGGGAGGAGTTCTTATGGAAATCTTGTACATGTACCTGGTCCTTGCATCTCTTCATTAGATTGGGATGCTCCTGATCATTCAACAGTTTCAAGTTTTCTATGCAAAATTAAATTTGACATCCAAAAGGCAATGTCAGCAGACCCAATTTCGAGAAGGATAAAGATTCAATGGTTTTGCCTATTCATGACTTTGTAGCATGATTTAAAAACATGTTATTACAAAAAACAGAAACAATGTGGTTTAATAGGAGAGTCTCTATTTCAGAGATTGATGATGTTTTAGGTAGTGAATGGGATAGCAAAGAAGTTCAAAAGCTAAGTAACATTATTTTATGTAAAGTTAGTCCCAATTCTCTTTCAATCTCATATCAGATATGTCAACAATCTCTGGTTCTAGGACATGACTATAGAAGGTGGAAAAGAAAGCTTGGACTTTGGATAGCCTTGGACTCCGAGGAGAGCTGTCCAGAATTTGAGTTAGAAGTATTGATTCATCCAGATTTTCAATTAAGGAAAATAATTGTCACTACAAATTGGAATCTCAAAAATGTAATGGAGATCTTAGAACACCTTGATGAGGTATCATCACAGTGTAGATTTTCAATTAATGATGCAATAATTAACATTAGATCAGAGAAGTCATTATCTTGCATGAGTTGCCTGCCACCAAGGGTGATTAAATTCCAACCCTTAAGATTGTAACAAGTTAACCGTGACATTCTTACATAATGTCTCTACCTCTAATAGAAGCTTCTATTGATACTTCCATTGAATTTTCTTTGCAGAATGGTGACAAAGAATGTGTGGTAAATTATGAATTTTAAATGTCTATATTCATATTTGCATTTTGTAATTTACTTTCAAGATTTTGATGAGGTTCTTATTGTACAATGATAAAAATATAAACCAAGACATTCTTAGATATTTTTTAGGTCCTTTATTTCATATTTCCATTGATTTGTATTTGGAGGAGTGAATTGATGACTTCAATGTACCCCTTCATCTAAACTCATCTTGGCATTTTTTTGTTAAATCTTAACATTCTGATGAGGTTCCAATTAAGAAATAATTATACAGGAACTTGCATAAGTTAATTTTAGATGAACAAGAGATCTAGAATTCAATATCTAATTTCAATTTAATTATTATAGTCTATCAAAGGTGCACATTAGTCTTAATAAAATAATTTGATTCTATCCATCTTTTCTCTCCTCAAGTAATGCAAGAGAAAAATATGAAGAGCATGAGTTAAGGCATAAAATAGAGGAGATGAGATTAGAAAAGACGACAGATGCAAGAGACTAGTGCAATCTGAACTTGTCGGATGGCCCTTATCGCTTAGATTGGTCGTGTTAGCAAGCTACCACGAGAGACTTCAACAAGTGACCTTGCGTAAAGATTTCACTCATGAGTATAAAAACAACTAGCAACAACTCATCTCATGCAAGGTTGCTAAAAGGGGATCCTATGTTGAAATGGATAATACCACCGAAGCAAGCGATAGGGGCAATCCAAAACTCTCTGATTCACCGTATCACTTGCATCGTTTGTGTCCTCATAATTCTTTATATTCTTTTGTATCTTCTCCAATTTAAACTTTCCAACAGTAATAAAGTAAGAAACCCACAATGCAGTCATATTTGTGACACGAACAAACTTAATTGGACCATGCAATGAACTTTTGTTTAACTATCAAGAGGTTCAATACAACTGTATATTTCTCAAGGCAAATAAATATGGTTACAATGACCATCTTCTAGATGAAGATTGGCATAAGTACATTTGTACATAAATAAATCTTCCAACCTATGTTGGCTTTACAATAGATTTCAATCTAAGACTCAAAAATGATTCAACCCTTTCTATCATTTCTGGAGCCCTGTTTTCTCTGTTGCTTCTGTCCCTTTTTGGAGCTTTCAACTTGACTCTTTTTCTTGGTCCCATGCTTTAATGGTGAGTCAAGAGGAAGCCCTTTTTTTTTATCTTTAGAATTTTTTTTATCAGGTGGAGGGGGTGGAGGCGAGTCTGGATCATAGGGGCAGATTGCATATTTCATGATGCCATTTATTGCTCTCTCTCTCTGATCAAGATGATCCATGCATCTGGGTAGTCTGATAAATTCAATTTAGGACTGTAAAACCTTCTTTCCAAGAATCTTACAACATTTGCAATCACTCCCCAGCCACATGATGTTGAGACTCTCTGCAATGGCACATGAATTTGTATGTATCCAATATATGGGTAGATAACACATTCTACCTCTTCTGGAAAATTATGTAGAAAGGACTTGACATCTCCATGTTTATGCAAAAAACACTATGTCACTAGAGGATCTAAAATAAATACTTTTCTTTGAACCGCTTCCTCACATTGTTGAAGAAGAACCCTACAAATCAAGAAATAAAAATTCAGTTAAGGAACTTGAAAATTAAGCAATACAAGAGCACTTTATGGCCTCTAGATATACTTGAGTGAAATGTTGACCACACTATCTGATATTTCAACATGAAGCTCCCTCAACATTTTGTTGTCTTCAGGTCTAATGTCAAGAAACCAATCTTTTTGTGATGGCATTGCAACATTAACTATTATCTGCCCATCACCTTTCCTAAGGAGCTCTTTATTTGTTTTCTGTAACTTTTCAATCTGGGTTAAGATGAAACTTTCCTCTGTAAATAATCCCTGGTTTTTCCTCTCCTCCTCACTATTTGCTGCAGTTCTAGTTTCGTGATCATGAGTGACCTTAGGGTTGATCTCTTCAATGACGACTGTTGTTTTGGGTGCTCAAGCTAGAGGTATATTTAAAATATCGAAGAGTTTTTTATCATGGTGATCAATAGGAACCAGTGATTTATCAAATTTATATCTTATTCTTGAAACAATAACATAATCCTTCACCATTAGTGTTACCCTATGTGCATGAGCAGCACATAAATAGGCATCATTCATAAAATCAATAGCAAAGTCCTCTGCAGCTTCTTACAGGCATAGCAGTGCTTGATTTTGCCACCTCACATTGATAAAGGATGAGGTCTTCATCAAAGAACAGAGGTTGGCTGAGATCTGCTTGACAACTCTCATAAATGGAAGTCTAGGGATCAACAATCGCATAGACTTTTGAGCTCTTCTAATTTCCCTCAAAGACTTTACATGGTACTTGACCCTTTTCTTTGAAGGCTTGTGTGATATATTGCCTTGAACCTTCTGGGGATTTTGCTCCTGGACATTTTCTTCCTGGGCATTTTGCTCCTGGGCATTTTGTTCCTCTGCATTTTGGTCCTGACCTTGAGGGTACAACTTCCTTGCTGTCTTTTTGGTCCTAGCCATACTCTGCACAAAATGAGAGTCTTTAGGCAAGGAATTAGGAAAGAAATGAAACTTACTCTCAAAAATTTTGATCAAGGACTCTTTCTAGTGTTAGAGACACGAGCGACCCAAGCGATAAGATTCATCTCGAAATGCCCGGATGTCCCTGATCGCTTGCATCGGTTGTCCTTGAGTTCATCATCAAATATCAATCAGTACTAGTTCAAATATATCTTACAATGCAAAATAATCAAGTATCAGTAAGAAAAAACATAATTTTCAAGCTATGATCAATGACTCTTTCCACTGTCAAAGACACGACCGATCCAAGCGATAAGAGTCATCCGTAAATGCCCAGATGTCCCTAATCACTTGTGTTGGTCGTCCTTGAATTCATCATCAAATATCAATCAATACTAGTTCAAATATATCTTAGAATGCAAAATACTCAAGTATCACTTAGAAAAACATAATTTGCAAGCTATGATCAATGACTCTTTGCACTTTCAGAGACACGACCGATCCAAGCGATCAGAGTCATCCATAGTTGCCTAGATGTCCCTAATCGCTTGCATCCGTCGTCCCTGAATTCAAGCATAATACTCAAATCGCTTTCAAGCATAATACTCAAGCATACAAGGACTCAATGCCATTTAAGAAACATGACCGATCCAAGCGATTAGGGTTATCCAAAAATCTTGCATGTACCCTAATCACTTCGATCGATCGTGTCCATATTACAAAAAAAAAATCTTGCATGTACCTCGATGCTTGGAAAGTGTTGACAAAAAAAATGAAAGAAATGAGCAGGGAAGCTTAAATAGGTCCCAGAACTGAGTTGACCATTGGTGCCATGTGGCATGCCACGATTGATACATGTCATCTATTCGGTCAATCAGCCACCATACACTCTACCACATGGCACTCAGTGATTGGTCCCCATCATTTGACTGTTACTTCCTCCCTCCTTGCCTATAAATAGCAAATTCCTTCACAAATTCAAATTTTGAACCTTCAGAGAATTTGTCTCAGTTACATGCGAATATTGTTTCCGTTCCCGACATGACCGATACAAGCGATTTTCCCCGGTTGACCTATGTTGACTCGCTATAGTAGCTTGCATCGGTTGTGTTCTCCTCATAGACATACAAGAGAAGTTGTAGCTAACATGAAGGGAATGAATGAGATCCTTAGTGTCTCTCCATCAGAGAAACTTCTTGATTTCATGGTTCAAGAGGGTTTAATTGTAGATTATTTTTCTGATGCAATGACGATATTCAACCCCAAAATTGATTTTGAAAAACTCCTAGAGAAATCAAAAGGTTTTCTTAAGGATGAGTGGGAGATTTTTTTGGGGTTGATCAATGGAAAGATCCTTTCTATTTCTCAGAAAACCTATGTCCATCCTCACATCTTTGGGAAGGATCCAATAGATAGGGCAAAAATCACAAGAAAATGCAAAAGGATATCCCCTTTGCTAGGGAAGCTTGATTTATGCCGAGAGCATGAAAAGGACTACTGCTTGCTCCCTTTAAACATTTTCTTCTTGATATGGCTTGATCACATCTCAGTTGAAAAGGAGGAAAATGTTCATGTTGAAACGAGCCTTTCTTAGAGCTGACACTTGAGGGAAGCTCAAAAACTATGAAAGGTGTCATGGATATTGTTGAGGAGATCAATCTCCAAGCAGAAGAAGAGTAGGTCAAAGGTTTTGATGTGGCCACTTTTAAAGCAGAGAGTGCAATAAGGGAGCCAATTGAAGAAGTTCAAGTGTCTCAGAAGTCCCTACTTCTACCAAATCTACCTTTTTACTTTATCTCTAAAAAGAGTTTATACCTCTATTTTACATTCAACAACTTTTGAATCTAAGGGAGGACTACTGCCTTGCAGCTATAGCTGAGTCAGAAGAAGTTGCAAGGAGATTCATCAATAAGAAAGGAGAAAGAAAAGAAGAATTTTTGGGCCTTGATTTGGATTTGTTGGCAATGAAGAATTCAAAGATTCATCACAAGCCCTTTCAAGATGCTTTGAGAAAGCTATCTCAGAGAAGCCAAGACTTGCTGATGAAGATTTTGATGAGCATCAGAAGCAACTTGGAATATACTCGTTTGGGTGCGGCTATTCATTCTTGGATGTTGCTGAGGACAAAGGAACAATTTGTATTGACTCAAAACAACTAATCAAGGAGGAAGATGAGGTCAATGTATGTTGTTTAATATATTCTTATCAATTTTAGGTTTTGTCCAAGATCGCCATTTTTAGTGAGAAATCGACCACGACCAATGCAAGCGATAAGGCCCATCGAATATTTTCCATTGGGCCTCATCGCTTGCATCGGTCGTGTTAAGGTAAGGATATGAGTTCGGACTTATCGCTTGCTTGCTCAAGAATTCTAGGCTAAGGATATGAGGTGGATCCGATGCAGAACCTCTAGCATCAAGGTATAGAGTAAAATATTTTCTCATGATTCTTAGGCTAAGGAGATGAGTTGCGGGCAATCAGTTTTCTCCAAGGTCTCCATTTAGACTGTGAGAAGTCGATCATGACCGATGCAATCGATAAGGCCCATCGGTTATTTTCGGTTGGGCCTTATCGCTTGCATCGATCGTGTTTGGGTTTGAGGAAGATGACGTCAAGGTATACAGTTGAAAATATTCTCAAGAATTTTAGGCTAAGGATATGAGATGGGACTGATGCAAAATCTCTAGCTTCTATCGGATTTGTCCAAGATCTCCATTAGAAGTGTCAGAAATCGATCATGACCGATGCAAGCGATAAGGCCCATCAGATATTTTCCGTTGGGCCTTATCACTTGCATCGGTCGTGTCTAGGATTTCCATGCATCATTGATAATAGATATCTGGCTTGTAAGAATTCCCCTCATTCAGCAAAGATAACTTTTTTCTAGGTACTTTGCAAAGAGATATTCATGACGACCGATGCAAGCGATAACGACCATCTGGATTCCTCTAAAGACCCTTATCGCTTGCATCGGTCGTGTCTCTTGCTTTATGTCTAATTGTTTCAAGTTACTTTTCATGACTCCTAAAGTGTGCTTACACTTCATCTTACCTTGTTTTTCATTTTTACCACAGTTAACTTTATTGAATGAAGACAATTACCTTGGCAGGGGCAAGGGAACAAGAAAAGCCATAGAAGAGAAAGGAAAAGCAAAGGTGGATAATCATTCTATTATCCACTATCTTCCAAAATTGACCCCAGACACTTTTTGTGTTATTCACAAGCACTATAGTGAGGAGCTAGACTTTGCATTGTTCTGCTTTAGGACTCTATCAAAATACATGGGTTTTACTCCAATACCCTTTAATGCTTTCAGGGTTTTGCTGCTTGAAAGAGCAGATGCATTCAGAATTTTTGGATATGCCCCAGGTCTCAATGCTTCAAGGGTAGGGTACTTTCTTTGTTATTCAAGCTATGCAATGGCTGCAGGGGTGTCAAATTTAAAAAGCATTGCTGGATACAAGAGAAAAGAGTTCCTCAGATATAGAGGTGATTTGCCAGAGCCAAGCTCTTTAAAGAGGCTCAAGGAATGACTTCATTTTCTCAAATTCTATATCTCAACAAATGTACATATACAGATATTGCCCAATGTGATATAAGACATTGCAAACTTTTTTGGTGTAGCTGATCCATTGCCTAATATTAATTGTTATTGATCCATGAAGAGTTCTCTAGTCAAAGTCATATGATGGTAATAGACATATTTCTTTTCAAAGCTTAATACATCATGAAATGTACATACATGAAATAAAAGACATTGCAAATATTAAAGCTCTGTTTGAAATGTAGTCTTTTTCATTTTGTGATATTGATACATGATGATTTTGTCTGGTGATAGTCACATCCTTCTGATTATATTTGGCATGAGGTCCTTTGTAATTGTCTTCTAAAGAACCAAACAAAAAGCTCTCTAAAGGCATTGCTCTTTGTTACTCCTCATCCTTTCCTTGTACACCTAAAGAAGCTTGTCCTTGCTTGATAATGAGATTTTTCCATGCCTTGGGTGTTCCACATGGCAAGTGGTCCTTTTTCTGCAAAGAATGCACCATGCAGAAGAAGAATATGCTAGAAGAGTAGAAAAATCTCATTAGATATTTATTTCAATTAAAAATAAATAAATTGAACAAAATATCTTTGGAAGTCACCAAGTAGTATGTTATGTCTTTGGCACCCCATGCCTCTATGATGGTTTCTATAAGCTCTATGGTCGCCTTTCTGAAATTTATCACATAACTTTTTGATGTTACCTGCTACCTGATGACCTTAAAAAGATTATCTAGTTTGACCCACACCTCCATTGTCTTTTTCTGCTATTTGTGGTTTGCTTTTTACATTAGTCCTAACCTCACAAAAGTTTTTTCCAACAATTCCACATTGCATTAAGTTGTTTGTCATCATGGTTGCTGAAGAATCTCCTTGATTTTGCACCTCCCATTGAGACATCATGTAGTACATCACCTGTATTTTGTGAAAGCTTTGGATCTTTTCTTAGATGAACATCATCACCATGAAATCCCATTTCTGAAAGAAAACATTCACATTTTTTTATGCACTCATCTGCAAGAGTTGTAGGCTTGATAGAATATGCATAATCCAAGTGGAGACGGACCAACTTGTCAATGATTCTTAACTTTGCATGTAGTGTACATATGTGTACATTTGTCAATGCTATTGGAAGTATGGGATCCCAAATCATTCAAGAAGATGAGTAGTTATGAAGAATAACATTTTGTGTGGAAGGAGCCTCTTCAGCCTCAGCTCTAGCAATCCATCCATTTGTGCCTAGGCTTTGCATGCAGTACAAGCAAGGGTACTTAGAATTTGCTCCCCCACTTATACCAAACATGCATTTGAGCGTCTTTAGGTCTCCACTCAAATGCCACTCAACTTGAAAGTTTTTGTAGTCTTTGACATTCAACAATTCTCCTGCATGATGCCTTTGGATAACATTTGGAATAGTTGTCTGTGAGAATAACCATTTAAGTGTTTTATGGCTCTCAGATGGAACTTAAGCATAGCCAACCCACCATAACTCCATTTCTAATTGTACTTTGAGAGACGAAGTATCCAATTTCCCAAGGCTATAGTCCAAAGCTTTGTTCATTAGTGCAATACTCATTCTCTCCATCTTTTGATGTTTTTTAAGCTCAGCTTCATCAAGTTTGATTACAAATTTCAATAGACCAGAACATTCATGTTCTTTTATATTATAGAACTGAACCATGTATGTTTGAAGTTTTATAATATCTATCCATATGTTGTTAAATGCATTGTAAGTGAAATGTAACTTTTTTTTTCCTACTTCATTAGGCATGTTATCGTTAATATGTTTATATTCATCAAATACAAATGTGATCTTTTTATTCAAGAAGAGCCAAAACTTTCCTACATGATGGGGCCTAGGCAATCCAAAACTTCTAACTTTGTTAAATTTTAAAAATTCACACCAAACTTTTGAAATTGCTCTATAACCTTTACTACTCACTCTGACGCTATCACAAATCTTCTGAATTTGAGATGGTTCTAGTAACATATTAATTTCTGTCATGAGTTTTTGGAAAACAAAGCATTTCAAGCATGTATTTTCATTCAGTTTCAATAGTCTTAAAACAACATTTTGACTAAAAATTTCATTACAAAATGTACACGCTCAAAACTGCTTGACATATTGAAACCTAGCACATTTGTCACATGATCTCTTACAATTTTCATTCTTTTCTTTTTCTGGCCAGATTTTTCAGTCAAATCTAAAAGAGGTTTTATTCGTTTTGACTACATTCTCAAACCTATAGGAGTTTCTTTCATGTTTTTAAAAGACTCTAACTGAGAAGATAAAGTGGATAATTTGTTTTCTAGCTCCCTCATATGGAAATCCTTCTGACGTAGTGTGTTTTGTAGATAGTTTATGTATGGTACATAGTTCCTTGAAATATCCCAGAGCCTTGAACAATAGCCGCGTAAACCATCCTCACCATCTCCTACAAATCTAATCAGATCATGAAGGTTATGAAAAGGGGGATATCTTCCAGTTTGTGGATCAATTCGATAAACAGATCCATCTGCCCATATGTCGATATGTTTCTTGCCTTCCTTTCACAATCCATCCACTTCAGGAGAATGAAGAGCCCTTCGGAATACTTCTCTTTTCATCGCATACTCCTGACTAACTGCAATGTTGATATGGAGCTTTTCACAATGATTTCGATTGATTCAAAGCTCAGCGAGAGTATTTGGGTTAAGGTTCTCCATGGTCTGCTATTAAAAATGACCGGCAAGTGTTTAAAATGACGTGAAAGAGAGAAACAGGTCTGCTATGAAAAGAAGAGTAAAAAAGAACAAAACGTCATGAGCACACATTATATAGGTCCATGAACAAGAGGAAAATTCGAATTTTGATCAACGCCCGGTGAGCACAAACTTCGAGGCGTAAGATATCACACAACCTTTTCATGATTATTATACGAGTTTCTCTCTCTTCAAAATTTGCATAAGATACGTTTTAAATGAACTTACACGAAATTTCTTAAAGGATTTGACAACTTTAATCCAGATTAAGCACAACTAATTGAAATCCTTAGACGGCCCTTTTTGGGCCGTTTTTTGCCCTAATGAGCCGGAAAGGTTGGACTGCTTTGTCTTTTTGAAATGGTGTTGGTAGCCCCAAACTCCATAGCAAGATTGTTTAGGATCATCAACCACATGATTGAGATTTCACTATCTACTTTGTCCTCTTCTTGAGTGGCTTATTCATCTTGGGATTTTTCCCCATTTGACACCTGTAAATATTGCATTTAATCATACCGTTTGTTTTCATTTTTGTGGTGGTCAAGCTTGTTATAATAGACAATTAACATGGAATGTTATGTAAGGACAAGGGCCCCTTTCAGTCAAGATGAAGCACTAATAGGAGCCAAGGATTGTTATACTTATTGTTTATAGATAGGGTACTATTCAATGTGCGTATAGTGTGAAGGACCCTTCTAGATCAAATATTTACACTACTCACGGAGCTAAGGCCCTAGCAAGGTACCATGATCTTTTTCTAACCTTTGAGAGAGTACATATAAAGGGTGTTTGGACCATAAAGATGCTTCTAAAATTTCATATAACAAGGCCCATTTATAGTTTTGATTTCAATTTGCAAGAAAGCTGAATGGGAGTGTCCCAAAAAAAATTTAATTGTCTATATCTATCATAGTCTTGCCTATGGATCCATGAGAGAGTGGGTTCAACTTCAATATATGGGCTTCCTTGAGAGTGGGTTGGTTTTCTTGAACCTTCGCATCAACATGGGATATGTTTACCTCATATTTATCCATACATGGATCGTTGTTTCCTTGGTCTTTTTTCTTGATGGAATTATCCTGAATTTTGTGTCTTTGAGTGAAACAATGAAAACAAATTTGGATAAGTTTGGTAGATAAGTGCATGGTCCACAATTTGATTTGATCAAAGATCAATGTCGATACACTTAAGTTCATATCCACATTGACCTATGAGTTCCAATGCATGCTAAATATGCGAGTTGAATCCTCATATTCCCCCCACCCATATCTGCATTCGTTTCCATGGGCTCACCGATTATAGTCACAATCTCATTTATGACTTCTAGATGTAGAAAGGGAGGTTCAAACATTGGATCAAAAGGGAACACTTTGTCCGACTTGAGCCATTTGGTGCAAATTCAAGCACCACTCAGAGATGCACATCATGATTCTTGATATCTATAATCATCTTCAAAAACTAGTAAAGCATGGCTTGCTAGGAGAAATTACCTCTTTTTTACGAGAATGCACTAGGCAACCATTCTTTGTAGAACCAAGACTGTAGCACTCGGGTAGGGAATTGGAACTTGAAGACTTCTTCTGTAGGGGAATTTTTTTTGAGATCTTATTATACTTTTTTACGTCTTTTCTAGGAAGGAAAATCATCACGAGATGACCTCAAACAACAACAAGGATGAACCCCCATTATGAGAAACATCCCTCTCCTGCCCCTTGTGAAGCCAAGATTGCTCATCACCAAGGAAGCTAATATTTCCATGAGTGAACATCCTACTGAGGGCATAATCACTCTAGCACTCTTGAGGAGCCTCATTGGTGACCACCATGGCCTTAGTTAGTCCCTCAAAAACGCCCAAATCCTCCTTGGTGTAGACAGATACTCTTGGAGTCATTAATACTAATGGAGGTAATGAAAGAATATGGATACAAGTCAAAGATGGAGATGTTACTTGCACATCTCGTAGTCTTCAATGTCATACCATTTTAGACTAGAATAAAAGATACAAACTCTCTCTATCTCTCTCTCTCTCACACACACGCACACACACACAAACACACATGTCGAGGATAGGAAAACTTGGCTATAGAAACTCAAGTAAATGTAGTAAATGGTGTGTCACTTGTCGTGGAAGCCTCTAGGCATTTTGGCTAATTTCACGTAAAGAGTAAGTTGCGTTCAGTAATAAATAATTTCCTATTATTCTTATAAGAACGTTTATGATGTTTATATAAAGCTAAAGAAAAGGTTTAGTCTATCACTATGGACCCTACTTGGAAGTTGTGTTACAAAAATAATAGGCCAATGCTGACATTCGATGCCTTTCAATGGTATGTATATGGATGAATCATGAATAATTTGACGTCCTCTGCTTCCTGTTCTTTTGCCTTACTATCCGTTCATTCCGCTTATGTATCAACACTATACAGAGAACAATAAGCATCATATTGTGTTCACAATTGGGACGTTTGGAGTAGAAGTTCGAGTACATTTTCTTGTGTGTGAGTGTTTGTCTAAACTTTGATGATGCAAATCATTCCATTTCTGATGAAAATTTACATGATGCACTTGTTGATGAGAGGCTCATATAGAGGAGGCAAAAACTATGCTGAAATGGTTGGCGCAAACTTTAAGAGATAACAAATTATTTGTTTCTCTGTCAATATCATACTCGAGAAAGCTCTCATAGTGCTTCATTTGCATCCAATTGCTATGAAATGCCTACATCTAGTCTTTGTGATGAGAATGAGCTTGTTTCTTTCTATAAAGCATAAAAATTCAAAGAATTGGATGCTATTATGCAATCATATTATGATGCTATTATGAAGAATGGTATTACTTGCCTCCAAGCAAAAAGTTTATTGGAAGTAAATAGGTTTATAAGCTGAAATTATGGAACAACTGATAGCTTTAAGGCTAGGCTTATTGCAAAAGTTAATGTGCAAGAGAGACACATTGATTTTAATGAGACATTTTCACCCACATTCCAAATGACACTATTCTTAGCATTTGTGCACTTGGAGCTCATCATGCTTTGAAAATACATCAGTTGGATATTAAAATTGTATTTTTATATGATGACTTACATGACGAAGTGTATGTATTTCAGACCCATGGTGTTGTGTAGAAAGGGCATGAAAACAAAGTGTGTAGGGTGAAAAATGCATTATATGGTTTGAAGCAAGCACCACATTCTTGGTATGAAAAGATACATGGCTACTTGATTGCACTTGATTTTGAGAATAGTCTAAGTGAGAGCACCTTATATGTTAAGAATGGAGATGATGCATTTCTCATCATTGTTACGTATGTTGATGGCTTGCTCCTCACTAGTCCTAATTAGAGGCATATTGTCTAATTTAAAGCTGATTTGCATACCTCTTTTGAGATGTCAGATTTGGGGCATTTGCATCATTACATGGGCATTTAATTGATGCAAGTTGATGGGAGAATAGTTTTGGGCCAAAAAATTTAAATTAACACAATTGTGGAATTTTCATCTTGAAAATTGCAACCTATTGCCATTCCTATGGAAAAAAGTCTAGTACAGGTGATCCTCCATGATGTTAGAGATGCATTTGATGTAATTCTCTATCAACACGTTGTTGAATGCTTGATCTACTTATGCATAAGATGGCTTGATATTCAGTTTGTTGTGTCTTAGATGAATAGGCTAATGCATTACCCAAGTATGAAGCAATGGCAGGTAGTTAAGCACATTTTTCACTACTTAAGTGGTGCCTGACTACTTGGATTATTTTATCGAAAGGGAGGTGTTATATTTTATGGGATATTTGGAATGAAGGTGTAATGCCTTGAGGATTTTAATGTGTTTTGTGTTTTGATTTAGCAGGTGAAGATCCATGAGGGTGTGAACGCGCATGGACTTGGAGATATTTAGAAGAACATTTTTAGAAGATGGTTATTTTTAGTTATTTTTGTAAAAAATAATGGATCGATTTAGAAAGCGATGTTTTTGTAAAAATAGAAAATTACGAACTTGTAAATAAAGCAAAAACACGCTTTTCGGAGCGCGGCCCTCATGTATCTTCTATTCAAGATGTAATAGGAATTTACTATAAATACGTATGCTTTGGTAGAGTGTCCATCAGAGCATGTGGGGGGAGATTGTACCCAATTTGGTGCCGTCTCTTATCTCTTTCTGTCTTTGAGTATTTTTTTTCTCTGCGTTTATACATCTATTATTCTCTGCGTTCGTGCGTCTACGGTATCTGGGTCAACAGTGGTATCAGAGCCAAGACGTTCGCCGAGGTGGTTGCAGCGTTTGATTGCGATTTGCAGCATTCGGATCTGTTCGTGATTCGGCGTTCATCTCAACCGTCCGATCCAGTTGCAGCGTTTGATTGAGATTTGTGGCATCCAGTCCGTTCGCGAATGGGCGTACATCTCAACCGTTTGGTCCAGGTTTTTCATTCATTAAGTTTTTTGGTTTTAGTTCGCCGGTCAAGTTTTTCGAATTTGATACTGTCACATTGTCACACTTTGTACCCCCTGTACCCCCTATGCTCACTGTGCTCTCTGTACCCTCTGTACCCCCTGTGCTCTCTGTACCCTCTGTACCCTCTGTACTCGGTGTGCTCTCTGTACCCGCTGTACCCCCTGTGCTCCCCTGTGCTCCTTTTCGGTTACTCCTTTTCGGTTACTCCTTCGGCTACTCCTTTTCGGTTACTCCTTCGGGAGTGCTCACTGTGCTCTCTGTACCCTCTGTACCCCCTGTGCTCTCTGTACCCTCTGTACCCTCTGTGCTCACTGTGCTCTCTATGCTCTCTGTACCTGCTGTACCCCTTGTGCTCCCCTGTGCTCCTTTTCGGTTACTCCTTTTCGGCTACTCCTTTTCGATTAATCCTTCGGCTTACTCCAAGGTGTCGACTAAGGCGTCGACTAAGGCATAAAACTATGGCATAACTTTGGCATCTTTGGCACTCATGGTTCTCTTGGTTCCGTTGGCAGCCGTTGGCTACGCGCGAACCAATTCTAACATATGAGTGGCAATAAGGGCTTAGTTATCTCCCTAGTTAGCCTAGTTACCCACATAGTTCCTTATTTAGTATGTAGGGGATTTGAACCCACAACCTCATACTACCAAGAGATAAGTTTTATCCACTAGGCTATTTCCTCTTTTTGATACTCTATTCCTTTTAATAAATATTTAACATAACTTTTATCTCTCTCTCCTTTTATTTATTTGTTTATTTATTTATTTATTTTTATTTTATTTTTCTTTTATTTATTTATCACAATACTTCTATTTATTTATTAATAATACTATTATGATTATTATTATTATTATTAGTAGTAGTTATTTAAATGTTATTGTTAAACGTCTTTTCCTATGTTTAGACCTAGGTTTTGCATCTTTCCATATGGCCATGGACACTACTCAAAATATCGATGATTTTAGTTCCTCACCCCTCCCTGGGGTAACAATTGAGCAACAAGTCGAACTTTTACGACATGAACTTCAACATGCCTAAAATGAAATAAAAGAACGTGATGTTGCACTCCAACAACTACAAAGCGATGACAATAACCTAGTCCGGGTAGTGAAGGCCATTATTACCGCCCAAGAGCAAGGAACACAATCCAAAATTGGTGCCAAAAATTTCAAATTTTCATGATTTGACGGACGAAAAGATGGCCAATTTGTTCTCTCATGGTTATCCCAGTTTGATGATTTCTACTTTGATGAATCTTATTCTGAACAGGAAAAAGTGAAATTTATAACCAACTACTTAGTGGGAAAGGCTCAGTTATGGTGGAATTTTTTTCGCCATAGCACAGATCGCCCCACCACATGGCAAGCCTTTCAAGACAAGCTCAAGGAGTCCTTCCTTCCTCCTCAGTTTCACTTACATGCCCGTCGCTCTTGGACGACTTTTGGATGGAAAGATGGAGATATTGTTTCTACCTATACTGAACGTTTTTGGCAACGTTTATTACTTATATGTTCACTTGAAATGATTCCTGAAGATACTTTACAGCGGAAATATGAAGATGGTTTGGAGATGGGAATCCAAGCTAAGCTCAACACCTTACGTCCGATGATGCTCTATGAAGCAATTTCTTTTGCACATGATGCTGAGAAAGAATTTCAATCTATCACTAAGTCCATTCGCTTACAACAAACACGTCAATGACCACAACGAATCAAACCCACTTTTCCACTCAAGCGTTCCTTTTCTACTTTTTCTTCTCCTCCTTTTCAACGTCCACCTACTTTTCAACGACCACCTATTTTTCAACAACCTCCTCAATCCACTTTTTCCCCAATCCCCAAGACAAACCCCTTACACCCTACCAAACCTCCAACCTTTCAAACTACAACGATGGATGCCCAACAAAAGAGGTCCCATATCATTTGTTGGATTTGCGGTAAGATTGGTCATACCAAAGCTAGATGTAGGTTCCCAACTAACCACATGCAACCTGGCGGAGCTAAAGTACATAACATGGAGGTGGTTCCTAAAGATATTCAATTTGAAGACATTCAACCTGATTGGACTGAAGACGCATTGGAGCAGGATCTAAGTACCTTGGGTAACACAATTTCTATTCATTCTTTACTTTGCATGCAAGGTACTATTAATGGTAAAGTTGTTAATATTTTACATGATGATGGTAGTTCACATGACTTTATTTCTCACATATTAGTCAAAGATCTCCAATTAACCCCACTTCCTTCTATGTACAAAGTTAAGGCTGCATTCCAAGGAAACAGATATAATGTTACACGTGAAGTGCATAATGTTCAAATTTGTATAGGCTCATACATGGATAAACGCACATTCTTAATTGCTCCTTTGCAGTCCTATGATGTTATACTTGGTATGCCTTTTCATCACCATTATAATCCATGCATTGATTATCATACACACACCATGCATTTTGAAGTTTAACCATCAAGATATCTGTTTGTCTGCAATACATGATTTCCAACCATTCCCATTAATTAGTCATACACAAGTAAAACATGCATTCCGAAAAGGCTACAATTCATGTATTGTTTTTTTCAATAACATAGTCGATTATATACATACACTTCCTAATACCCATAAATTATTTATGGATTCTTATAAGGATTGTATTATGGCTGATTTTCCTTCTAAACTACCACCTTCGAGAGGATCCCTTGATCATAGTATAGACTTAATTCCTGGTAGTTCTCCTCCCCATAAAGCACCTTATAGGCATGGACCTTTGCATCAACAAGAAATAACCAATCAAGTTAAGGATTTACTTCACAAAGGACTTATCAGGCCTAGTTCTTCTCCCTTTGGAGCACCTGTTCTTTTAGTAGAGAAGAAGAACAAGACTTATAGGATGTGCATTGATTATAGAGCACTCAATAAGATCACAATAAAAAATAGATATCCTATTCCTACGATAGATGATTTATTAGATAAACTTCGTGGAGCACGTGTCTTTAGTAAAATTGATCTTAAATCTGGGTATTATCAAATAAGAATGTCACCAAATGATATTTTTAAGACTGCCTTTCGAACTCAGACCGGTCACTTTGAATTCATGGTAATGCCTTTTGGACTTACCCATGCACCTGCTACATTTGCACGCATGATGAATAATATTTTTCTTGAATACCTTTGTTCTTGTTTTCTTCGATGACATACTTGTCTATAGTAAGAATGATGATGACCATGAAAAGCATTTAGAATTAGTTTTTAATTTGTTATGCACCAACCAAATTTATGCAAATCCTGAAAAGAGTTACTTTTTCCAAAGAGAATTAGAGTACTTAGGCCATATTGTTTCAAGTCAAGGAGTTCATGTAGATCCAAAGAAGATTAAAGTAATTGAAGACTAGCCGATACCACAATCGGTGAATGATGTTCGCTCTTTTCTTGGATTAGCTAGTTTTTATAGAAAGTTTGTAAAAGTTTTTTCTTATTTAGCCCTCCCACTCACTTTATTATTAAAGAAAAAGTTAAAATTTGCATGGGGATTGCCACAACAAGAATCTTTTGAAAAACTTAAACAATCACTTTCTCATGCACCTGTTTTGCAATTACCTGATTTTACACAACCTTTCCATGTAGTTACAGATGCTAGTGGCTCAGGTATAGGTGCTGTATTGATGCAAAATGATCATCCCATTGCATTTGAAAGTAGGAAGCTTAAACCTTCTAAAAAGAACTACAATACATATGATAAAGAACTTTTGGCAGTTGTACATGTTTTAAAGATTTGGAAACATTATCTCATGGGTACAGAAGTCATAATCAAAACCGACCAACAAGCTATTAAACATTTACTCAATCAACCATTCATTTCAGATCGACATATCAAATGGGCTTCATACATACAAAATTTTCAGCCTATGATTCAATATCAACCTGGCAAAGCTAATGTTGTAGCTGATGCCCTGAGTCGTTTTCCATCCCCACAAACAAATATTGTTTTTATTAATAACATTTCTGTGGTTCATATTCACTCAGTTCATGACATGATTCCTACATATGCATTTGATTTATATTTCTCACAAACATGGAATGCTTTCAATAATTCTACTACATTTAGTGAAGACCATTACACATTTCATAATGGATTCTTGTATTTTGATCATAAGCTATGTATTACACAAGATTTTAAAGAATTTGTTATGAAAGAGATGCATGAACCACCATATATGGGTCATAGGGGCATACAAAGCACTATTTCTACATGTAAAGAATTCTTCTTTTGGCCAAATATGGAAAAGGATATTACACAATATGTTTCCCAATGCATTGTTTGTCAACGTGTCAAAAAACATCATGGTAAAGCATTTGGATTATTAATGCCACTTCCCATACCTAATGGGCCATGGGAACAAATTTCTATGGATTTTATTACTGGTCTTCCTACAACTTCATCACATCATGATATGATTTGGACAATTGTTGATAGGTTTAGTAAACAAGCATATTTCATTCCTTGTACGAAAACTCTTTCTGCACCTCAAGCTGCCAAATTATTTATTAAATGTATTTTTCCACATCATGGTTTTCCAAAAGTAATTTTATCCGATCGTGATGTTCGTTTTTGTAATCACTTTTGGGTTGCATTATTTAAAAATTTAGGCTCTAAAATAGATTTTAGTTCTGCATTTCATCCTGAAAGTAATGGGCAAAGTGAAGCTACGAATAGTACTATTTTGGATCTATTACGTTGTTATTCTTTAGATAATCCAACTAATTGGGATGAGAAACTTTCTTTACTCCAATTTGCATATAATAACACAACACATACCACTACTGGACGTGCACCAAATGAAATTATGTATGGTAAAAAGCTTCCTACTCCCATGTCTATCATTCAAACTGACATACCTATGGCTGATTCTTTTGCACAAGATCATATTTCTATACTTCATGAGGTTCATGAGCATATTAAAAAGAGTCAGGAACGTTATACCCGTAATATTAATAAGAAACGAGCAGCTAAACAGTTTAATAGAAAATGATTATGTTTGGTTATGCATAATTAAACGACGTTTGAAAAATATTCTACAACATCCTAAGGTAAAACTTGCACCACGTTATTATGGACCTTTCCGTATTATTCAAAAAATTAATGAGAATGCTTTTAGATTAGATTTACCTTCTCATTGGAATATTCATAATTCTTTTCATATCAGTTTATTGAAACCATTTAAAGGAATTTTACCACTCATTCCTATTTTGGATGATCCTCCATTGTTAGAAGAGGATGCTGAAGTTTTAATTCCAGAAAAAATACTTGATCATGATGTTACTACTACACGCACAGGTAATCAATACCATAGATATTTGATTAAATATAAAAATCATTCATTCGAAGAATCACAATGGATTCACAAAACATCACTAATTCCACATTATCATCATTTGATTTCTGCTTATCATTCACAATCACATTAAATTCGAGTTTTCCAGTTCCATGCATGTTTTTTTTATTTACATGGCACATGCCTATGATTGTTCAGTGATGCGACATGTGATTGGCCATCCATGTCTATTTTATTTTTTTTATCAACTGAGGTCAGGTGCTCGTCAACTGGGGGGCATGTTATACTTTATGGGATATTTGGAATGAAGGTGTAATGCCTTGAGGATTTTAATGTGTTTTGTGTTTTGATTTAGCAGGTGAAGATCCATGAGGGTGTGAACGCGCATGGACTTGGAGATATTTAGAAGAATATTTTTAGAAGATGGTTATTTTTAGTTATTTTTGTAAAAAATAATGGATCGCTTTAGAAAGCGACGTTTTTGTAAAAATAGAAAATTACGAACTTGTAAATAAAGAAAAAACACGCTTTTCGGAGCGCAGCCCTCATGTATCTTCTATTTAGGACGTAATAGGAATTTACTATAAATACGCATGCTCTGGTAGAGTGTCCATCAGAGCATGTGGGGGGAGATTGTACCCAATTTGGTGTCGTCTCTTATCTCTTTCTGTCTTTGAGTATTTTTTTTCTCTGCATTCGTACGTCTATTATTCTCTGCGTTCGTGCATCTGCGGTATCTGGGTCAACAGGAGGATCATTACTGCAAGACTTACATGCTTTTTTGACTCAGACTAGACTAGTTTCTATGACACTCGTGTGTCCACTACTGGTTTTGACTTCATGCTTGGTAGCTCATGTATGTCTTGATTGAACAAGAAGCAGCCTACTATGGCCACTTCTATTTGTGAGGTTGAGTATAGGGAAGCTTTGACAACGCCTGTTGAGTATGTGGCTCAGACACATTGTCGCTGATTTAGGTGTTGGTCAGACTTTTGCCACCACCATCTTCACTGATATTCATAGCTCATTGGTAGTTGCAAGGAGCCTTGTGTTTCATGCTTCTAGAAAGATCATTGAGGTGCACTATCATTATGTAAGAAAAGGTTATCTGCTAGAGAGATCACATTGACAAATGTATCGACATAGGATAAGGCTTGAGAGCTTTTTGCAAATCTTTTGGGTTACTTCCCTTTGTGGATTGATCTATTTCCACATACCTTTGCACTTCCTTATACGTGAGTGCTAGAGCCTTGTTCACCCCATCACTTTCAGGCCAACTTAAGAACTTAAGAACTTAGTGATGTGTCTGAACTTAAGAAAAGATCAGGCCAACAGTACTTTGCAATAAGAAATTCTTGAAGGACCTTTTCATCATCCATTTTTACATATGTTATTGTGTGGATCTTGTTAAGTGAGGGATTGACATAACAACCATTATTCTGATTATTTCCTAAATTATTATACGTTGAGACAAAGCTTCGTCATAAAATTATATCTCTTCATGGGCATGAAAAAGCATAAAATTTCATAGCTCAAGGTCGGCTCTAGTGACTTTAAAAGGTATGCCTTTCTCAGCATACCAACAGCATAAATAATATTACTATGTTTTTCTAGTGACCTGCAATAAGGACACCTACATCTGTATTTCAGTAAGTGTAATTCTTTTTACGCATGGTCAATATTATTATTAATTAGAGCAGCCCCGAGAGAAAACTATTATAAATATTTAATGGATGTGTACTAAAGAGTGTGTCGCTTGCCGTGGATTCCTTTAGGCATTTTGGCTAATTTCACATAAAGAGTAAGTTCCGTTCGGTAATAAATAATTTCATATTACTGTAGGGAAGTTGATGATGTTTATACAAAGCTAAACAAAAGGGTCTGTCTATCACTATGAGCCCTACTTGGAAGTTGTGTTGCGAAAAGCCAGAGACTTAATCATGAATACACTAGTAGGCCAATGCCGACATTCGATGCCTTTCAAAGGTATGTAGATGAACGAATCATGCATACTTTGACGTCTTCTACTTTTGCGTTACGCGTTATCCGTTCATTGGCCTTACGCATCAAGACTATACAGAGAAACACTAACCATCACATTGTGTTTACAATGGGGAAGATTGGAGCCGAAGTTCAGGAAAAATATCTTCGTAGAATGACCTGATGTAGGAACCGTGAACTTCGTGGCCCCCTTATGTCTTTTGTTATCTTATGCTGTAAACTTTTACAGCCCACGCAGCGCTGGAATGTCTATATGACTTGATGAATGTGGTGGACTGGAGGAAGGGGAAAAGGGGAAGGGTGGCCCTTGGGACAGGAAGAGGAGGAAACCGAGGCCCGTGTCCGCCATGCCATGCCACGTGGGGAAGAGAGACAAGGTGCAACAACTACAACGCCAGGTCGCTAGTGGCGGAGGCATCGCTTCACTAAATAAATACGTATTTTGTTCGAATATTAGGTTGCGCAGCAACAGAACGGCGCACGATCAGGATGTAAAAAGCAAAACAAAAAAAAAACAAAAGCAGCTAATAGATTGTAGGGATAAGAAAAGCAAAAAACAAAAAAAAAATGGCCAAAAGCAAAAAAGCAATGCAGTGTTCGATGACAAGGCTGGGTGCCATGATCCACACTGCCATCGGAGCGGCCAGACGGCCGTCCTCAACGGACCGTCATTTTTATTTGTCGATTAACATCGAGTTCTGATATGAAATATGCTTCGAAGAGTAAGATATGCATAACCTAAGGTTTGACACCTTGAATTTCTGGGAGAAAGACCTGAGTTCAAGTCTAGGTTGGACATAAGATGTGTGGCTCTACCTTAAACGGTTGGTTGGACATAAGATGTGTGGCTCTACCTTAAAAGATTGGCTGTGTGAGTGTGTTTCCAATTCATTGTACTCTCAAAAAAGAAAAATTATCATAGAACAAAATAATATTATCATATAACAAAATCAATCTGAGAGAATGCTGTAGTCTGGATCTGTTACATTGGCAGGTCTGCAGATTTACAATTTTTTTTTTGAGGGAACTAACAAAATTAAAATTGAAGAAGGCAAATTGAAGAAGGTTTATTTGCTCAACAAAAATAATAGTCTTTCATAGAACAAAAGATTTGTTCTTTTTAATTTTGAGAATTCTAGAAACCATGGATCGTTCTCTATTGAGTATATGTCCTCAGCCGTCTCAAGAAATGAGAGCTTTTTTTCCAACGAAGCCTTTTCTTAAATGGAGGGAGTCCCTCAAAGAACACTTATACCCACAAAGGTTATATATGATCTCTCATATGTTATGGCCTCTCCTCTGATTAAGGTACTTATGCTCTCATTCGATCGCTGTTTGTAATTCTTTTCCTTCAGTATATTTTCTCGCATTATCAAAACAATAACAAAATTAACAACGATTAGTATTAATTAAACTCGCTGATTTAGTGCTTTTCGTTCTACGTTGTTATGCCCATACGCTCATTGTTGTAACCAGTTTGGTAATGCGGGGCCCTTGCCTTCATCTCGGCTATGGATTATAACGGCCCATACGCTCATCCACACTCTTTCAATAAAGAATTGACACAGATCACAAACGCCCATTTGCAATAGCCGAAGCCGAAGCCCTTCATCGCGTTGACTCTCCGGTCGAGGACTCGGGTTCCTTCCGCATCGTCTTCTCTCCGCATTTCCATTCATTGACTTGCCAGATCATTGAGAGACACACATGCACGCAGGATTCCTCTATTAAATTCTTCAAATGATCACTCAAAGGAAGAAGTAACGACCCAGCTGGACCCTATCCTTGTTGTCAAGAAGCTCCCTCAACTGGGCCTCAGAGAGATAGTTCTTGGCTGCTGCAATAAGCTCGATCTGGTTCTGTGGAATCTGTGGAGGGGTCACATATTATGGCATATATGCCTTAGCAGAAACTAATCCCTTTTTAATAATGGCAAAAAGAATTTTCTGTGTTGCCTTAGAAAATCCTTGTATCTTTCTGGTATGCAGAGTCTGCAGTCAATCAAAAATGCCCCCTAGGATCTCACTAATACTATTAGGACCCTTCCTCCTTGTAAACGGAGAGAATCCCTATTAGAATGTTACTCCACTGATAGATTTATCATGGTTTTCAATTTGTAACCCTTGCGGCTGATGGGATCACTGCTTCCCTGTGCACATTGTAATTCCATTAATTTACTCTCTTTTCCTATTGTCTCAAAAAAAAAAAAAGAAGTAACGACCTAGCATTTCAATATCTTCTTTGCTAAAATGAAATCTTATTGAAGAACAGAGATACTCATGGAACTCAATCTGAACGGAGAACCTCTGACCGAGAGGACCCGAATGAGGCAGATTGCGTTGTTCTACATCAAACACGACCTGCATACACATGCGAAGCCGAAGAAAGGCATTTGTCATTGACTAACGTCCAGGATAAGATGTAAATTCAATTCAATGAACATTACATCAAAGCGCATGGCTCTCTATATTCACAAAATTATATCTTTAACTTCATGCAATGTGTATGTGTGCCTTTATGTTCTTATTTTTAACTCCTTCGAGAAACATGAAATAAATTACAAAAGATAAAAGGATACTACAATATAAACACAGTACTAGAGGCAGAAGTCCACCTTCCCGTCTGCCCACGTGGGTGAATCTACTCGTGCCCTAGGTAACTTCTAAAGCATGGCTAGGAGATATTAGGCTTTGTAACCACGCAACTTCTCAAGCATGGTTAGTGCAGATTAGGCATTGAGAGGTACAGCGTACAAAACTTTCAACTGCATGAAGCCACAAAGAACATCTGTCATCTTCAAACTACATGCTGTGACAAATTTTGAGCAATCCATAACATCAAATGTAGAGATGTATTCCTATCGTTGGATTCTGTAGGTAGTTCCTCAATGGTTTTAGCTTCAAGCCCTTCATTATTATCCCTATTTATTTTCTAATGCTGAGAATGTTGCATGGCCATAAGCCCCTTGTATAAGCCAATTACTAGCTTCTCTCCTAGTGTGGATCTTGTCAGGGGAGCACTACAACAGATCGATGGTATACTGAGGTTTTTACCGAGGAAAATGAATGCGGTGTCGTAGAGATTCTCATCTCTACTCTTGATGAAGCAGAACCAAATTCAAAGGGTGCAATACAAGATGAGCTATATATTCGGAAGTGTCATATTAATGGAAAGAAAAATAGGAAGTGGATGCTTCCACCTTACAACATGCGGAGGTTCAAGATGCCTTAGGATCATGCAGTTGTCCTATTTGTTTTGGATCCTGATACAAAGAATCCGGGCTAAGGATGTAGCTACCAAGGTTTTTAGTGTTTATATGTTAAGTGTGAGCACGGTCATATATTTGAGAATGCTAATAATGAGGCAGTAGACATTTGTGGCCGACTGTTGATGGGTGATTCCTTTACAATGATTAAGGGTACAGACATAAGATGATTTATTACGTGATATGATTTATTGGTCGAATCACAAGGTTATGCGAAGAGCATGTTATATATTTAATAGCAAATATGCAAAAAGAATGCACGTGCGTTATTTTGGGAGAAGCTCTAATAATAGAGCTTTGGTACTTGAAAAAAGAAAAGGACAGTAAGTGTATATAGTGGTAAAAATCTGCTGGCGAAGGACAATGGATGGAAGGCATTCTTTTTGCTTTGAAAGGAGGAACCGATAAAAAAAGAGGCTCACAGGTGCATGGGGAGATCTCTGGTGGCGAAAGGATTCGAGGGAATAGAAGCCCAACTTGTTTCATGCATTAGAGTGGGAGTTTCTACAGGATGGCACAGAGAACGCAAGAAAAGAGAGCTTCATAGCAAAGGAAAAGGCGTGCAGATGAAGGTGAGGTACTGATTAAATCTAAAAGAGATGTCTATGCGCAACAATTCATAAGTTTATTTCATTTCGAATTAGCAGTAAAAAAACGAACTATCTTTATCATGTGCATCATAGTACGTCATTGCATCATTTTGGTGCTTAAGTTTTATGGAGGCACGGTATAATGTGTTCTTTTGTATTCTTATGAAATTCATATGATCAAATCACCCGAGAAATCACTATAAAAGGCATCTTTTATTGTATTTAATTCATGGAATTCAAAAATCATTCTCTGTCTCAAATCTTCCAAAGGATAACCAAATATATTTACAAAAGCTGATGTAATCTCTTAAGTACATGAAGACTAACCTATGCGTGTTTGTTTTAAACCACAAATATCTTCACCTCCGACCACATGTATTGTGCATAGTATTGGCTTTTCTTTTCCGCATAGCTCCTGGTTTGAATGCAGATTTCAAGACATCTCTGAAGAATTCACTGTTCACGTACCAATTTACGTTGATAATCAATGAGAATATCAAATCAGTGCATTAAAAGTTGATCTAACCATATTCTTCTCTGCATATATGTTTCATTGAAAGCTTCCAAGGAAGTGACACATCAGATTTTCTTTTTTTAAATTGTTGTCTATCTCAAAGTTCCCTCTCATATCCCACATCACACATTCTTTAGATGCAACTAGGATTCCATTCGATCATCCGCGTTGTTTTATGTGCATGTTTTGCTATAAATTTGTGTGTTCTCGCAACTAGGTTGATACTATAGGACTTTTCATTTCTAAGTTGCTTGTTCCATCGATCTTAAGGGATTTTCCTGTCAGCTATTCCTTTATTATTTTATTGAAGCAGAATCATCTAATTGCATTCGTCATATGCTAAGACAACATATTGTTCTGACCATTTCATGCTTTTGTAGAGATAATGCATTAATTAACATGACTAGAATTTGCAAACTTTAGCTTAAAAATTATTATTGAACTTTTGTTATAATTTTGTTAGCTTCCAAAGATTGATGAATCATTTATAAACGAGCTTAGTGAAAATATGCAGAACTACATTGTAATTGGTTACTAATAATATTTGAGCTCTTTGAGTCTTCACATTACCTGAGTTTGCTGAAACACCCTACCGGTTGACTGATTATTATTGAACTTTTGTTATAATTTTGTTAGCTTCCAAAGATTGATGAATCATTTATAAACGAGCTTAGTGCAAATATGCAGAACTACATTGTAATTGGTTACTAATAATAATTGGTTGACTGATAAACCAGCCGTGTATCGGCAACTTTCGGACAACGGCTTTATTTGTCGTGACGCTGGTGTAAAGGTCGGTATGTGCATTGGTACCAAACCATCGGTATGAGCATCGGTATATGCATCGATATATGCATCGGTATAAGCGCGGGTATATGCATCGGTATATGCGCTGGTATAACCGACGCCCATACTGAGGGCTCTACTCGGCAGACCGTCGCGTATACCGTCGCCTGCTGGGTGTACCGACGCATATACGGATGACATTACTGGGAGTACCATCGCATATACCGATGATCATACCTGCGAACTTTTTTTTTAGCAGATTGTGTTGTCTTTTGCTACAGCAACATTACCATGATATTGCTTAACAAAGGACAATTCACTCTGCCTAGAAAAAATCGAGTACATGTGGTGTGTACTCTAAGGTCAACCGAAATATGATTTCATGAAACAGAGTATTATTGGACACAAAAGAGATAACCAGAATGAACCCCATGAACCATGTACAAAAGAAGTTATATATTTCAATAATGAAGCATATACAAGAGTGTGGCAAACCATTGTCATATATGATGCTTTTGCAAAATGTGGCAAAGCAATGCATTGCCATATGAAAATCAAATACAAAATTTTGGTGTTCCACTGCCATACACATGCAAAGAACATTCCATATCAACAGTCCTGCAACAAAGAACATTAATGGAATGAGATAAATTCACATGAAAATTACAAACAACAAGTAAAAA
Organism: Ceratopteris richardii; assembly: GCA_020310875.1. Classification (NCBI taxonomy): domain Eukaryota; kingdom Viridiplantae; phylum Streptophyta; class Polypodiopsida; order Polypodiales; family Pteridaceae; genus Ceratopteris; species Ceratopteris richardii. The sequence goes on from CM035415.1 coordinate 130,823,131, forward strand.
CCAAGTTTATAAATGAATTACCTCATCGAAAATGCTCCCATGAAATGAGTGCACTGCATCCCTCCAAGTCCTCCAATAGTGCAATCAACCCATGACGATATCTGTAAGACTCCTCCGTTCGTGTTGGAGGACGACCCATTACTAGCTCCTAAAATAAATATACAAAAGATTAGAGGAACATACATGAGAAATTTAACACAAATAAATTCAATAAATGAAATGGTACTTACAAATTCATGACGCATCGTGTCATATCCGCCGCTGCCCAAATGTGGCGGTCCAACTGTATCTAAACGTGTGGCTACGGCATCTCGCTACTGACGATATGGATCAGGAGTCTGATGATGATCGTCACGAATCACGTCCCACTCCTCAGCATGTAACCATACAGGCTTTGGTAAGCCTCCTCTGAAAGCATCATGAGCCTCGGATCGTAGATGGGACATAACCTCACGTGCGGTGTGCAGAATCCACTCTAAACTGATAAGAGACTGTCCATCGGTTGGTCGAAACTCCTGATAATCGTCTGTGTGATATAATTCTTCCGATCTTTATCCTGTTCACTCCATTTCAGCATGATAGAGTGTCCAAACTGGATGGAGCAAATCTGTCGTATGCATGCATGCATTGCTTTGCCAGCCGCATCCATCACCGGAGCTCCATCTCGGATAGTATACACCTTGGACTCATCATGGTCATGAGCATCCCAAGATGTACGTGGTGTTCCATATGGTGTACTACGTGGCGTACCTACATCTGAGGTACTCGCCCTAGGAGTAAAAGCGGAAGACACAACGTCGGTCGCACTGCCTCCACAACAGCCACCTCCTTTGCCTCCAGACCTACGTGTAGATCCGCTCCTAGAACCTCCTGCTCTAGAGCGTGACCTCGATCTACAAGACTGGCCCGAACCTGTATCACGCTGAGGTATCGAATGCACATGTCTACTAGTAGACCCAGTAGGAGATGGATGAAAAGATGGTCGTGGTGGAGTCACAAAGCTAGGAGACATACCTCCTATGGGAGTAGCACCACCTATAAGAGTGACACCGGTAGGAGCAACACCAACGGGAGTGACACCGGCGGGAGTGAGGCCAGCGGGAGTGAGGCCGGCAGGAGTAAAGCCGCCAGGAGTGAGGCCGGGAGGAGTGCTAGAACGAGCGATCCAATACTGTGATGCAGCGGCTATATATGCAGGAGGAACTTGAGAGATGAAGTTCAAGAATTGCTCCTCTATCATGGAATGTGGAGTGACTCGATGACTGTCTCCCATCGTGCTCTGTAATAAAAGAACTCAAGTAATTAGAATGCGATAATAAAAGTAATATAGAAAATTAAGAAAAAAATGATCTCTTCCTCCTCGACTATCGAATGAATCTTTGAGTCCACTAGAGATGGACTTTCTTCTACATCTATGTTCTCAAAAATTTATCTACTACGTGGAGCGACTTGTAAAAGAAATAGCCACTCTGGTTCTTTTGTATTTGGTATAAAAACAACTTGCTCACAGTATTCGGGAAGTACAAATGTATCCCTTTCATCTATCCATAATCTTGTGGAGTCGACTTGAAGCAAATTGCTTTTATCCCATCTCACTGTTGTGTTTCTTCGAGAGGTCACTACTTTGAACCATTTCACATAAAAAACAAAGTAATCAAACTTTCTAAAAGATAGTTTCAAGATGTCTTGAATCACACCACAATAATCTAGCTCGCTCTCTAGAGCATTATCATCTCTTGCACTCGCTCTACTTTTTTGCAAAATATTCACCATCACTCCACTATCAAAAGTAGACCTATTTTGATCGATTCGTGCGATTCGAAAGTGTTGTCCATGAGACCATAGTGCACCATATTTAATATACTCCCAATAACATCCTTTTGCGAGTTCTTCTTCTTCTTGAGAAATATCTTCACCGGCTACCTTTGCTTGTGAAACCGCTGTATCTAGTCATCTGCTCGTTGGAAAAGGTGGAAGAGGTCGAAGACTTTGTGGAAGAGGCAAAAATTGAGTGGAACGGTTTGTTCAAAACTGAGCTCTATCCTTTGCGTTAGTTTCCTTGGCCAGCTCATTCCTTTTTAACCACTTCTGCATAGGCTCAGAGTTAACTGTGCAAAACTTCATTGCCTTCTCTCTAAAAGCTGCATCCATTTTTCTTTGCAATCCTTTACCTTGTGGTTCATCGCCTACGAGACGAACATCTTCATCATCGCTCCATAAGTGAGGCATTTCGGGATTCGACATACGTAGAAACTCAGTTATGAATACAAGAGATTCTTGTACAAGCCATCCCTCTACCATGCTACCCTCTGGACGTGCTCTCTGTCAAACAAACCCTTTTAATGTCTTCATAAAGTGCTCTAAGAAAAACATCCATCGACTATGGACAGTTCCTGTTATTGCAACTTCATCTACCACATGAACCAGTAAATGAAGTTGAATAGTGAGAATACTTGTGCGAAAGTATTTCTCTACCATACAAACAGCCTCGATAGCATTGAGTTTTGCACTCTCTATGCTATCTCTATTTATCTCTTTAGAAGCTATCCACCGTACTAAAGAACTAATTTTGTAAATGGTTCTTCATACATCCTCTGAAAGAAAATCTTTTAAGGCTATAGGGAGCACAAACTATAAAAACTTATGCCAATCATGAGACTTGTCCTGCAAGATCGTCGTTTTGTGTGAAAGCAGTCTTTAGATACCTCATACATCCAGTAGGTGTTCGAAACTCTGAAATTGTTTTCTTCACTTGCTGCTCTTCCATCCTGCGAAGCACCCAAGGAGCTCTTGGTAACGATACTCTTCCGTTGGGCCTAGTAATTGCCCATAACTCTCGCATACGGCCTCGCTCTTCTAAGTCCTCCCTTTGTGCTTTGCTTTCTTTCTTTCCGATCAGAGTTTTCCAAAGAATCTCTCCCACATTCTTAAAATTATGCATCGGGTATACCAATTGATTGATCAGGAAGTCACTCCAATAAGGGAGTTCATGAAAAATGGACAACCGTTTCATGCCAGCAACTAGATTTTCTGAATCCCATAGTTGTTTCCAATCGCTAGCTTTCATTTGGTGTTGCGGTTATCGACCAATTAGTCCTTCACGTAAAACATGTCCATCAGGAAAATATCTATGATGTCCTTCATAGAAAGTTTTACGTAGTGCTTTGGAATAGCGTGCTTCGAGTCATGGTCCGCATAAAGGACAAGCATGGTAGCCCGAAATCGATAAACCTGAACATTCACCATAACCAGGCCAATCATGCATTGTCCACATAAGTATGCCTTGCACTCGCACGTCTCATCTTCTTAAAGGTTGAGACATGTCACACACAGTAATCCCATCCCATAAAATATGCAGTTCTTCCACAAGTGGTGCAAGATATACATCCATGTTTTTTACCTTATACTTACCTCGTACAATAAGAGCTAATAATAAATGACCTTTCTTTGTGGCCAACCATGGTGGGATATTATGATTGACCAAACATACAAGCCATGTGCTCCATGAAGAACTGCGTAATCCAAATGGATTCATTCCATCCATAGCTAGGCCTAGATGTATGGACCGAGACTTACTAGCAAACTCTGGCCACTTACTATCTATGTGCTTCCAAGCATTAGAGTCAGCAGGCACTCACATTAGACTATCTGTAGACCTGCTCTTTGTATGCCATGACATTAACTCAGCTATAGATTTGCATCTAAACATGTTCTTAATTCATGAAATGATAGGAAAGTGGCCAAGAACCTTTGAGGGGATTGCTTTGCCTACAACGTCTTCTCTAAATCTATTTGCTCCACACTTTGGACATACGTGGAGATGCCCATACTCATTCCGAAAGAGAATGCAATCATTCGGACAAGCATGAATTTTAGCATAATCCATTCCAATGCACTGTAAAAGTTTTTTCGCATCTCCACGTGTTGGAGGCATGTCATTTCCCTCTGGCAAAAGATTGATCTTTAAGAAGCCTACAATAAGCAATTAAAACGACATTAGTAGATAAAGTTATTGTGATACAACAATGAAAGCCAATTTGTTCTCCACTTACCTAAACAATTCAATGACATGACTATCTAACCATCCATAAATGGATTGCAGATTGAGCATCGTGAGTGATGCACGTAGTACATATATCTTTGCTCCATTGTAAAGTGGTGAATGAGCTAGGCTTCCCATGTTTTCATATTCTTCATGGACTCCTGATCGTGGAATTTCTCTTGTGTCCTTGAAACTCTCGACACCTTGTCCATCATGATCTTCGTTCATCTCATAAAATGCTTCAAGCATCTCTTCCATATGTTCATTCTGTGTAATATTATTAGTACTTGCTTGTCCGTCTAAGTCCTCTTTTTCTCTCTTTTGTCCAAGAGAGGTTACCGGTGCAATGTGGTTTGGGTCCATCTGCTCACCTGGCGGACCATGTGAATGATAGCGTAGGTTTTCTAGTGGACTCCTATCAAAGGATCCATACTCTCTAACATGTGCATTACAAATCCGTCGTTTCCAATAAATTTGATACTTGCACTGTGTGCAAGGACATGCCATTCTCTCTTCAGGATCCCAAGAAGCCATCTGCTACAATATGGACATTTTAGAACATTTGTTTTTTTATTAAACCGAAAAATCATACTCTTAAAGACTTAAACCTAAAATACTAAACCTAAATACTTAAATACCTAAAAAAACTTAAAACCCTAATTTTAAAACCCTAATCTATTATATATATATATATATATATATATATATATATATATATATATATATATATATATATATATATATATATAGATATATTTATTTATTTATTTATTTATTTATTTATTTATTTATTTATTCAGGTTTTTTTCCTCTTAATTGAGTTATATGTATGACTAAATCCTAAAACCTTAATTTTAAAGATCTATACCTAAATTATGCATATTTCTATACACATTTGTATATACATGTATATATGTATTATATGTGTATGTGTATGTGTATGTGTGTATATATGTTACGTAGGTGTTAAAACCCTAAAATCCTAATCAAACTCACCTAGACCTAAAACATGTATATATATGTGTATAAGTATATATATGTGAATATAGATAGGTGTATAAGTATGTGTGTATGTGTATGTGTATATATATTCACTCTATTTAAAATGATTAAAATTAATCCTATTTTTAAATATTTAATTATATATATTTAATTAAATTATTTAAAACACTGGTTCTTGTTATATTTAATTATGTATATAATTATCTTATTTTAATTTATATATATATATATATATATATATATATATATATATATATATATATATATATATATATATATTTATGTATATATTCAGATTTTCTCCTTACTTAATCCTATTTCTATATATTTAATTATAAATATTTAATTATATATATTTAATAATATATATTCAATTAATTTTTATAAAATACTAATTCTTTTTATATTTATTTATCTATATAATTATCCTATTTTTTTTATATATTTATTTATATATTCAGATTTTTTCCTTACTTAATCCTATTTTTATATATTTAAATTTATATATTTAATTATATATATTTAATTAAATTATTTAAAACACTACTTCTTTTTTATTTATTTATGTATATAATTATCTTATTTTATATATATATTTATTTATATATTCAGATTTTTTTCCTTACGTAATCCTATTTTCCTATATTTTATCATATATATTTAATTAAAACCCTAATCTTAAAAATCTAGACCTAAAATATGTATATTTTTATATGCATGTGTATTTACATGTATATATGTATTATATGTGTATATGTATGTGTGTATATATGTTATGTAGGTGTTAAAATCCTAAAACCCTAATCTTAAAGATTTAGACCTAAAATATGTATATTTTTGTATGCATGTGTATCTACATGTATGTATGTATTATATGTATATGTGTGTTTGTGTATATATGTTATGTAGGTATTAAAACCCTAAAACCCTAATCAGAAAGATTTAGAATTAAATCTAAAATACTGAAACCTAAATACTTAAACACCTATAAAAATCTAAACCCCAAATCCTAAAACCCTAATCATATTTTATATAGTTTTGTATTTATATATTCATATTGTTTTTCTTATTTTTCTCTATATTTTTTCTTAATATAAATATAATTGAGTTATATGTATGCCTAAACCCTAAAACCCTAATCTTAAAGATATAGACTTAAAATATGTATATTTTTGTATGCATGTGTATCGACATGTATATATGTATTATATGTGTATGTGTATGTGTGTATATATGTTATGTAGGCATTAAAACCCTAAAACCCTTATCTTAAAGATTTAAACGTAAAATATGTATATTTTTGTATCTATGTGTATCTACATGTATATATGTATTATATGTATATGTGTGTTTGTGTATATATGTTATGTACATATTAAAACCCTAAAACCCTAATCAGAAAGACTTAGACTTAAATCTGAAATACTAAAACCTAAATACTTAAACACCTATAAAAATCTAAACCCCTAATCCTAAAACCCTAATCATATTATATATATATATATATATATTTATTTATATATATATTCAGATTTTTTTTCTTATATGTATGCCTAAACCCTAAACCCTATATTTTTCTTAATATAAATATAATTGAGTTATATGTATGCCTAAACCCTAAAACCCTAATCTTAAATATCTATACCTAAAATATGTATATTTTGGTATACATGTGTATATAAATGTATATATATATTATATGTGTATGTGTATGTATTTGAAAATAGCCTAAAAACCCTAATCCTATTTTTATATATTTGATGTAAAAAAACTTCAAAATAAAAAAATTATATATTTAATTAGATATATTTAATTGAAACACTAGCTTATGTGTCTGTATATATGTGCATGTGTGTATGTATGTGTGTGTGAATGTATGCATGTGTGTATATGTGTATGTGTGTCTAGGTATGCATGTGTGAGTATATAAGTATGTATGTACATATGTGTGTGTATGTATGCATGTGTGTACATGTGTGTGTGTATATATACATGCATGTGTGTATATGTGTATGTATGCATGTGTGTATATATGTGTGTGTATGTATGCATGTGTACATGTGTGTGTGTATGTATGTGTGTGTATGTATGCATGTGTGTACATGTGTGTGTATGTGTATGTGTATGTGTGTGTATGTATGTATGCATGCATGTGTGTGTATGTGTATGTGTGTGTATATATGCATGCATGTGTGCATATGTGTATATGCATGTGTGTATACATATGTGTATATGTGTGTGTGTATGTATGTGTGTATGCATGTGTGTGTATATGTATGCATGTGTGTATATGTGTATATGTCTGTATGCATGCATGTGTGTATATGTGTGTGTATGTATGCATGCATGTGTGTATATATGTGTGTGTGTATGTATGTGTGTATATGTGTGTGTGTGTGTATGTGTATGTATGCATATGTGTCTATATGTGTGTGTATGTATGTGTGTATGCATGTGTGTGTATGTATGCATGTGTTTAAATTGGTATGTGTGTGTATGCATGCATGTGTGTATATATGTGTGTACGTAAGCATGCATGTGTGTATAGGTGTGTGTATGTAAGCATGCATGTGTGTATGTATGCATGTGTAGATGTGTAAATGTGTGTGTGTATGTATGCTCTATTTTCCTATCTTTATCTTCCTTTCTTTCATTATTCCTTATCTCTCACTCTCTCTCTCTCTCTCTGTCTCTCTCTCTTCTCTCTCTCTTTCTCTCTCTCTCTTCTCTCTCTCTCTTTCTCTCTCTCTATCTCTCTCTCTCATCTCTCTCTCTTTCTATCTCTCCTTCTCTCTCAATCAATAGAGAATAAAACAATCACTTACAAGTATGTCCTGCTTTTGGATCGTTGTCGTCAAAGCGTAATGTATGTCGCCTATCGTCTAATTCCAAACAATCGACGCCAAAGAACTTCTGCAAAATCAAAGAAAAGAGACATTTAAACCTAAAACATAGAGAAACACAAATGCTAACAGTACGTGCAGCACTTACCAAGATGTGAGATCTAAGCCGAGAGAGAGTGTGTGTGTGCAGAGAGAGAGATCTGTGTGTGTGTGTGTGCACAAGACAATGTAGGTCGCAATTAGGTTCATGCGCGCAAGTTTGATAGAAGACCAATAGTATTCAAACACGCACAAAAATGTGAAGTTTTGCTCTCGGGTTTGCGGTAGGTTTAAAACTCGCCCTCGATATATATGTCGGTATGAGCGTCAATATGGGCATCCGTAACTTCCAGTAAATTACCTATGCTTATACTGATGCATATACCGACGCGTATACCGGCGCATATACAAATGGCTACAGGCCACACCGACGATCCATTTAAAACGGTCATACCGACGGTCACTTTACCGTCGATATCTCTAAGTGACATTTTCCAACGCCTATACCGACGTCGAGTGTGACAGTCGATATATGCAACGTTGGTATGCCCCTCATATGTTGTACTGGAGCACTAGATTCTACTCTCCAACTATAGTAGAGAAGATTTCCGAGATACACTTTTGATTACAAGAACACCCATCTAGAGAAATGATACAAGAATGTGTATCTGATACAAGGTGTCCCACAACTCGGGACTCATAGGTATGAATAACAAGACCAAAGATGATACAAGAAGTCCCACAACCTGGGACTGATAGGTTGGAAATAAGATCTCTGGGTTCCTAGAACACCCTCTACAGAGATGATCTAGATAGAAGAAATAACTAGACAAGATCTCATACTACAAGATTAAAAGAGGACAAGATAGGATGTCCAAGAACTAGACTAGACAAGACTAGAACAAGGAACAAGACAAGAACTGGAACTATAACATGGAGAGTACTTACTTCGCGGTCATGATTACTTGAGCTCCCAAGACTGGTATTGGCAAGACTAAGAATGAATGTGGCCAACACCTCCTTATATAGGTTTTCCAAGGGCTATTACGATTTGTTGATATCATCAATGATGTTATCAACTTGAAACTCTTGGAAGTGAGGTAGGCCCTTAGGCTCATGTCACAGGTCCATGGTTCCATAGGTCCAGTCATGTACAACATTAATTCCAACAATCTTCCATATTGACAAAACTTGAACATACCACAACTTAATCATACAGATGATGAGACAAAGATAGAGAAAAAATAGACAACATGTGTAAGGTGTTACGTAAGCCATCGCTTACTCATAGTATCATATATACCAATGTTCAATGTACAATGTGGGAGCAAAACTCTCAACCACTGTATGTGATGAGAAATAGATGAATGAGTGAATGTACAATGTAACAAACATATTCAGATGTATGGGCAGTTTTCTAAATATACATGAGATGTGTAACCTTATAGGTTATAGAAGAGTGAATATGAGTGACTGAAAGAGGAAAGGATCAGTGTGAAATTGATAGTCAACAAACCCTCATCTAAACTTAGGCTATGGAAGATCCTAAGTCAAATACGTGTGTGAAAAGATCACATACTTATAAAGTAGCATAGAATGCTAACAATGTTGCAGGAAATCCTCAAACTCGTGTGAACACACCTTCTCGAACATCTCATCCAAATATGCATAAAGCATATACGTACTGATTCTCTTGTACCTATGCTTAATAGGACTCCTCCTGATATGAACACCACAACCTCCATAAACTTCAAGTAGTACTTGTGTGCATAAAGAGAATATGTACCTGAGTACTTAACATAAGATATGAATTTTATGCTAACCACCATCCAATGTCTTTGAAGTAGCCTAACATCTTCTTGTAGAAGACAATCTTCAACCTGATATCTTCTTTGTAGAAGACAATCTTCAAATACACCATGTAGATGGCCGATCCTCACCATTAAGCTGCTAATGACCAAGTCTTCTTGCCATGAACAAGAGATAACCTCCTCTCCATGAGCTAGAGTGTGAGCACACCCTTCATCTTCTCCAAGAAGAATCATTAAGAAGAACTCCATAGCTGCTCCTCAACATGCTTCAAGTTAGCATCATGGCTGCCCCATGTGGTAGAAGAAACACCACCTCTACTAAGGTCCAAGCTCCAAGCTTGTGTTGAAAACTAGGTGAAGGATGAATAGAACTGACCAAGCATGTACTTATATAGTCTTGTGTGTACTCTCAAAAGCTTCTCCAAAAGCCCAAATAAAGCTAGGATCTTACGATCTCCAATAAAGCATGATCGCTACGAATAGTTTTCCGCGTTCTCTGTTCTTTTTGCTTTTATTGAGTTGAAAAGCATCATATCAAAATGATTTTATATCTCCGTGTTGCTGGCGATTGGATTTGATCCCGAGTGGCTCGGTTGGGAGAGTAATGGCATAGCCATGCACACTAGTGCCTTTTGGATGTAGGGAGTACTAAAAAATATCAATAATATCTGCCAGCGCCCGTCGATTCTTGAATTAAAGACTATAGAAGATGTCTACACATGTTCTTCTTATTAAGAAAGATTGATCAACTTGGACCAATGGGACATTGTTTCCAACAATCCCCCCTGCAATGTCATATTGGTACAATCTGGACTAGATTTGCAACCTATCAAAGCTGCAAACTCTCACAAGCTTCAAGCTTGTATTCCCGCACTTCAAAACTTGTTCTTCAAAAGTCTTCTTAAAAACTGAATTTGACTTTCCTTCAAAAATTTGAACTTGCTAAATATGAAAAATAATACTTGAGAGAAATATGCAAACTAGATATCCAATAGTGTACACATCAAGCAATCATTGCTTGAAAACAAATGTAGCATGAATTGTCTCCGAACTTGCTATCTCCTCTCTTCAAAAAATTGAAAACATACACTAGGATCCACATATTTGCAATTACCTTCCGAAAAGGTTTCTCGATGTACTTCTGCTACGTCATGTAAATACACTAAACAAAATCAGGAACTGAATCCTAGAACCTGTGACTGAAAACTCACAACTTAGTGTATGATGAACACTGTTGGTTCATCTCTGATTCTACTCAAGTCAAATCAACTCAACTCAATTGAAATCAACTGAAATCAACTGAAATATGAGTAAAAAAATCTATGATCTCATCATGTCTTCATCTTTTCAATCCTTCATACCTCTTTCCTTCAGAACCTGGTATAAACATATATGTGCGCACTTTTGAAATATACCTTTATGAAATATCAAGCTTTTCTTCAATAGAATTCTAGAACCTTCTCCTGAACAGGAACATCCTAACAAGAACTTTCTCCAAGCATTGTTCTTCTTCCGTCTTCTTTCAAAGTTGGAACATAAAGAGAACCTGACAAAGAAAATATAGGAATACCTGAAATAGGAATACCTGTAGGTATGATTCTGCATTCTTTTACATATGGCTTGAAAATAAGTCTTCATGTTTCATCACCCCCCTGGATGACTTAACACTTGGATCCAAAATTCTTCAAATATATCGGACTTTATGAAATGTGGAACGTCTTCCTTCTTTCAATAAATGTGATGTTCAGTGATCAATACCTGTATCTGAAACAAAATCTCTGAACCCTTTTTATTAGCAATGTACACATGCCAATAGCTTTCCATGTCATTCCTCAGCTTTCCAAATTGTAGAATAAGGTTAGCTGATCCTAACATAACAAAACCTTGTTGTAAGCATTTTAGGATTCATATCCTTTTGTAACATGACAAGTATCTTCTTCCATCTTTGTAACACAAATCTGATAGAATCTGAATCTTTAACTTACTTTTTCCAATGATAAGAATCTTCGTAAACAAAGGATAGAAAACTGACTCATAAATACTCAAGATCTTCATGATCATTCAAGATCAATGATGTCTTCTGTGTAGAATCTGCTCTCATCAAACCTTCATGAGTGAATGTTTGATTTATTACCTGAATGTCTCCAAGTGTCCATGCTTCTCAAAAAGTTCTAAAAATTTTCTTCAAACAAATCCTTCCAAGAATTTGTACATCTTACTCGAAACATAAGTGGACAAACTTCTCACCTTGAGAACTCCAAAAGTTGCAAGTTGATAATTCATAACTTTCATATTTTACCCGGGTGAAATGTGATAGTACCTGCTTGAATTTCTTTTGGTTAACTCCACTTTTCAATCAAGTGATAGGATCTGATGGAACACCTTTTTGAATACAAAAATGTATCCAAAAGTCAAGACAATCACTGAAAGTAGATTCTTCAATTGACTAGTACATCAACAAGACTGAATTTTTTGAAGTTTCTGAAAATACTGAGTATGAGGTAAACTTTTCCAAACATAAAACCTCAACCGAAGTCTTTAACATCTGATACAAAAAACTCTTTTACCTTAAGAGTTAGATAAAGAAGAAATATACTTCTCTGCAACTTGTCATATACCAAGTATCTCTCTATTGACAGTCCAAGAATTCTTTGAGGGAACATATAAGCTGCCTGCGTAAAAGCTTCAACTAAAACATAACTCATACATATATGAGTTAAAACATATATGTGTTGCTTTTCTTTCTCTCAATGCAATTCTTTGTCAAATCTACTAAATCATGACCAAGTGTAATGCAAAACAAGAAACTGCTTCTTCTTTAAAGAGGATGTTCTCATAGACTTGTCTTTGGGTGTAGAGGATAAAATAGGAAAAGTATATGGAAAATATGAGAAAAGGAAGCCTTACTTTTCTTTTGGAAATGATGGACTTTTTTCTTCTGCATCTTTCTTCCACCTGATGATGTCAACATCTTTAAACTTCTCTTCCATACCCTTTGTTCTCTTCATCTTGAAGTAGCATACACTCTTGACTTCTTTGAATCAACTTTTCTCTTTCCTCTAATGCTAAGAGTAAGAGATAAAACAAACATGGTATATAAATGGAAGTGAATATAGAAACATGTTTTACCATGTCCTCATATCTCTAAATCAAAATTCTGCTTCAAATGTCTGAAATGACTAAATTCACCAATCTTTTGTCTGAATGATGAATTGCCCTTCTAGAGTTACCTTCTCTAGATCACATTTGTACCTTGATATCCAACCAACTTACAACAGAAAATTGGTTGAAAAACTGATCTCATCTTCAAATTTGTCTTCTTAGATAAGCTTTCTTGCCATGAAAGAGATCGCTCAAAACTCTCTAGAAAAACCTCTAGATACCTGTTTTGATGTAGCCTTTTAACTTTCAAAAGATGAAAGTGTATAAAAGTACTCCTTGAATTTCTTCAAATCTCTTCATAACTGCTCTTCTAGGATATGACCTAAAAATGATAATCTGATAGTAGAAACTGATACCTGTGATTTGATGTTGATCTGCTTTCTTCATCTTCTCTAAACCATTGTTGTTCCTTGAATTTGAAGTAGTCTTCTCTTCATCAAATCTGGATCTTCAAACAATACTTTTGTAAAGTATTTGCATACTCTTCCAAAAATATTCGGCTGCTAACAGACCATCAACTTCATACTCCACACTGATGAATACACATGTATCTGAATTGTCTAATTATCAAATCTCTACTCATCTTTATTAAGTGTGTATGTCAAATGTCAAATGTTAGAAGATGCTTTCAAATCATATGTTGTAAATCTGGAAGTCTGGGAACCTCGAAATATGAATGAGCCTTAATGCATTGATGCCAAAGATCTAAAGTTCTGTAACCAAAACCTTTGTGCTCTGATACCAAATGTTGGAAGTGAGGTAGGCCCTTAGGCTCATGTCACAGGTCCATGGTTCCATAGGTCCAGTCATGTACAACATTAGTTCCAGTAATCTTCCATATTGACAAAACTTGAACATACCACAACTTAATCATACAGATGATGAGACAAAGATAGAGAAAAAATAGACGACATGTGTAAGGTGTTACGTAAGCCATCGCTTACTCATAGTATCATATATACCAATGTTCAATGTACAATGTGGGAGCAAAACTCTCAACCACTCTATGTGATGAGAAATAGATGAATGAGTGAATGTACAATGTAACAAACATATTCAGATGTATGGGCAGTAATCCGAATATACATGAGATGTGTAACCTTATAGGTTATAGAACAGTGAATATGAGTGACTGAAAGAGGAAAGGATCAGTGTGAAACTGATAGTCAACAAACCCTCATCTAAACTTAGGCTATGGAAGATCCTAAGTGAGATACGTGTGTGAAAATATCACATACTTATAAAGTAGCATAGAATGCTAACATGTTTGCTGCTGGAAATCCTCAAACTCATGTGAACACACGTTGTCAAACATCTCATCCAAATATGCATAAAGCATATACGTACTGATTCTCTTGTACCTATGCTGAATTGGACTCCTCCTGATATGAACGCCACAGCCTCCATAAACTTCAAGTAGTACTTGTGTGCATAAAGAGAATATGTACCTGAAAACTTAACATAAGATGTGAATCTTATGTTAGCCACCATCCAATGTCTTTGAAGTAGCCCGACATCTTCTTGTAGAAGACAATCTTCAACCTGATATCTTCTTTGTGGAAGAGAATCTTCAAATACACCATGTAGATGGCCGATCCTCACCATTAAGCTGCTAATGAAGAAGTCTTCTTGCCATGAACAAGAGATAACCTCCTCTCCATGAGCTAGAGTGTGAGAACACCCTTCATCTTCGCCAAGAAGAATCATTAAGAAAAACACCATAGCTGCTCCTCAACTTGCTTCAAGTTAGCATCATGGCTGCCCCATGTGCTAAAAGAAACACCACCTCTACTAAGGTCCAAGCTCCAAGCTTGTGTTGAAAACTAGGTGAAGGATGAATAGAAGTGACCAAGCATGTACTTATATAGTCTTGTGTGTACTCTCAAAAGCTTCTCCAAAAGCCAAAATAAAGCTACGATCTTACGATCTCCAATAAAGCATGATCGCTACGCGAATAGTTTTCCGCGTTCGCTAATCTTTTTGCTTTTATTGAGTTGAAAAGCATCATATCAAAATGATTTTATATCTCCATGTTCCTGGCGACGGGATTTGATCCCGCGTGGTTGGGTTGGGAGAGTAATGGCATAGCCATGCACACTAGCGCCTTTTGGATGTAGGGAGTACTAAAAAATATCGATAATATCTGGCAGCGCCCGTCGATTCTTGAATTAAAGACTATACAAGATGTCTGCACATGTTCTTCTTATTAAGAAAGATTGATCAACTTGGACCAATGGGACATTGTTTCCAACAATCCCCCCCGCAATGTCATATTGGTACAATTTGGACTAGATCTGCAACATGTCAAAGCTGCAAACTCTCACAAGCTTCAAGCTTGTATACCCGCACTTCTTCAAAAGTCTTGTTAAAAACTAAATTTGACTTTCCTTCAAAAATCTGAACTTGCTGAATATGAACCATAATACTTGAGAAAAATATGCAAACTAGATATCCAATAGTGTACACATCAAGCAATCATTGCTTGACAACAAATGTAGCATGAACTGTCTCCGAACTTGCTATCTCCTGTCTTCAAAAAACTGAAAACATACACTAGGATCCACATATTTGCATTTACCTTCCAAAAAGGTTTCTCGACGTACTTCCGCTGCGTCATGTAAATACACTAAACAAAATCAGGAACTGAATCCTGAAACCTGTGACTGAAAACTCACAACTTAGTGTATTATGAACACTATTGGTTCATCTCTGATTGTACTCAAGTCAAATCAACTCAAATCAATTGAAATCAACTGAAATCAACTGAAATATGAGTCAAAAAATCTATGATGTCATCATGTCTTCATCTTTTCAATCCTTCATACCTCTTTCCTTCAGAACCTGGTATAAATATATATGTGCGCACTTTTGAAATATACTCTTCTGAAATATCAAGCTTCTCTTCAATAGAATTCTGGAACCTTCTGCTGAATAGGAACATCCTAACAAGAACTTTCTCCAAACATTCTTCTTCTTCCTTCTTCTTTCAAAGCTGGAACATAAAGAGAACCTGACAAAGAAAATATAGGAATACCTGAAATAGGAATACCTGTAGGTATGATTGTGCATTCTTTTACATATGGCTTGAAAATAAGTCTTCATGTTTCATCACCCCCCTGGATGACTTAACACTAGTATCCAAAATTCTTCAAATATATCAGACTTTATGAAATGTGGAACGTCTTCCTTCTTTCAATAAATCTGATGTTCAGTGATCAATACCTGTATCTGAATCTTTAACTTACTTTTTCCAATGTTAAGAATCTTCATAAACAAAGGATAGACAACTGACTCATAAATACTCAAGATCTTCATGATCATTCAAGATCAATGATCTCTTCTGTGTAGAATCTACTCTCATCAAACCTTCATGAGTGAATGTTTGATTTATTACCTGAATGTCTCCAAGTGTCCATGCTTCTAAAAAAGTTATAAAACTTTTCTTCAAACAAATCCTTCCAAGAATTTTTACATCTTACTTGAAACATAAGTGGACAAACTTCTCACCTTGAGAACTTCAAAAGCTGCAAGTTGATACTTCATAACTTACATATTTTACCCGGGTGAAATGTGATAGTACCTGCTTGAACTTCTTTTGGTTAACTCCACTTTTCAATCAAGTGATAGGATCTGATGGAACACCTTTTTGAATACAAACATGTATCCAAAATTCAAGACAATCATTGAAATTAGATTCTTCAACTGACTGGTACATCAACAAGATTGAATTTTTTGAAGTTTCTGAAAATACTGAGTATGAGGTAACCTTTTCCAAACATAAAACCTCAACCCAAGTCTTCAACATCTGCTACAAAAAACTCTTTTACCTTAAGAGTTAGGTAAAGAAGAAATATACTCCTCTGCAACTTGTCATATACCAAGTGTCTCTGTATTGACAGTCCAAGAATTCTTTGAGGGAACATATAAGCTCCCTGCTTAAAACCTCAACTAAAACATAACTCATACATATATGTGCTGCTTTTCTTTCTCTCAATGCAATTCTTTGTCAAATCTACTAAATCATGAACCAAGTGTAATGCAAAACAAGAAACTGTTTCTTCTTTAAACAGGATGTTCTCATAGACTTGTCTTTGGGTGTAGAGGATAAAATAGGAAAAGTATATGGAAAATATGAGAAAAGGAAGCCTTACTTTTCTTTTGGAAATGATGGACTTTCTTCTTCTGCATCTTTCTTCCACCTGATGATGTCAACATCTTCAAACTTCCCTTCCATACCCTTTGTTCTCTTCATCTTGAAGTAGCATACACTCTTGACTTCTACGAATGAACTTTTCTCTTCCTCTAATGCTAAGAGTAAGAGATAAAACAAACATGGTATATAAATGGAACTGAATATAAAAACATGTTTTACCATCTCCTCATATCTCTGAATCAAAATTCTGCTTCAAATGTCTGAAATGACTAAATTCACCAATCTTTTGTCTGAATGATGAATTGCCCTTCTTGAGTTACCTTCTCTAGATCACATTTGTACCTTGATATCCAACCAACTTACAACAGAAAATTGGTTGAAAAACTCATCACATCTTCAAATTTGTCTTCTTAGATAAGCTTTCTTGCCATGAAAGAGATCTCTCAAAACTCTCTAGAAAAACCTCTAGATACCTATTTTGATGTAGCCTTTTAACTTTCAAAAGATGAAAGTGTATAAAAGTACTCCTTGAATTTCTTCAAATCTCTTCATAACTGCTCTTCTAAGATATGACCTAAAAATGATAATCTGATAGTGGAAACTGATACTTGTGATTTGATGTTGATCTGCTTTCTTCATCTTCTCTAAACCATTGTTCTTACTTGAATTGGAAGTAGTCTTCTCTTCATCAAATGTGGGTCTCAAAAAATACTTTTGTAAAGTATTTGCATACTCTTCCAAAAATATTTGGCTGCTAACAGATCATCAACTTCATAGTGCACACTGATGAATACACATGTATCTGAATTGTCTAATTCTCAAATCTCTACTCATCTTGATTAAGTGTGTATGTCAAATGTTAAATGTTAGAAGATGCTTTCAAATCATATTTTGTAAATCTAGAAGTCTGGGAACCTCGGAATATGAATAAGCCTTAATGCATTGATGCAAAAGATCTAAAGTTCTCTACCCAAAACCTTAGTGCTCTGATACCAAATGTTGGAACTGAGGTAGGCCCTTAGGCTCATGTCACAGGTCCATGGTTCCATAGGTCCAGTCATGTACAACATTAATTCTAGCAATCTTCCATATTGACAAAACTTGAACATACCACAACTTAATCATAGACATAATGAGACAAAGATAGAGAAAAAATAGACGACATGTGTAAGGTGTTACGTAAGCCATCACTTACTCATAGTATCATATATACCAATGTTCAATGTACAATGTGGGAGCAAAACTCTCAACCACTCTATGTGATGAGAAATAAATGAATGAGTGAATGTACAATGTAACAAACATATTCAGATGTATGGGCAGTAATCTGAATATACATGAGATGTGTAACCTTATAGGTTATAAAAGAGTGAATATGAGTGACTGAAAGAGGAAAGGATTAGTGTGAAACTGATAGTCAACAAACTCTCATCTAAACTTAGGCTATGGAAGACCCTAAGTCAGATACGTGTGTGAAAAGATCACATAGTTATAAAGTAGCATAGAATGCTAACAAGTTTGCTGCAGGAAATCCTCAAACTCATGTGAACACACCTTCTCAAACATCTCATCCAAATATGCATAAAGCATATATGTACTGATTCTCTTGTACCTATGCTGAATAGGACTCCTCCTGATATGAACGCCACAGCCTCCATAAACTTCAAGAAGTACCTGTGTGCATAAAGAGAATATGTACCTGAATACTTAACATAAGATGTGAATCTTATGTTAACCACCATCCAATGTCTTTGAAGTAGCCCGACATCTTCTTGTAGAAGACAATCTTCAACCTGATATCTTCTTTATAGAAGAAAATCTTCAAATACACCATGTAGATGGCCGATCCTCACCATTAAGCTGCTAATGACCAAGTCTTCTTGCCATGAACAAGAGATAACCTCCTCTCCATGAGCTAGAGTGTGATCACACCCTTCATCTTCTCCAAGAAGAATCATTAAGAAGAACTCCATAGATGCTCCTCAACATGCTACAAGTTAGCATCATGGCTGCCCCATGTGCTAGAAGAAATACCACCTCTACTGAGGTTCAAGCTCCAAGCTTGTGTTGAAAACTAGGTGAAGGATGAATAGAAGTGACCAAGCATGTACTTATACAGTCTTGTGTGTACTCTCAAAAGCTTCTCCAAAAGCCAAAATAAAGCTACGATCTTACGATCTCTAATAAAGCATGATCGCTACGCGAATAGTTTTTCGCGTTCGGTGTTCTTTTTGCTTTTATTGAGTTGAAAAGCATCATATCAAAATGATTTTATATCTCCGTGTTGCTGGCGACGGGATTAGATCCCGGGTGGCTGGGTTGGGAGAGTAATGGCGTAGCCATGCACACTAGCGCCTTTTGGATGTAGGCAGTACTAAAAAATATCAATAATATCTGGTAGCGCCCGTCGATTCTTGAATTAAAGTCTATACAAGATGTCTACACATGTTCTTCTTATTAAGAAAGATTGATCAACTTGGACCAATGGGACATTGTTTCCAACAATCCCCCCTGGAATGTCATATTGGTACAATCTGGACTAGATCTGCAACCTATCGAAGCTGCAAACTCTCACAAGCCTCAAGCTTGTATTCCCGCACTTCAAAACTTGTTCTTCAAAAGTCTTCTTAAAAACTGAATTTGACTTTCCTTCAAAAATATGAACTTGCTGAATATGAACCATATTACTTGAGAAAAATATGCAAACTATATATCCAATAGTGTACACATCAAGCAATCATTGCTTGACAACAAATGTAGCATGAACTGTCTCCGAACTTGCTATCTCCTGTCTTCAAAAAACTGAAAACATACACAAGGATCCACATATTTGCATTTACCTTCCAAAACGTTTTCTCAACGTACTTCTGCTGCGTCATGTAATTACACTAAACAAAATCAGGAACTGAATCCTGGAACCTATGACTGAAAACGCACAACTTAGTGTATTATGAACACTGCTGGTTCATCTCTGATTGTACTCAAGTCAAATCAACTCAACTCAATTGAAATCAACTGAAATCAACTGAAATATGAGTAAAAAAATCTATGATGTCATCATATCTTCATCTTTTCAATCCTTAATACCTCTTTCCTTTAGAGCCTTGTATAAACATATATGTGCGCACTTTTGAAATATACCTTTCTGAAATATCAAGCTTTTCTTCAATAGAATTCTGGAACCTTCTCCTCAACAAGAACATCCTAACAAGAACTTTCTCCAAACATTCTTCTTCTTCCTTCTTCTTTCAAAGCTGGAACATAAAGAAAACTTGACAAAGAAAATATAGGAATACCTAAAATCGGAATACCTGTAGGTATGATTCTGCATTCTTTTACATATGGCTTGAAAATAAGTCTTCATGTTTCATCACCCCCCTGGATGACTTAACACTAGTATCCAAAATTCTTCAAATATATCAGACTTTATGAAATGTGGAACGTCTTCCTTCTTTCAATAAATCTGATGTTCAGTGATCAATACCTATATCTGAAACAAAATCTCGAAACCCTTTTTATTAGCACTATACACATGCCAATAGCTTTCCATGTCATTCCTCAGCTTTCCAAACTGTAGAATAAGGTTAGCTGATCCTAACATAACAAAACCTTGTTGAAAGCATTTTAGGATTCATAACCTTTTGTAACATAACAAGTATCTCCTTTCATCTTTGTAACACAAATATGATAGAATCTGAATCTTTAACTTACTTTTTCCAATCTTCATAAACAAAGGATAGACAACTGACTCATAAATACTCAAGATCTTCATGATCATTCAAGATCAATGATCTCTTCTGTGTAGAATCTCCTCTCATCAAACCTTCATGAGTGAATGTTTGATTTCTTACCTGAATGTCTCCAAGTGTCCATGCTTCTCAAAAAGTTGTAAAACTTTTCTTCAAAGAAATCCTTCCAAGAATTTGTACATCTTACTTGAAACATAAGTGGACAAACTTCTCACCTTGAGAACTCCAAAAGCTGCAAGTTGATACTTCATAACTTTCATATTTTACCCGGGTGAAATGTGATAGTACCTGCTTGATCTTCTTTTGGTTAACTCCACTTTTCAATCAAGTGATAGGATCTGATGGAAAACCTTTTTGAATACAAACATGTATCCTAAAGTCAAGACAATCACTGAAAGTAGATTCTTCAACTGACTGGTACATCAACAAGACTGAATTTTCTGAAGTTTCTGAAAATACTGAGTATGAGGTAAGCTTTTCCAAACATAAAACCTCAACCCAAGTCTTCAACATCTACTACAAAAAACTCTTATACCTTAAGAGTTAGATAAAGAAGAAATACACTTCTCTACAACTTGTCATATACCAAGTATCTTTGTATTGACAATCCAAGAATTCTTTGAGGGAACATATAAGCTGCCTGCTTAAAAGCTTCAACTAAAACATAACTCATACATATATGACTTAAAACATATATGTGCTACTTTTCTTTCTCTCAATGCAATTCTTTGTCAAATCTACTAACTCATGACCAAGTGTAATGCAAAACAAGAAACTGCTTCTTCTTTAAACAGGATATTCTCATAGACTTGTCTTTGTGTGTAGAGGATAAAATAGGAAAAGTATATGGAAAATATGAGAAAAGGAAGCCTTACTTCTCTTTTGGAAATGATGGAATTTCTTCTTCTGCATCTTTCTTCCAACTGATGATGTCAACATCTTCAAACTTCTCTTCCATACCCTTTGTTCTCTTCATCTTGAAGTAGCATACACTCTTGACTTCTTCGAATGAACTTTTCTCTTCCTCTAATGCTAAGAGTAAGAGATAAAACAAACATGGTATATAAATGGAAGTGGATATAGAAACATGTTTTACCATCTCCTCATATCTCTGAATCAAAATTCTGCTTCAAATGTCTCAAATGACTAAATTCACCAATCTTTTGTCTGAATGATGAATTGCCCTTCTAGAGTTACCTTCTCTAGATCACATTTGTACCTTGATATCTAGCCAACTTACAATAGAAAATTGGTTGAAAAACTCATCTCATCTTCAAATTTGTCTTCTTAGATAAGCTTTCTTGCCATGAAAGAGATCTCTCAAAACTCTCTAGAAAAACCTCTAGATAACTGTTTTGATGTAGCCTTTTAACTTTCAAAAGATGAAAGTGTATAAAAGTACTCCTTGAATTTCTTCAAATCTCTTCATAACTGCTCTTCTAAGATATGACCTGAAAATGATAATCTGATAGTAGAAAGTGATACCTGTGATTTGATGTTGATCTGCTTTCTTCATCTTCTCTAAACCATTGTTCTTCCTTGAATTTGAAGTAGTCTTCTCTTCATCAAATCTGGATCTTCAAACAATACTTTTGTAAAGTATTTGCATACTCTTCCAAAAATATTCGGCTGCTAACAGATCATCAACTTCATACTCCACACTGATGAATACACATGTATCTGAATTGTCTAATTCTCAAATCTCTACTCATCTTGATTAAGTGTGTATGTCAAATATCAAATGTTTGAAGATGCTTTCAAATCATATGTTTTAAATTTTGAAGTCTGGGAACCTCGGAATATGAATGAGCCTTAATGCATTGATGCCGAAGATCTAAAATTCTGTAACCAAAACCTTAGTGCTATGATACCAAATGTTGGAAGTGAGGAAGGCCCTTAGGATCATGTCACAGGTCCATGGTTCCATAGGTCTAGTCATGTACAACATTAACTCCAGCAATCTTCCATATTGACAAAACTTGAACATACCACAACTTAATCATACAGATGATGAGACAAAGATAGACAAAAAAATAGACGACATGTGTAAGGTGTTACGTAAGCCATCGCTTACTCATAGTATCATATATACCAATGTTCAATGTACAATGTGGGAGCAAAAATCTAAACCACTCTATGTGATGAGAAATAGATGAATGAGTGAATGTACAATGTAACAAACATATTCAGATGTATGAGTAGTAATCTGAATATACATGAGATGTGTAACCTTATAGGTTATAGAAGAGTGAATATGAGTGACTGAAAGAGGAAAGGATCAGTGTGAAACTGATAGTCAACAAACCCTCATCTAAACTTAGGCTATGGAAGACCCTAAGTCAGATACATGTGTGAGAAGATCACATACTTATAAAGTAGCATAGAATGCTAACAAGTTTGCTGCAGGAAATCCTCAAACTCATGTGAACACACCTTCTCAAACATCTCATCCAAATATGCATAAAGCATATACGTACTGATTCTCTTGTATCTATGCTGAATAGGACTCCTCCTGATATGAACGCCACAACCTCCATAAACTTCAAGTAGTACCTGTGTGCATAAAGAGAATATGTACCTCAATACTTAACATAAGATGTGAATCTTATGTTAACCACCATCGAATGTCTTTTAAGTAGCTCGACATCTTCTTGTAGAAGACAATCTTCAACCTGATATCTTCTTTGTAGAAGACAATCTTCAAATACACCATGTAGATGGCCGATCCTCACCATTAACCTGCTAATGACCAAGTCTTATTTCCATGAACAAGAGATAACCTCCTCTCCATGAGCTAGAGTGTGAGCACACCCTTCATCTTCTCCAAGAAGAATCATTAAGAAGAACTCCATAGATGCTCCTCAACATGCTTCAAGTTAGCATCATGGCTGCCCCATGTGCTAGAAGAAACACCACCTCTACTGAGGTCCAAGCTCCAAGCTTGTGTTGAAAAATAGGTGAAGGATGAATAGAAGTGACCAAGCATGTACTTATATAGTCTTGTGTGTACTCTCAAAAGCTTCTCCAAAAGCCAAAATAAAGCTACGATCTTACGATCTCCAATAAAGCATGATCGCTACGCGAATAGTTTTCCACGTTCGCTGTTCTTTTTGCTTTTATTGAGTTGAAAAGCATCATATCAAAACGATTTTATATCTCCGTGTTGCTGGCGATGGGATTTGATCCCGAGTGGTTGGGTTGGGAGAGTAATGACGTAGCCATGCACACTAGCACCTTTTGGATGTAGGAAAGACTAAAAACTATTAATAATATCTGGCAGCACCCGTCGATTCTTGAATTAAAGGCTATACAAGATGTCTACACATGTTCTTCATATTTAGAAAAATTGATCAACTTGGACCAATGGGACATTGTTTCCAACAAAAACAAGACCTCTAGGTGTCAGAATGCAACAGATAGACAGTCAATCTTGGGGTATTGGCATATTATGGACATGATGGCAACATTAGATTCTCTAAATTCTAAAGCAATAATGAGATATAGAAATTCACATAAAATCTATGATTTTGGGTGGTTTCCTTTGTGTCCATGACATCACCTCCCCCTCAAGTGACGAGTTCCATGAGGAGCGGTTAGGTGACTCTCAGATCTTCCAGGAGTTGAATCTTCATAGCTCTTGTTCTCTCTAGCTAGAGGTCTTGATATGTGGTACTGGAACGTGATGATGATGGATATTGATGATGAAATTGAAAAGGATTTGTAGTATATCCAGATACAAAATCCAGGCCATGATTCTCATGATGCGGAGTACTCCTCTTTTGATTTTGATGATGATCCTTTTGATGTGGGATGGTGATTGTACAAGTCTTAACTCCAATGTGTTTCTTCTTCTTACGACATTTGAATACCATATGATCATGATCTCCATAATAAAAGCATAATCCATTGTCTTTTTGATGTTTCCTTTTGTTTGGTGTAAGTTGTTTGACCCTAATGTTATCCAACTGCATGAGTTTTGATTGAGATTCTTCCAACACATGTTTTTGAGGGACTAAAATAAACTTGTATTCTCGATCTTGAGTAGAAATCTTCTTCTCTTGCTTTCTCTTGAGCAACCTATTATTACACTCGATTGCTTGATTCATGAATTCATTCAAAGTGTTTACCTTGGACATAATTAATATGAGTTCCTTCACATCGTCACGTATGTTCTTCACATCAATGGTTTCACTTCGTCTCTGCTCAAGGATCCATGGTTGAGAAACTTGGGCAAGATCATCTTCATTCTCAAACATATCTTCATCTTGAGCTTGGTTGTCATGGAATAGTTGATTCTCACATTGAACTGCTTAATTGATAGCTTCATCTTAAGTATTTACATGAGGCATAGAGAATAATTGTTCCTTTATTTCATCTCTAAGAACACTTTGAAATTGATTAACTAGATAGTTTTTTTTTTTCGAGTACGATGAATTGGAAAGACACACACACTCGACCTTGTAAGGTAGAGGCACCCATCTTGGGGAACAGTGAGGCATCCAGCCCTAAGCGAGACTTGAACCCTAGCCATCTCCCTAAGTGTACAAGGCACATCTGCTAAACCATGCCCTCTTAATTAGTTTAAATAGGAAAACTATGGAACCTTGAAATGCATTTTTGAAGTCCAATGTGAATTCTACAATTGAGCAATCACCTTGTTGTATCCTTCTTTCAAGATCTTGGAGTTTTTTACATATATCATCCAAAGTGAACTCAATATTTTTTAGTATGGATATGGAGTCCGTCTTTCTTGATATGATCTAGATGTGGATAGTCTTGCCCAAATGTGAAGGGAGCACTAGATTATGCTCTCTAACTACACTAGACAAGATTTTGGAAATACACTTTTGATTACAAGGACATCCGCATAGGGAAATAATACAAGAATACGTATGTGATACAAGGTGTCCCTCAACCGGGGACTATTAGGTATGAATAACTGGACCACAGATGATTCAAGAACTCCCACAACCCAGAACTGATAGGTTGTTACCAGTAAGAAAAAATCTACAGATGTTGCACATTCGAAGAAGGAAGACAAAGATAAGAAGAAATCAGAAAAGCAAGAATTGTTTTGCAAATACTATAAAGCCAATGACCATGTCATTAAAAGCTGTCTAAAACTAGCTCCCAAAGAGGCATAGAAGAAAGAGGTTGGAATGGTTGTTGCAATGGCCTCTACACCAAAAATAGAGTCTGCTAATCTTGTGTAGAATGAAGAATGGGTGTTTACTATTGTTTGTACTCTTGACCCATCTTCTCATGAGCAGTGCATGTGTGTAGTACACTCAGATGTTTGGTATTTGGATAGTGGGGCAACCAAACATATTACCTTATATGCAATTTCTTCACTTCACTTGAGCCTACCCCTACAGGGAATACTATCACATGTGCTAACAACTCCTCTTATCCTATCATGCGATTTGGTAAGATCATTATGACTACTGCTGATGCGAGTTCTTTCACCTTGTGAGATGTTTTATTTGTGCCACGGATAAGAGAAAATATGTTATTAGTTTTAGCATTAGCCAAGATAGGCTTGGTTGTAAAATTTCTTGATGACAGATGTAGAGTTCATGATCTGTCCAATGGTGACATGATTATTGCTTCTAGCATTTTATGTCATGGGTTGTATAAGTTCATAGACTATGAAAGATCTGTGAATGATCTAGCATGTCCAGTACATGATTTTGAGGCTATGTCAGATCCAAAGCTTTGGCATGTGCACTTTGGTCATCTTAATTTTGCTCGTTTGCTATGCCTACAAAAATTTGAAATGGTGTCCTCTTTGCTCAAGCTTGAGGCACCCAGAAAACATGTTTGTGAAGGCTGAATTTTGGGCAAAATGGAGTGTTCCTCCTTTCCAAAACATGGTTCAATTCACGCTACTAAAAAATTGTAGCTTGAACATAGTGATGTCTATGGTCCTATGTAGACACCTTCTTTTGGAAACTACCTTTACTTCATGACTTTGATTTATGATTTTTCTGACTCAAAGCAAAGCAAAATCATAAAGCAAAATCGGAAGAGTTTATGGCTTCAAAGAGTCTTTTGTTTTGGTTGCAAATCTCTCACCATAATGGAAAACACAGATGGAATGAGTCAGCTTATGAGCGATAAGCTGGACAAAAACAACTTATAGGCTTGGAGATTTAGAGTGATGAATTTCCTTATGGGAAAATTCTACTAGAAGTACATCGAAGGAGAGAATGAAAATGCTCCGCAGTTACCAGAAAGGAATCGAACTGCAGATCAGGTAAGAGCATATGAGGAATGGAATGAAGGAGCACGAAAGGTAATGTATTGGCTATCTGTTAGCATACAGAATAGCATGATTGGACACATACAGGATGCCAAGACTCCAAAAGAGGCTTGGAACAGTTTGGTCACATTGTATGAAACCAATACAAAGGCATGGAAATTGCAACTCAAGAATGATCTGCATACATTGGAGAAGAAGAGCATGTCAGTAAGTGACTACACCTTGAAAATCCAAAGCATATGTGAGTCACTTGCATCTATTGGCATGAATGTAGATGATGATGATAAGGTGGAAGTGTTTCTTTGTGGTTTAGGATCTGCATATAAGTAGTTTAGAACTTCTATACAGACCAGGGAAAATATTTTGAATTTTGCTGATCTGGTATCTATGCTCATTATTGAAGAAAAGAATCTTGGTGACGATCCAAACTCCCAAGGATAATCTAGTTCTAAGCAGGTATT
Organism: Ceratopteris richardii; assembly: GCA_020310875.1. Lineage (NCBI taxonomy): Eukaryota > Viridiplantae > Streptophyta > Polypodiopsida > Polypodiales > Pteridaceae > Ceratopteris > Ceratopteris richardii. The sequence continues at coordinate 130,850,655 of CM035415.1, forward strand.
CTACTCTGGTAGAGGAAGAGGCAGAGGTAGAGGTTTTGGAAGTGGAAGAGGAAACAGTAACCAAGACCAAAGTCAACAACAGAATCATGCAGGAGGAAGAGGATAGTTTTGAGGCAGGCAGAGCCAAAGAGGCCACATAAATTTCCAAACAAATGATTCAGCTAATGACAGTAAAGGATGTTGGAATTGTGGTAAACCTGGACACTTTGAATGTGATTGTAGGTTGAAGAATCAAAATAATAGAAGGTAGCAGAATAACTATGCATCCACAAGTGCAGATGATTCTAAGAAGTTGTTCATGGTCCAACATCACATGATGAATATGATGTCTACTGGTGTTTCAAAACCAAATGATAATGTCTGGTATGTTGATTCAGATGCGTCAAATCACATGACCAGTCATGCAAAATGGTTTAGTGCATTGTAGACATTGCTAGTTCCTGGATATGTTGAAACAGTTGATGAAACATCACATCCTATTGAGCATACACAAAACATGGCACTATCGATAGAGTATGGAAAGGTAAAACATCTTTTTGATGTGATGCATGTTCCAAATATAACAAAGAATAAAGTTTCTATTGGACAAATGGTTGACCGGGGATTACAAGTCACATTCAATGCTGATGGATTATATGTAGAAGAGTACAAGCACGATGGACGATTGGTTGCCAAAGGAAACAAAGTGGGTAGGATGTTCACCTTAAATGTGAAGATTCCTGAAATGAATGCAATCATGTTTGCAAAAGGTGCAGGAGTTATTGTAGATATTGAGATGTGGCACAAACGGATTGGACATGCAAACTTGCAAAGGCTGAAATTGATGCAGTCAAAGGAGACTGTTCATGGACTACCAAATTTCAGCATTGCAAAAATGCAAAAGGTATGTGCAGCATGTCAATTTGGTAAACAGTCAAGAGCATCCTTTCCACATGACAAGCATGTCAGTGAGAATGTACTAGAAGTAGTACATACAGATGTTTGGGGTAGATGAATTGAGGATGAAGCTTAATCAAAAAGCAAAAAAGTGTGTCTTCATTGGATACTCCCTTGAGCAAAAGCAATATAAATGTTATAACCCACTCACATGATAGGTACAGGTGAGCGGAGATGTGGTATTTGACAAAATGTCAAGATTCTATGTGCATGCCAAATAATGACTCAATCTTGAACCAAATGACAAAGAAAATGCTGAAAAATCAAGTCGAGAATCACAAGTTTTAAGTGGACCGGATGCATCACCAAGCAATAGTTTCAACTCAAATCCATGGAGTGGAAGATTGCGTGGAAATTTCAGTCTAGCAAATTCATCAAATACATCCAAGAAAGCTAAAGAAAAGCTTTCTACAGATCATAAAACATGTGCAGGTTTTGAAGACGTTGATGGAAATTCAAGCGGTTCAGAAAAGAGTCTTGATGAGTAACTTGGATTGCCCTCTATGAAGAATCCAGGAGTAAGAAGGCCCCATGCAGATGGTACAAGGAGAAGTGACCGAAGACCAAGAAGATCTGGGAGGATGAGGAATTCAGCGCAACGATTGACGTATGACAGTTATATGGCTCGTCATTGTGCCTACATGACAAACGTAATACAAGATGCTGAATCTTTGTGCTTTGAAGATGCAATTGGAATTGCAGATTGGGAAAAATCTGTGGATGAGGAGATGGCTGCAATTTATGGAAATGATACATGGAAGCTGGTTCCATTGCCGCAAGGAAAGAAACCCATAGGTTGCAAATGGGATTACAAGGTAAAGCATAATGCTGATGGTAGCATAAGCAGGTATAAAGCACGATTGGTAGCTAAAGGATATGCACAGACATATGGCATTGATTATGAGGAAACATTTAGCCCTGTAGCTAAAATGTCTACTATTAGAAGACTTGTTGCATTAGCTACAACAAAAGGATGGACTTTGCATCAGATGGATGTGAAGAATGGTTTCCTACATGGTGAATAATAGGAAGAAGTATATATGGACCATCCACAAGCATATGAAGATTCAAAGCATCCATAATAAGTTTTCAGGTTGCAAAAGGCTTTGTATGGGCTGAACCACGCCCCTCGTGCATGGCATGCAAGGATTGCTGATTACTTAACCAGCATTGAGTTTTCTATGTGTGATGTAGATCACTCACTATATGCAAGGAAGGCTGATGATGGCATCACTATTGTGGCTATTTATGTTGATGACCTGATTGTCGGTGGTGATAATGAAGGAAGCATCAAAGAGGTAAAGCCACTTCTTATGCAGGAATTTGACATAAAAGATCTTGGCGAGCTACACTATTTCTTGGGCATTGAATTTATACATACAAAAACAGGTATATGGATGTCGCAAACGCAATATGCCTTGAATATGCTGCAAGTATGGTATGGCTGACTGTAAGCCAATTTCTATGCCATTAGATAAAAATTTGAAGTTGGATACTACATCAGGTGAAGCATTGGAAAATGCTACTATGTACAAGAAAATTGTGGGAAGCCTTATATATCTCACAATTACAAGGCTTGATCTAAGTTATACTCTTGGACTTGAAAGGCAGTTTATGCAGGTTCCCAAGAATCCACATTTGCATGCTCTGAGGCACACTCTACTTTATGTGAGTGCTACTTTGGATTATGTATTGTTTTATGAGGCTAGTGTACATTTGTAGGTTTATGGAAACACGAATGTAGATAGGGTTGGTAGCATTCCAGATAGAAGATCTACTAGTGGTTTTCTATTCTCACTTGGGAGTGCAGCTGTTACATGGAGCAGCAAGAAGCAACCAATTGTTGATTTGTCGAGTAGAGAGGCTGAGTATAGAGGTGCTACAATGGCAGCATGTGAGGCATCATAGCCAGAAATGCTACTTGCATATTTAGGTGTGGAAGTGGGAAAGCCTATCACTATGTATTCTGATAATCTTAGCAGCATACAGTTAGCATGGCATCCTATTTTCCATGCTACAACAAAGCATATCAAGGTACATTATCACTTCATCAAAGGGAAGGTATTTCCACGTGATATTGATCTTGTTTATGTGAGAACAGATGAGTAGGTTGCTGACATTTTCACCAAAGCACTTGGAGCAAAGAAGCTGAGGATGTTTTGAGAGATGCTTGGATTACAGGATATGGCATTGAGCCTGAGGGGGAGTGCTAGGATATCAAGCTCAACATGTGATGATCTAGGATGACACGTACCAATTTTTTTGTTTCTCTGACATGTATAGTGGTCACGCCACTATATGTGAGGGATACTTCATTGGGCTTTATTAGATTTATCTACGAAGAGTGATGGCACATTTGCTCCTTGCCAGCTCATTCATTTGTGGACATTAGGTTTTTCCTTATGTACTGATCTTTATATATTGCACTTGTTGTATTCTTTTTTTTAGGTCATTCTTGTACAATCCTTTTTATGTACTAGAAGAACAAGAAGAAGATCATTCTTCCTTGCCTCAATCTATGTGTGTGCTTCTCCTTGAGAGTGAGAGTGTGTGTGTGAGCTCTCTTTCTTATCTCTTTCCTCATGACAGATATGTGCACACCTTAAAGTTTGCACCACAAAGATAGTGTGTGTAGAATGTAAGAGCATGCACCTCTACACAAGCACTAGCTAACTGCATTGCGCTCTAAAAATTTTAATCTCAATAGCTATCGGCTTGCCATCTTTCCTCAAAAACTATCCCTATGGCTATGCAACTAGCATCTATTTGTAACTCCAATGGCTAATGTGGATCCACCACTTTGAGTATTGGAGCCTTATAAATGGCTTGTTTAAGAGTATCAAAAATTTTCTTGTTGTTCTTGCTTCCATCCAAAAGGTACTTTCCTTGAAGAAAATTAAGCAAGTGGGCTCCTATCCACAAATAAGATGAAATGAATTTCTAAAAGAAGTCAAAAAGTCCTTAAAATGATCAAAGGGACCCCTCATCTTGAGGAGTTGGCCATGCTAATATAACTGAGACCTTCTTGGGATCCATTTCAACCCCATCGATAAAAAATCCATGTTCTAGATACTTTATCTATGGAAGATTTGCAAAGAAGTGATTTTCTTTTAATTTATTTGATACTAAACTTAAATGAATCTCATGCTAATGTACAAACTTACTATGCATCTACAAAATCCACAACAAATTTACCCATGAATGGACATAAAACATAATTCTTTAACATCATAAAAATGCCATGTGCATTAGTCAAAGGAAGTGGCATAAATAATTACTCCTAATGTCCAAAATGGGTTCTGACATTTTTCTTATGTACCTCCTTCCCTTTAACCCTAATATAGTGGTAGCTGCTCTTCAAATCTATTTTTATATATACAACTACTCCACCTAGACCATCAAGAAGATCACCTAATAGGCATGGGGTATCTATGTTTGATTCTAATCTAATAGGCATGGGGTACCACTTTATACTAGACAAGGAATGAGGCTCATATTGCTTAAGTTCGAAAACACTTGGAGGGTGAGCATATTAGTGAAGGAGATTCCATTAAAAAGTATTTTATAAAGATCAAATATTTGCAAGAGCAATCGGATTTTGTTGATGAAGTCTTTCCTGAGTGTTCATTTGTGCAGAGTGTTCTAAATGGTATTCCATATTCATATCAAAGTTTTGCTTCTACCCTTTGATTGATGATGAAAGGCAATCCAAAGTCCTTAACATTCAGGGAGTTAGTCTTTGTTCTATTGCAAGAAGATCAGTCTAGGCAAAATAGGTCCATTATGTGTGTTGTAGATCAAGCTTTCCTAGATAGTCAGAAGGTCAAAGATAAATGGAGCTCATCTACTAATAAGTAGAAATCAAAGAAAGATGACAGAGACTAGAAGAAAATAGAAAAGTGGAATCTTTTTTGCAAATATTGTAAAGGAAATGATCATGTCATAAAGAGCTGTCCAAAACTAGCTACAAAAGCAAAGAAGAAAGAGGTTGGAATGGTTGTTGCCAAGGTGTCTACACGCAAAATGGATTCTACTAATCTTGTGTAGCATGAAGAATGTCCATTTACTATTCTTCGCAATTATGAACCATCTTCTCATGATCATTGTAATTCTATAGTAGATGTTTAGTACTTTAATAGTGGGGCAACTAAAGATATTACCTCATAGCACAGTTTCTTCACTTCACTTGAGCCCTGCCCCTATAGGGAATACTCTCACATGCATCAAAAAAATACTTTATTTGTGCCAAGGATCAAGAAGAATCAGTTATTAGTTTCTACATTAGCCAAGATCTGCTTGGTTTTGAAATTTGTTGATGATATATGTACAGTTCATGATCTATCAAATGGCAACATCATTATTGCTTTTGGCATTTTATGTCATGGGATGTATAAGCTCATAGATTATGCAAAATTTGTGAATGATTCAACATCTGCAGTTGAAGATTCTCTGGCTATATTAGATGCAAAGCTTTGACATGCATGCTTGGTCATCCAAATTTTGCTAGTTTGTTACAACTATAGAAATTTGAAATGGTGTCCTCTCTGCCCAAACTTGAGGCACCTAGAAAAGATGTTTATGAAGATTGTATTTATGGCAAAATACAGTGTTCCACATTCCCAAAAGATGGTTCAATTCAAGATAATAAAAAATTGTATCTTGTTCACACTGATGTTTGTGATCTTACGTAGACACCTTCTTTTGGGAACTAGCTTTACTTTGTGACTTCCATTGATGATTTTTCCATACATGCATCGGTGTGTCCATTGAAAGCAAAGTCCAAACTATTCATATGATTCAAAAAATCTCTAGTTTTGGCTGAAAATCTATCAACATATAAAATGGGCACCCTCCATTTTAATCAAGGTGGTAATATATGTCTTCTGACTTTAATGCATTTCTTGCTAAATATGGAACAAAACATCACTATACATTGTTATATACACCCCAACAATATGGAGTTGCTGAAAGGAAGAATAGGTCCCTCATGGAGATGGCGAGGTGTATGGTCAAGACTCATGCTTTACCACATAATCTTTGTCTCAAGGTTGTTATGTGTGCAACATATGTAGTTAACAGCTGTCCCACTAAAGCATTGCGATCAAGCACTCCATATGAGGCTTGGCATGGTCTCAAGCCATCTATTGCTCACTTGCGTGTCTTTGGTTTTCTCCCATATGCATTAATGCATTAACAACAACACATAAAATTTGATGATAAAGTAGTCAAATATATTTTTGTTGGGTAAACTTATGAGAGCAAAGGCTATCGTTTATATCATCCATACACTAAACGCATTTTCATTAGCTGTGATGTTGTTTTTGTGGAAGATGATATTCGACTACTATGTTCATCTACTAAGGAGAGATCAGTTAGCTCCAAAGATGTGTATGATACTTTGCTACCTCTTTTTATAGGTGGATGGTCTAGTGCTAGTCCAACTGAGGTAGTTTCTCAAATTTTATAGGTTTCATGTGATGATGCATATTATTCAATTTGTGATGCAAATTTACATGATGCAGTTGTTGATGAGAGAGGTGATATATAGGAAGCAACGACTATGCCTAAATAACTAGTGTAGACTTTGTGTGATAGAAACTTAGATGCACCTCTATCATAGCATACTCGTTCACACTCTCATATTGTTGCTTTTGCATCAGATTGCCATGCTATGGTTGCCTCTAGTCTTTATGATGAGAATAATCCTACTTTGTTTCATCAAGCACAAAATTTTGAAAATTGGATGGTTGATATGCAATCAAAATTTGATGCTATTATGAAAAATGGTACCTGGTCTTTATGTGACTTACCACCTAGTTGAAGAAGCCCATTGGCACTAAGTGGCTATACAAGCTAAAATGTAAGCCTGATGGAACATTTGACAAGTATAACGCTAGCCTTGTTGCAAAGGGTTATGCTCAAGAAATAAGCATTGATTTTTAGGAGACCTATGCTCCTACATGTCGAATGACTATTGTTCATAGCATCTCTGCATGTGCAGCTCATCTTGGTTGGAACGTACATCAATTGGACATTAAAATTGCACTATTGAAAGGTGACTTGCATGAAGAAGTGTATATTTTTAAGCTTCATGGTTTTGTGCAGAAAGGGCATGAAAACAGTGTGTAGGTTTAAAAGGCATTATATGGTTTGAGGTAAGCATCATATTCTTACTATGAGAACATACATACCTATTTGATTGGACATGGTTTTCAGAAAAGTCCAACTGAGAGCACCTTATATGTTAAGTGTACAAATGATGTGCTTCTTATCATTATTATCTATGTTGATGACATGCTGCTTACTAGTCCTGATGAGAAACATATTGCTGAGTTTAAGGTTGATTTGCATGTCTCATTTGAGATGCCATATTTGGTGCATTTGCATCATTATTTAGGCATTCAATTTATGAAAGGGGATGGTAGAATAGCTTTGTTTCAAAAAAATATATATTGACAGATTATTGGAGCATTTTGGCCTTGAAGACTACAATCCTATTGCCACTTCTATGGAAATAGGTTTACGGTTGAGTCTTCATGATGCAAGAGATGCATTTTTATGTTGTTCCCTATCAACAACTTGTTGGTTGCTTTATTTACTTATGCATTACTCAACTAGATATTCAGTTTGTTGTCCCCCACATGAGAGAGTTTATGCATTGCCCAGGTATCAAGGATTGGCAGGCGGTTAAGTACATCTTTCTCTACTTGAGTGGTACCCGATACTTGGATTGTTTTATCCCAAGCGGGGATCACTACCACCAGATTTACATGCTTTTTCCTCACTTTGACTGGGCTCTTTGCTATGACACTCATGTGTTCACTAGTGGTTTTTGCTTCATGCGTTGTAGCTAATGCATATCTTGGTTGAGCAAGAAGTATCCTACCATGGCCACTTCTAGTTGTAGGCTCACTATAGAGCAATGCTCATAGTGACTATTGAGTGTGTGGCTCAGATGCCTTATGGTTGTTTTGGGTGTTCATCAGTCTTCTATGACAACCATCTTCACTCACAGTTAGAGCACCTTGGCAATTGCAAGGAACCCTATGTTCCATGCTCGCACTAAGCACATTGAGGTTCAATATCATTATGTTAGGGAGAGGTTCTCTACTGGAGAGATCAGTTTGACATGTGTTCCCACACAAGAGAACATTGTAGAAATTTTCATAAAGGCTCTGCCTCGGGTAAAGTTTGAAGCTTTCCCCAAAGCTTTGGCCTTACTTCCTTTTGTGGATTGATTCCACATAGCTTTGCAGTTCCTTATACATGAGTGCCAACTCCTTGTTCACCGCATCACTCCTAGAGGGGATTTGTGGATATATTTCAGTGGTCATGTGTATGAACACACTAGGACTGTTGGGGCACTTTCTTCCCTCTTTAGGAGGTTTTTTTCTCCGGCTTGTTTATATGCCTATAACCCTAATGTATCACGTATCATTTTACATTCTCTTCGTAATCCATTCTGTATTGTATGTTGTGCTCCAAGCTTCCTCTTCTTCCTTGTTCTATTCACATGCTTCCATAGAACTTAGACTCCAACACTTCGATCCATATCACCAATTATTTATAGTGGTTAGGCATCAAGACGAAATTCCCTTTTAAAAAATTGTCTGACATAGAAAAAAAGTTTACTTTTTACTTAAGAAAGCATCACTTTATCAAGATTCATGAAACACCTACAATGTGACCTTTTACCTAACAATAGATCTGAACTCAAACTTTAGAGGGAGATCTTTAGCTTGAGTGAGTTGTGACTTTTGACTTTCAAATCACTCACAAACACAACTTTTAGGTTGAGAGGGAGTCACAATATTTTGTTTTCAAAAGTACCAATAGGGAAGGTGACTTTGTGAAAAAGTCATTACTTTTTTAACCAAGAAACATTCTCAAATATACTTGAGGCTCGAGAATCGTCATGTGTATATGTGTGTATCTATGTGTATGCATGCGTTTGTATGTGCGTGTATGCATGTTCTTGTATAGTGTGTTTGTGTGTGTATATGTGCATATGCGTGTATTTGTGCATATGTGTGTATGTGTGTGTATGCATATGTGTGTATGTATGTGCATGTGTGTATACATGTGTTTGTATGTGTGTGTATGCATGTGTTTGTATAGTGTCTTTGTGTGTGTATATGTGCATATGTATGTATGCATGTGTGTATATGCAAGTGTCTATGTATGTGCATGTGTGCATATGTATGTGTGTATGCATGTGTGTATGTATGTGCATATGTGTGTATGCATGTGTATGTATGCATGTGAGTGTATGCATGTGTGTCTATGTGTGTGTATGTATATGTGCAAGTATCTATATGTGTATGTGTATTTGTGTGTATGCACATGTTTGTGTATGTGTATGTGTTTATATGTGTCTATGTATGTGTGTGTATATGTGTGTATATGCATATATATGTATGTATATGTTTGTGTGTATATGTGTGTATGTATGTGTGTATGTGTGTGTATAGGTGTATATGTATATGTGTGTATATATGTGTATCTATATGTATATGTGTGTGTATATATGTGTATATGTGCATGTATGTGTATGTATATGTGTGTATATGTGTGTACGTATATGTGTGTGTACATGTGTGCATGTATGTGTGTGTATACATGTGTGTGTATATGTGTGTATGTATATGTGTGTATGTATATGTGTGCATATATGCGTGTGTATATGTGTGCATGTGTGTGTATATGTGTGTAAGTATATGTGCATATATATATATGTGTATATATGTTTGTGTATATGTGTATATATGTGTATGTATGTGTATCTATGCATATGTGTGTATGTACATGTGTGTGTATGCATATGTGTGTATGTATGTGTATGTATATGTGTGTGTACATTTGCTCCATCGCTTGCTCAGTTGTTCGCTCAATCGTGCATTCGGTTGTTCGCTCATTTAGTTGTTTTCTCACTCAATCTCAATGCTGGCACAAATGTGCTAGTAGAAATGATTTTTTTTTTCACTTCTTTAACCATTGCAGCTGTCGCATAAGCAATAGTCCCAACTTTTTTTGTCAATTGGTGGCATTGCTACACCTCCATCCTCGCGTGTGTGTGTGTGTATATATATATATATATATATATATATATATATATATATATATATATATATATATATATATATATATATATATATATATATATATATATATATATATATATATATATATATATATATATATATATATATATATATATATATATATATATATATATATATATATATATATATATATATATATATATATAGGTACAAGTTGGAAGATGAGTCATCTCTCTAGCATGTGGTGGTCCTAATGCTCACCTTCTTCACATTGCTAGCAAAGACCTTGAACATTCATTGATATTTTGATGGGTTTATTTTGTTCTGCATTTAGTTAGATCTCGTTTATTTATTTTCTCTTCGTGGAATGTATATTCATCTCCTTTTTTATATTTTACTTTTTGACTCTCCGGATAAGTTCTGATAATGCATTTGACCATGCATGCTCTCCCCTGATTGGTTTGTCTAGCTAAAAAAAAACTTCAATTGTGTCTAAAGTTGTATCTTCATGGAATTGTCTCTAGAATCAGGTTGACTAATGAAGCTCCATCTAGCCATGTATCCTGATGGTGAAGAGATAGGACCCAACCAAATTCTTTGCATAACAGAGCATGGAAGGAGTCGATGCAAGCCTCTCTCTCAAAATATCACAACAAAGGGAAAGCATATCTAATGATATATATATATATATATATATATATATATATATATATATATATATATATATATATATATATATATATATATATATATATATATATATATATATATATATATATATATGTGTGTGTGTGTGTGTGTTTCATGTTTGTCTCCTCATTCCACATGTGCGATAAGTGTACTTTCATAATATCTTAGCTACTTGAGAAGTGACATCTTCTCTTCATTTCCTTCTTTATGGAGACATTAATTTAGTAAGAGAGAATGAATTAAGAGACCCAATTTAGTGCATCTTTTTGGGGAAAAGGAAGGAAAAGATAAAGATAGTTTAAAATGATTCCATAAGCCATTAAAGTCTTCCTTCCCAAAGGTGTGCTATCTTGAATTTGCTCTTACGTTCTAGGAACATGTTCTAAGCTTGGCATTAACTTTGAATATGATTTATTCAATTCCATTTCTGAATAATGAAGTACTATAAAGCCATAATGAACCTTAATAAAATTTCAACTTAAAATAAAACATTTATTTTCCACCTTTAGAGAGATTCTGGATTTGCACATTCCAACATATTGAAGGTCACTCTTGGGATTCTATTTACTTTAACCATGTTGTCCTTGAATTAGAATTCGAAAAGATTCCCATTTTGATGGACTTAATGGACATGTTTCCATTTTTTTTCTCAATTTTGAACATTTTATCTTGAAAAGGTGTTTCCAAAGTGCCATTATTCGTTGCAAAAAGCTTGAATAGAAAATTCGACGAAGACCAATACCATTCAAAATAAGAAATTCCAAAGTAATGTATATGTAGGTATGTATGCACAAATTCGTATATATGTGAGATTGAATGAAGGGTTATGCATGTGTGAGTGTCTATGAGAGAATTTATATATTTAAATGTATGTATTAAGAGCTTTACATGTGCATGATTCCTGTCACTATGTTTGTTCCTTCATTCAATGTAGCCAAGGTAGTGAAGTTATTTCGAACTATATCCTTTTCTATGTTTCTTCATTTTCCCCCATCCCTCTCTCTCTCTCTACACACACAGTCACAGACACACACACACACACACACACACACACACACACACACATATATATATATATATATATATATATATATATATATATATATATATATATATATATATATATATATATATATATATATATATATATATATATATGTATATAGGTATATATATATATATGTATATATATATACATACATATATATATGTATGTATATATATATATATATATATATATATATATATATATATATATATATATATATATATATGTATATATAAATACATATATATATATATATATATATATATATATATATATATATATATATATATATATGTATGTATATATATATACATATATATATATATATATATATATATATATATATATATATATATATATATATATATATATATATATATATATATATATATAGCTCTCTCTCTCTGTGTCTCTCTCTTTCTCTCCTTATCTCTCCCTCTCTCTTTATCTCTTTCAGTATGTCTCAAACTTTCTTCTCTATATCCAAATAGTTTTATTTATACCTCTCCTTCTCTCTATCTCTTCTTTCATCTCTGTATCTCTATCTCTCCCTATGTCTCTCTTTGTCTCTCTAACTTTTTACTATGTAGTTGAATAGAGTGTTACCTGTCCCCTTGTTTATCTCTCTTTATTTCTTTATTCCTCTCTCTCTCTCTCTCTCTCTCTCTCGCTCTTGTTCTCTCCATCTTTCTCTATCGATCTATCGATCTCTCTTTCTTTTGCTTTGTCACTCACTTTCACTTGACCTCTTTGAAACTAGTTTCTTTATTTTCACAACATAAAACATAGAAGATTTGAATAGTATATCATGCTTGCTAATTCTCTCTCTCTCTCTCTCTCTCTCTCTCTCTCTATATATATATATATATATATATATATATATATATATATATATATATATATATATATATATATATATATATATATATATATATATATATATATATATATATATATATATATGTGTGTGTGTGTGTGTGTGTGTGCGTGTATATATTAGATTACCATTACTATAATATTTAGCTCCAGCAATCATATATTCTTGCATGTATCGTTAGCTTTAAAAGTCAAACCAAATACATATGAACATATCACGTTCAATGTACAAGTTTCATAGTGTTGCATAGTATTGATCTTGTAGACATGACAAACAATGAAAATTGTAACCATGTGTCAAGAGGAATGAAGTGATTATCTTCTTGGTTTCTTATATTCTGGAGTAGAACCTTGTATCGTGTAGATCGGTAAATTGATATCGGAATCCTTGGGCCACATAATTTGACATTCGATGAAATATGAAATATGTATGAAGATATGTAGACAATAGTACTTATTATCATCTTCATAATGGATCTATGGAATTGGTGTGATCATTTTCCTTTGGAAGCCTAGAACTTCACCTTGTTCTTTCTATTTCTTCAGCCCATGAATAGTTCCTTCCTTTAGATTCATGGACTGTTTACTAGATTTCCTTTGAATTTTGATCTCCTCTTTGCTACATCAGAATGAAATAAGCACCAAACATATTGTATCTACCAAAACCAAGATCAAACCATTCTTGTTTTTTTTTTTTCCTTTGATTCCTCTAGAAAGCGTATTTTCATGATCTAGAGGCTTCAATCTTTACAAAGATAGATCCCTATTCACTATGTTCTTCTATAATGAGAGTCACAAGGTGGAATAAAATCCCTAGTGGCATTCTTACTTTATAGTAACTTCACGCATGAATCCTAGCTCAAATGTATTTTAGGAATGAAACATGGGAGAGGGAGTGAAGTGTTGCAGAAGGGTCCCGTACACACCCAAGAAGGATATGTACATAAAGGAAGTCCGAATCACATTGTAGCATAAAAAAGTCTTTGAAATTCCAAACACTCATTTTCATCACTAAGTTTGTAATGTAAATATCCAATTTCATAAACTAGTGCTCCATTTTGTGCAAGCCAAGGATTCATCAAGCTTGAGGAGATTAGATAAAATCTACATGCTACGTTTCTTGATTTTTGGAATTTGTTAGATGCCCCAGAAGTAGCTTATAACATTAAGTCTTCACTATGTTGGACACTAGGTGTGAAACTAGGAATCACTCATTAAAAAGATATAAAATTAGCTAGAGAGATCATTTTCAAGTTAGCTAGTTTCAGATGTGACCATTGAAAGAAGTTCTTTTTTAATTTGTACTCTTGAATACAAGTATTCTTCCTTCCACTGAATGCATACATATGAAGCTTGGGGAGTCTATTAAGGTTCCAAAAACATACCAAGGCTGGTCTAGTGCACGCTTTTGCCAAGAGCATCGCATCTCCATACATTGTCCATCACCTCTTCCGAGTGGCATCAGAGCAAAGGCAAGGATTAGGTATTATGGGTGATGGACTTACCTCATCTATTGAAGATTTGGATCAGCAACTACTCAGCATGGGCTCTAGGGATGGAGGCATACTTGAAAGAAGGAAACTTGTATGGATATATATATCAAGAAATGAGATAATTCCAATACTTAGAAACAATGTCCAACCAACTCGAGAATCAGGCATGGTTGAGTGCATAAATGAAAGTCAAATCTATAATGACAAATAATTTTTTCTTTTGTTCCATGGTTAAATAAAGAATAATCTTTGAAGAAAATAATTTCTTGGCATGCATTCTTTCCAAAACATTCCATTCCATGAGAGTGTGACGCAAACATCTTTTGTACGCCCTATGAAATCAAACTCTAATGCATTATTTTTCATTTATGCACAAACGCCAATATATTCTAATGCACAAATAGGAAAAAAAAATTAGAATGCACGAATTCTTTTCTTGTTGCACTTAAATGGCATCTTTTTGTAGTTCATTCATAATGAAATGTATGCACAAATTACGGATTAATATATATTCAGACACTCTATTCTACGTGCATTATCTAATCCACGTGGCCATTACATGTCACGTCCTTGGAAATAAAATAATTATCCACATATCTTTCATCTCCATGCCCACAGTATTGGTCTATGGTGCTGTAAAGGTTCTTGAAGTTACACTATGGCCAAAGTGTCCTCAATTAGATAAGTAGAGAAAAGGCTAAGTAATTTTGGGACAATCTTGTGCATAGGAAAAGAAACACTTACTCGTTTTTGGATGGCTTTGATTTTGTTTGTGTGCCCAAGATGCACCAAAAGAGTTTTATTTTTTTTTCGACAAGAGCATAAAATGTCACATGATTCTCCTTTGAGACAAGAAAAGGTACTAAGACACTTCTCGGGTACCTCATATATGCACGGAATATAAGAACATTTTTTCTATAAGGGGAGAGAGAGAGAGAGAGAGAGAGAGAAAGAGAGAGGGACCCATTTCATGCAGCAACTTGTCTCTATCTACCTCTTCCATTATCCACCAAATATCGTAGGACAGATGTCCTCTTCACTTCAATGGGGAAACCAAATAATCTTCAATAAGTTGTACTCCATCCTAGTGGGATACGAGAAAACGTGCGATAGAGGACTCTACAAGTATCTTTGAGCTTTGCTTATTCAAATATATTGGACAGAGAGAAAATCAATCAGACTTAATCAACTACAATGCATAATCTAATCTGACTTCAAAATTTACTACAATAACTACGATGTTGTCTCTAGTCCTCTAGTGTAGTAACCTCTACGATTGCAAAATCTAATAGACTCCCTCTATTCCAAAATCTACGATGGTGATTCACAATTGTAAATAATCTATCACCATCGTGCATTACAAATAGTCTTATCGTAACGAACTAATTCACAACATAATGAGAGCTAAAATCATATTAGAGTGTGGGACCCTCAAATTGAAAAAATGACATTTCTATTAAAGCATAAAGTTTATATAGGGGTTGTTATTCATGCCCAAAAATGAACTACATGATTGCATCATGAATCCTCCCTCCTGCATATCCAACACGCTACTTCTAGGCACTTTATCCTTCCCACATTAAAGCTCAAGAATCATCTTGAAAACATTGGATATTGGCACCAAACCCATGATTAGTGATTCTAAACTGCATTACAGGATTTGCTTTACTCTCTACCATTGCATCATGCAATAGCATCAACCCATCAGTATGTTCTATAGAAATGTTTACGAGTTTTTTGCAAAGCTTCAATGTGAGCATGAAATGCAACAATTCAAGATCTAACCATATCCAATAAAGCTTACTCCTCATCTTAAATCTTCTCGAGTTCTAGAAATGGCATTTTGAAAGAATGATCTCCAAAAGTTGCTTTTACCTACTTACGCATATTCTCTATTCTGGTTCTACAGAATATCCAAAGATTATGGACGTCTTGAGTTAAAGAATCCCTTAGTCTTCCAATATCATGTTTTTGCAAATACGATCTGTGAGGTTCTAAAACATCTACCTTGTCAACTAATTTTCGTGCAATCTCCCTACATCCAGCAATTCATTCTCTTTAGAGTGTATTATCGGCAACAGTGCCTTCATAAGTTTCCACTATATTATTCAACCTCGAGGCCATCAACCCTTTTCATTTAACTTTTCAATTTTCTAGCATCTTCACAAACGATTCTCTAAATTTATCATTTTTCTACATTGCAATGTTTTTCTCCAAAGATTCTGTCAAGCTAATCTTATAATCCTCTAGTTCTATTGAAATGAATTCCATTTTGTGCTTTTGACAATTGCTATCGACGTTTTATTGCTTGAACTTATCAACTTGTGTTGTATGCTGATGATTCTATCTTTGTAAAGTAGAAATTATAAACATCCTTTTTAGAGATTTTTTTTTTCAGTTAACTACGTAGCATAGTGACTTTCAAATCAAATATTTGGTATGTTTTTGGTATAGTTCTAGAGTCTATGGGTTAGGTAACTAATATAGGATCCACCATTAAATCATCAACATTTGGCTTTTAGAGTTAATACATAGGGCTGTTAGAGTTTACCTAAGCTATCAGGGAAATGCTTGTGGATTAAATGAGCAAGCTCCTCCTCTACTGCCTCTTGATTCTTATAAGATCCAATAGAAAATGTTTTAGTCCTAAGTTTCATCTTATGGACCTTCATGGACTCTAAGGCGGTATCACTGAATGGTCTGAAACGTTTTCTAAGTATATTGTTATTCTTTGCATGTTGGACAAGGGAAAATACATATGTACCCATTTTTTAAGCTTTATTTATTTTTTCCAAGCGTGTAACTCAACCTCTATTTTGTTAAAAATTTGTGCTGAAATAAATGAATACACATTTCTTCCCTGTGAGTATCATGTTATAATTCTCCTCACCAATCTACGCAAACTTGATTAATTAAAAAAAAATGCTTTTAGAAACATTTCATTTTATTCACCCTCTGACTATCGAGATCACTTGTAACCATATAGTAGTTACGATCACGAACACGTTGTGTGAATGCTTTAAGTAGAACCTAATCTGATGCTTTGCCAAAAGAAATTTCTGCGTTAGATGGCAAATTAAATAGATCTGCAATCAGTTGTTTGAAGAAATAGTAATTTCCATATAGCTGCCCATGTTCATTTTGTAGGTGGAATACTATGTTATTCATTTCCTTCATTCGCACCCATTGACTTTATCAATTCCTCGTAAATTCCCAAAGATGTATTTTCATGTCAATCGTACATTCTTCTTGATAGGCAAAGGGATCTCCTATTGCATTACCAAAGAAGAAAATGTGTTGAAACATTACTTTTCCAGTATATTGCGATCGTGTTCCTAGTCAAAGGAATCGGGCTTTACACAATTTTCTCTAATGTGTGTTGCACACTTCCTTGTAGATCTTCATATCGGTGTCCACTTCACATTTGCTAGCTCCGTAATTGGATTTAAGTTATCTCCAGCCAATGATATGTCGACAAGATGAGATTTTGTTAACCATGACAAAAGCAATACTTTGTAGAAAACTATTGTACACTAAGTAAAAGGACAAAGTGCGCTTATGACTAAAACTTAGAAAATAGATCATATTAAAGAGAATGCGTTTATGAACCTATATCAAATCGCTCCAGTGAGTGTCCAGATAAGAAGTGGAAAAATAAATTAACATATGATCAGTATATGTTGGAGGGACATTGTGTGAGCATGAACATTGCTAGGTATCGTGTATTGATACTCGATAAAATCTTCAAGGTAAGTAAGACAAAGTTATGATACACTTGAAATTCAAAACTTTCTAAGACATGATGCATTATCATGCCAAAAAAGGATGATCGCTATGCTAGGTCCTATATTGTATAAAAAAATAAAATCTATTAATGGAATCCTTGTAAGTTCTTGCATTAGAGTAAGTGACTATATTATAGAAAAGTTGAACTACGTGTATTGAATTCCATGCTTGTATTCGTGTTACATTTCCTACTCATTTAATTGGTAAAGATGACGTAAGTGACTCATGAAGTATTTTTGATACCATAGCTTCGTTAAGAGAAGAAATGTTGAGGAGACCTTACGTAATTGCATCATCCAAACAATAAACGATATTCTCCCACACCCTCCTAGTGATCGGTAGTACATTGTGGTATCACATGAATGCAGTGGAGTATAATCAAGCATAACTATTTTTAGGACGCACATCTTATTCATTCTTTTTGGATTCTTGAGAATAAAATGGCTAAAAGTGAAAAAAATTTTGTTTTTTAGGAGAGATCATACCATCCATAGCACTTAAAATATAGGTAGATGGCCCTATTTGTTCAACAATTTGAAGTCCATTAAATTATAGCTTCAATTGGCCTTGCCTATGACCTAATTTGGAAGTATATAGCAAGACCCAATCATTACACAAGAAAAATATTAGCTATCATAAAGAACTGTCCAAAACTGGCTGCAAAAGAGGCAAAGAAAAAGGAGGTTGGAATGGTTGTTGCAGAAGCCTCTACACCAAAAACAGAGTCTGCTAATCTTGTGCAGGAAGAAGAATGGTTGTTTACTACTGTTTGCAGTTTTGATCCATCTTCTCATGAGCTGTGCATGTCTATAGTGGACTGAGATGTTTGGTACTTTCATAGTGGGGCGACCAAACATATTACCTCGCAGCGCAGTTTCTTCTCTTCACTCGAGCCTGCCCCTACAGGGAATACTGTCACATGCGCCAACAACTCCTCTTATCCTATTATGGGAGTTGGTAAGATCATTCTGACTACTGCTGATGGTAGTCCTTTCACCTTGTCAGATGCTTTATTTATGTCAGGGATCAAGAAGAATTTGTTATGAGTTTTTGCATTAGCCAAGATTGGCTTGGTTGTGAAATTTGTTGATGATAGATGTACAGTTCATGATCTGTCAAATGGCAATGTTATTATTGCTTCTGGCATTTTATGTCGTGGGCTGTATAAGCTCATTGACTATGAAAGATTTGAAAATGATTTGGCATATGCAGTAAATGATTCTCAGCCTATGTCAGATGCAAAGCTTTGGCATGCACGCTTTGGTCATCTAAATTTGCTACTTTGCTACGGCTGCATAAATCTGATATGGTGTCTTCTTTGCCCAAGCTTGAGGCACCTCGAAAACATGTATTCTGCCTAGGGAGAAGTTTGAAGATTTCCGCAAAGCTTTGGGCTTACTTCCTTTTGTGGAGTGATTTCCACATAGCTTGGCACTTCCTTATACATGAGTGCCAGCTCCTTGTTCACCGCATCACTCCCAGGGGGGATTTGTTGATATATTTAGGTAGTGATGTGTGTGAAACACTAGGACTGCCAGGGCACTTTTTTCCCTCTTTAGGAGGTTTTTTCCCCTGGCTTGTATATACGCCTATTGCCCTAATGGGCTACTTATCTTTGTACATTCTCTAGTAATACATTCAGTATTGTGTGTTTGTGCTCCAAGCTTCTTCTTCTTCCTTGTGTTGTTCGCGTGCTTCCACAGATGGCTAACTCCAACACTTTAATCATTGCTTCAACTCCATAGAACTTGTTGGGAAAGATGGATGGATCCTTCAGAAGATTAAGTAGGTGATGCTAATCCTGCTTTGCACCAGCCCTCAGTGACTCCAGATATGGTTAGTAGACACCCTTAGCTTCCAAATGATACCATGAAATGCTATATGTACTTTGGAGAAGGTTTGAGTAATGACTTGATCAAAACAGATGAGTTTGTGAATCACAAAGCTAGAAAACTTTCTATTTTGGTGTTGATACCTGCTGAGTCTTTCACTCAGTATGACCAGTACACTTACAATTGGAAAAATTCCTTCTAGAGGTATTCTATTAGCTTAGTAAGCTATTATTTGCAAGTGGAATCATTCAAAATGATAAACTATACTAGGAGAAATCACTTTAGCAAATTTATGGACATCCCCGACATTTTAGGAAGTATGCAGACAAATACCAGTGAGCACTTCGATGACAATTTCTCGAGATTGGATGAACCAAGTTGCTTCAAACTTTGTATGCTTGTAGTATGCTTTGAGCTGGATCCACCAAGCTTCTAATCACTTGATTTGGTGAAGTAAGCACTGAGATATGCCTCTTTGAAGTTGACAGAGTTGAATGTAGAAAACTCAGAGAATACAGTAGTGATAGAAGTAAATGTATGTATTAACTCACATTGATGTACATTCCCATTGGCATGATTAGCATTACCAAATGGTACTCAGAGGTGTAGGGTATGGAGTAGACCTTACACTCTCAATGATCAGTAGTGTAAGCCTCGAGAATTGAGCTAGAATGAGCTAAGCTACCCGCAACTTTTTACTTGCATCTTTTATAGAGTTGAGTTGAAACTTCAAGTTTGAATTCAAATTCAAACTCCTACAATCTTTCACCTAAAAAAGGTAATGAGATATTCTCTCAATCAATCAACAACTTTTTTCACGACTCTAATCAAGTAGGTGTGTACATAAGAAATGCCAAGTCTTTTAGACTTTTACAAGGAGTAAAATGGTAAGAACTTATAAGCATAAGTTCTTATGGTCCTTTCTCCAAGTGGTGTCTTCATGAAGTAATCCAAGCCAAATTGTGAAGGCTTGAATTACAACAACAGAACTATAATACCAATTGTAGTCTAACAATCCATCATATCTGGCTGTTGCGCACTCAAGGTTTTATTGGATTCTGATCAGATTTAAACTATATTCCAATCATTAATCTTTCATGACTAATTGTTCGATAGAAGGAATTCGTTATTGATTGTTAAATGTTGTGAATTTCATAGCACTCCATATGTTTGTTGCTTAATAACAAGTTGATTAAATTTGGTCTATTTTGTTAAAATTCAAATTCGTAAGAACCTTGAACTTATATCGTAAAAGAATTATGTTGGACATTACTTCCGTTTTCGGTTGTTATTCACTTGAATAATCCTTGAGCGTGCTTATTCCTAAGGGTTTCTCTACATGACCATCTGCTAATTGGAGCTTCATGCGTGTGGGTCGTAAAGCAAGCTTTCCCCATTTCTCCCAAATCTCGTTGGTGGTAATTCCTACACCAGCTCTTGTGTCTAGTATTGCCTTGGTCATGTACCCATTGTAAGTGACAGGCAGACATGTATTACCTTCGTCTCCTTCACTAAATTCTCCCACCTTATCTACTGGGATTTGTATCTTAGATGATTTTTCTTTTCCCTTGTTTTCCTTTTCATCCTTCTCTTGCCCTAATTCTAGTTGACTAGCTAATTGCCTCCATAATTGGGGTTTAACCTGAAGTAATTCTTCCACAATCAGTTTGCATTGTACTTTCATCTTCTTAAGTTCTGCTAGATTGTGTGAATTCTTTTTCGAGTTTCCCTTTCCTTTTCCATATACTGTGGGTGCTTGGATTATCATGGATTCCTTTTCGTATTCTCCCATGTAATTTGGTAAGGTTGAAATGCTCTAAGCTTCTTCTCTATTTCTGTCTAGTCTTGATACTTCCTCATATACTTCTTCCATGTTGGGATTTGGTTGATAAACTTCCACATCTAATTCCTCAAAGGGAGGCTTAGTCTCTCCATTCTTCTTCCATTGTTCTTCTCGGATTCTATTCCAAAATTCCTTTGGCGATTCAGCCTCTAAGTCAGGTATGATTGACATAGGTTCGTTCTGGGTTCTCACTCCCTTACACTTTTCATCCTTCTCTTTAATTTCTTTGTCCTTGGCTTTGACACACTCCTTGTATTGATCATCTGCTATCTTCATTTC
>CM035415.1:130877499-130884999 GCA_020310875.1 Ceratopteris richardii
ATATTGTTTCTATTAGTTCTTTCATGTCTTCCGATTTATACCATGAATCTGAACACAGTAGTAATGACATCATTGAACATACAACCGAATCCATAGAATTAGTGTCAGAAGAACTTATTAAGAACAATATTACTTCGGAATCATTAGTGTCTTTATCTTATGATCAATGTTTAACTACATTCCTAGCATTTTCTTCCATTGCATCTCCTGAATCACAAAGTAGTGAAGATTTATTTCCACCAACTTTAGTTAAACAAACTCATCAAAAACCATTAGAAGCTACAGTAGAAGAGATAGTTAAAGATCAGATAACCAAAGAGTCATTATTTTTAACACCCAAACAGGTAGCTATTGCCAGATATAAAGCAGCTTGTCCCTATGGTCCTTAGTCTGAGTCCGCTACAGACACCCTGCGTGTGCCGAACGATTTAGGCGGATGACTTGATCCACCATCCGAGCATCCCTCACGACCCGACATTGGTGAACCCGACGTGAACCATCGACGTGCGACTCAGACGGATATTTTCAGTTTGCATTGCATATACATTCATACGATTCTACATTGGTGCAGCTGCGTCTTCATCCCTGGAAGCTGTGGCACTCTCATAAACTTGCAATCTTCTTGGTGTCGAGGGCTGGTCTGGTGACGTGAGCGCCTCCACGAAGATTGGCAAATAGGAGAACCTCGTCGCGCCACCCCTTTCATCAACAATTGAAGTACAAAACGTTTGCACCCATTTTTAGCAAACTATGTATTTAGGTTTTGATTCAAATCAATAAATGTATTGAATTTCACAAAAAGCACTTTTTGAGCCTCATCTTCGAGCAGTTGGTATAATTTCTTTACTCTTACATTCTTGCATACATAATTGTATTTAAGGTTAAATTATTGGTCTAGGTTGAAGGCAACTGTGTGTTAATCATAGCTTTACTTGAAGCATATTGGCATAGTATAAACTTAACAAACTGGACTCTAATGGAATTTCAGAATTAGTAGCTGAACATAAGGAAAGAGTAACAAAAGAAGTTTAGGATATAGTTAGAATTGTTCAAGCTAGGTCAAAACAAACTTCAAAAATGGACGAGCTATTTCAAACTATGATGCACGAGACGCAAGGACAAAAAGTAGTTGAAGCGTTATTAAAGGATAAAGGGAAATTTACTGGTATGAATGTTACAAATTATTTAGACACGTTTGAAGAATTAGTCAAGTTACACGGCTTGCCTGATACAAAGTGGAAATCCTATCTTGGACGACTTGCCATAGGTACTGTAAAAGCTATTATGGATATACATGACAATAAGGAATGGGATGAGTTTAGGAAAGAGCTGCATAAGGAATTCTACTTAGAAGACTACAGTGAACATAGTAGAGAAGGATTTATGAAATGGATTAGTTCACCTAAACCTCACATTTCTTTAACTCAACTCCATGGCGAATTTATGAAAAGATTCTCTCAATTACCTGAACAGGATAGAGTTGCCCTTACCCCAGATATCATTTTATATTTCCTTAAAATCTTGACTCCAGATATAAGGGTAGAGGTTGAGCGTAGGCTTGAAGAACCGGGAAAGAAATATGGGCTTACAGATGAGTGGGGTGTAGTGAAAACTGTAGTTGAGGCGGTTGCTCACATGATCCAACGTAAAACATTCCTTTATGAATCGATGTCTCAACTATCTTCCAGTTTTCCTCCGATTCAGGCAACTAGGGATACACATATAGATTCAAAAGCTGAGCCTACAACATCCACATCTAGAGTACCAACCGAGTTACAATTTGAGATTTTGTTTAACAAGTTGGACAATATGATGCATATGCACGAGAATATGTCTAAAGAGGTAGCGGCTTTGCAGAATGTGGTGTATGCCTTAAACCTTCAAGATAAACCTGCAATGCAAGCTCATCCGACTATTTATCCTCAAACCGTAAATGCTCCAAATCCACCATTAGTAGCTCCGAATCATCCATTAGTACCTCCTAATCCTCCAGTTGTACCCCAACCAATTCCTCAATCGATTCCTCAAGCATTTAACCAAAGAAATTTCAATGAAAGCAGAAATGCCAATGTGAGGAGATGTATCTGGTGCAATGCCACAGATCATTTGACTTACACATGTGAAGCATTGAAAGATGCGAAAGAGAAAAGACTTGTAATTGATATTGACAAGCGATTGTGCGACTATAGAACACATTTACCCTTAGCTGCCAATTGGGGAAAGGCAGGGATGCAGAAGCTGTATGAAAACCTTTCTGAGTCTTCGAAATCTGCTTCTACTGTTAAACTAGAATATGTTGATAGTGACTCTGATTCCGAACAAACAAGGGAAACGAGGAACTACTCAATTGAAGCTTTGATAAAGGCGAGAGATGATATTATGCAGAAAACTGCGTGGAACTCTCCTTGTCGATCAATTCTCGATATATTCGCATATTGCGAATGTTGAAGAGAAAAGAAAGAGGGATGATGAGCAAGATACAAATGATTCAGGTAGACGAATGACTAGAAGTAAGATGAGAGATGAGCCGAAGCCTAAGAAAGTTCAGTTTGAACAAGGCGAAAGTTCTAAAACAAATGAGGAGCGAAGAAAAGAAATTAGGGAGGGTAAACAACCTGTGTTTAGTGAGCCAATTCAAAGATCAGACAAAGTAGAGCAAATTCCTAGAACTGAAACAAAACCTGAAGAGAAACCAGAAAAGAAACCAAAACGAGTACCGAAAGCTATTCTTATTTCTGAACTTGAACAAAAAGTTGATTCGAAAGAAATATTGTATGAAATTTTATTAAAAAGTGCAGTAACAATGACTTTAGAACAAATCTTCTCAATAACAAAAATTGAATTTAAGGAAAATTTTATTAAACTAATTAAAAGGAAGAGATTCCCTCTGTCACAAGAGGTAGAGATGCAAGATGTTGCCGATGTAACTCACTTGATTCATGAATCTCTTTCTTTAGACTCAGAAGATGAAGAAGATAATACCTGTAATGTGAACAAAAATTTCTTAGGGCCGATTGTACCAGATGACGAAACAAAAAACTCAGAGTGATTTTAGAAAAAGTTTTTGGGCGAGAGGCACACCGGAGATTAAAGTTAACTTAGGAGATCAGAAGAGATCATATTCTGCTTTAGCCCTAATTGACTCTGGGTCTGAAATCAATGTGATTTTGAAAGGATTATATGATAAGTTTAAATGGCCTATTGATAAAAATCACGACTGGATAATGGGAACCGCCGACAATGGTTGTGGATCACTCCTAGGAGCATGTGCCAACATACCTCTAATGATAGGTGGAATTTCTGAGACATTCCACTCTTTCATTCAGGACAATTGCTCTTATGAAATTATCTTAGGTCAACCATTTATATGTGAAGCCAGAATGGAGACTAAAGTAATAGATGACGGCTCAGCATACGGAAGAATTAGATCTAAAGATGATCTACAATCGCTCCAAGTTATGATAGTCAGCCCAAACCATGTACGAAATAGGGAGCAAATTAGGAAGACGCCCATCCGTTCTCATGAAAAGATACGTGAAGATCATATGCCTCTTCGTGAGTTTGGAACTTATTATGATCAAAATTTTGCCTAGATGCCACTGTTGAGCGAGACAACGGTGGTTCTTGGTTTGATGTCTCGCACCCATCTCTAGATACTTTAGATAGTTTTTCTTTATATTTCCTTTTATCATATTTGCAATTCAGTCATTATAAACAAATTCCTAAAAAAATTATAAAACATTATGAAAAAGTTTATAAAGAGAAAGGATTCATTTCATCTGATGAACACATTGAAACCGTAATTGAAACTTTATCTTCAAACTCATTGATTGAAGAACTTCAAAATATTTTGCATGAAAAAGAAAATTTTAGATTTGTACTTTTAAATTCTATTGAAGAATATGATTTGATTATTAAATTTGTCATGAGTAATGAAATGGAAGCAAAAGTAAATACAAAATACAAAACCGTTGATAAAAAAATTAAACCGATTGCCCAATCATTACCACGAGAGAGTGAAGAGAAGTTTAGGAAAGTTACCAATGATCCTTATTTAAGAGAGCGCACAAATATAGGTCATACTTTCACAGAAGAAACTTTAAAGCTAATCAAGATAGGAAATGATGAAAATTTTTTGTTACTTGAGGAACGTGAACTATTTCAAAGAGTGATTAGAAAGCATGGAAAGGCATTTTCTTTATATTCCCATGAGATAGGTTGTGCAGACCCAAAAATTGTACCACCAATGATCATCTATACAGTGCCTCACATTCCATGGAATCTTCGACCCATACCTGTTCCGAAAGCCCATTTACCAGAGTTAATGCGGCTTCTTAAGGAAAAGATTCACATG
Organism: Ceratopteris richardii; assembly: GCA_020310875.1. Taxonomy (NCBI): domain Eukaryota; kingdom Viridiplantae; phylum Streptophyta; class Polypodiopsida; order Polypodiales; family Pteridaceae; genus Ceratopteris; species Ceratopteris richardii. The sequence goes on from CM035415.1 coordinate 130,881,854, forward strand.
CAAATTTTAGAGCCATCGTCTGCACCCTACTCAAATAGGTGGTTTACTGTTCCAAAGAAAAATGGCAAGTTACGGTTCATTCAAGATTTACAACATGTTAACAAGGTTACTATTAGGAATGTAGGTACTGGGCCCATTGTAGGAGAATTCGCTGAAGCCTTCGCTGGTCATGCCATTTACTCAATGGGAGACTTGTATTCTGGCTATGATCAATTTCAGCTTGCTATTGAAAGTAGAGACATTACGACCATGAAAACTCCTTTAGGCTTAGTTCGCATGTGCACTTTGCCGCAAGGAGCTACTAATTCAGTAGCGCATATGATGAACGCCATGAATTCAGTATTACATGACTTCATTCCTAATATAGCCATGCCATTTATTGATGACATTCCTATTAAAGGATGTATTGAGAATGCGAAAGATGAAACTTTAGATTCCTCTGGCTGCAGGAAGTTTGTAGTAGATCATATCTCTGACTGTGAAAGGATTTTCCAGAGATTTGAAGAGGTTGGTCTCACATTCTCCATTGAGAAATCTGTTTTTGGTGTCAATGAGGTACTTATAGTTGGGCATTTATGTGGACATTACGGTCGGAGGCCATATCCACCTAAAGTCGACGCTATAAACAAGATTTCTGAAACCTGTAGTAATATTAGTGAGGTAAGACGATTCCTTGGTGCTTGTGTGTTTTATGACATCTGGATCCCACACTATGCACATGTTGCAAACTGTCTTTATGCTTTACTAAGGAAGAATCGAAAGTTTCTTTGGACTAAAGAACACTCAAAAGCTATGAAAAAGTTAAAGAAATTACTTCTTGAAGCTCCTATTTTAAAGCGAGTAGATTATACTAATCAAAAGCCTATCATTTTAACTGTTGATACGAGCCCTATAGGAATAGGATGGGTTATTGGTCAGGACGATGAAGAGGGCAATAGGTATGCTGTGAGATTTGGAGCAAAGATTTTACACGATACGCAAAGAAATTATCTGCAAATTAAACGAGAACTATGGGGTTTAGTCACGGCATTAAAATCCGATAAAGAATATTTTATAGGTGCAAATGTAATAGTTGAGACAGATTGTCTACCTCTGATTGGAATGATTACAAACTGTTCATCACCCGACATTGCCATGCTTAGATGGATTTCATACATCAAGTTTATAAATCCTGTTTTGATACATATTGCAGGTAAATCTAATCCTGTGGCTGATATGCTTTCTCGAGCTAGATTTGATAATGAGGAAGAAACAGAATTAGAAATAAATGCAATTAATTATGATTCTAAAGCATACGCATATGAACAATTTAATATTGAAGAATACGAAGGAGAGTGGCAGGATATTGGAAAGTATTTAAGTACTTTGGTTAGGGCACCTTCATGGTCTTCAAATAGATTTCGAAATATTAGGAAAAGAGCTTACAACTTTTTTCTGAAAGAAGGTTTAATTTGGAGACATGCTAGGGGAAAAATTAGATTGCCACAACGAGTACTAGGTACTAAGGATCTTCAGTTACAAGTCATGAAGAGTATGCATGATACTTTATGGGCAGGACATAAACGTTTTGTAGCTACGTATGAAAAAATTAGAGAAGGATACTGGTGGCCAGGATTTATGTTACTCTTAAAAATTATGTTACTTCATGTGACGTATGTCAGATTCATTCCTCAGTCAAACATAGGGATCCGTTGCATCCTACCTATCCACCATGCATCCATTATAAATGGGTTGTAGACTTAGTTACCATGCCCAAAGGTATCAATAAGATGAGATATATAGTCTTAGCACGTGAAGATCTTACGAATCATGTAGAAGGCCGAGCTTTAAGATCTAAGACAACCTTGAATGTATGCAATTTTCTTCTTGAGGATGTCATTTCACGATTTGGTTATGTAGAAAAGGTAGTGGCTGATAGGGGAGAGTTAGATGCGTAGGAGGCTAGAGAATTCTTTTCTAGGCATGGAATTCGCTTAGCCCTTACTACTGCTTACAACCCTGAAGCTAATGGGAAGATTGAGCGAGGGCATTCTCCTATTATTAAAGCAATTTCCAAAGCTTATAATGGAGAAATTAAGAATTGGCCAACTTATCTGCCATTTGCGTTGTGGGCCGATAGAATGACCTGCACTAGAACGACGGGGTATATGCCGGCAGAGTTGATGTATTGCCAGAAACCGATATTCCCTGTGCATACACAAATTGTTACTTGGACTACTTTATCATGGGAAGATAATCTGTCGACAGAAGATTTATTAGCTTTGCAAATCCAGCAGTTAAAGCAAGGGAATGAACGTTTAGAAGAGGTTATAGTTAAACTAAAAGATTCTTGTCTGAAAAATAAGAAGTATTTTGATAAATCACATAGGTTAAGGCCAAAGCCGGTTCAAGTTAATGATTGGGTTTTACTGTATGATAGTACGTTTGATTCTCAATATGATGCCCGTAGGAAACTTAAAAGACGATGGTTTGGACCTTATGTGGTAGTCAAAACCTATGATAATGGAAGGCACTCCTCTTAAAAACTTAATTGCTGGCAAAAGAATTAAATTATTTAAACAAAGAGATGATGAAATGTATGAAGTAATGTTTGATGATGAGCATGATTAATTATGTATGAATGAATTTCTTTAGTGTGGGTTTCTTTTGCAGGAAAACCAAGAGAAGATTTGAATATGAAATTTAATAATTTTGCGTGTCTAGTTGTTGCTGGTTGAGTTCTAACAGGTCTTTGAAGAACAAATTAAGATGCATAAAAATGAGCAGATTGAAGATGAAGCAGATTGAAGATAAAATTGATTTTAGGTCGTATTTTTCTTTGTCTTAAAATTTTGTTTTACGTATTTTATTTGCATTCATATAAAACTAATTGATAAAATCTGGAATGAAGAATATTAATTTATAAAGGACTCTATTTAACCATATTAGGGAAATAAACATAATTTATATTTCTACATTTATAGATTAAGTGAGATTTGTTAAAAATAGAAGGATTTGTAGTTCATTTAGATAACAAAAGTAGTTGTATATATGTAGGAGCATATTGTTGCATGATACATGTCTGTGAAAACCTAGATCTTTCTTGTCCATGCAGCTAGATCCTTAGCTCGGATTAAGGGGTTAAGCCTTTCCCCTTTAAAACAAAA
>CM035415.1:131494999-131499999 GCA_020310875.1 Ceratopteris richardii
CACTAGTTCATCATTGATACCTATTGCCTTTTCACTCATTGCCGTCCTGGACACTTGATCTGCCATGTAGTGCTCTTTTCTTGGCTTAATATGAATATCAAAATTAAATTCCTGAAATAGGAGTAACCATCTCCAAATCCTTCCAGCTACTCTAGGTTTGTTTATCAAATATTTCAAGGGCTGATGATCAATGATAACAATGAAATGTATACCAAGGGGATAATGTCTAAATTTCTGAAGAGCAAATACGATAGCCAAACCTTCTCTTTCCGTTGTACTGTAATTCCTTTCAGCTTGGTTGAGTAATCTGCTGGCATAAGAGATAGGTCTATCCACTTTGTGAGATGATGGTTGAGCTAAAACTTCACCAACAGCATGAAGACTAGCATCTGTATGCACATGAAATTCCAATGACCAATTAGGAACACTTAAAAGTGGAGCAGTACATAGCCTCAACTTTAGTTCACAAAATGCTTTCTCGGCTTCAGCACTCCATGAGTAAGGGATCTTTTTACTGGTAAGCCTTGACAAGGGCTTAGCAATTTCTGAATACATCCTAATGAATCTTCTATGATACCCTACATGGCCCAAGAAACTTTGCACTTTCTTTGGGCTTTGTGGAATTGGCATAGAAAGAATAGCTGTAACCTTTGCAGGGTCAACAGTTATACCTTCAGCAGATACTATGTGACCAAGAAGAGTACCCTTAGTGACCGAAAAGTGACATTTATCAGGATTCAATTTCAAACCCGTTTTGAGACATTGCTCAAAAATTTCTTTTAGATTTTCCAAATGATCATGGAAATCTTGAACTGCCGCCCTTCTATCTGTACTTGAGAATACTGAAAAGTCATCCATAAATATGCGGAGAAAGGTTGTTAACCATTTGCCCAATATCAGATACATCGTTCTATTAAATGAAGCTGGCGCATTCTTCAAACCAAAAGCCATACGAGTATAGACATAAGCGCCCCAGGGAGTAACAAAGGCTGTTTTGTCCCTATCATCAGGGTGAATTACTATCTGGTTGTAGCCACTAAAACCATCCAAGAAACTATACAAAGTGTGACTAGCTACTTCCTCAAGCACTTGCTCTATGAAGGGCTGAGGAAATCGATCTTGAATAGTCACTTTATTCAAAGCACGAAAATCAACACATACTCTTAATTTTCCACTATTTTTCTTGTGCACAATAACCATAGAGGAAAGCCACCTGGAATGTTATACTGGAACAATTATATCCGCTTCTTCTAGTTTTGTAATCTTTGCTTTTACTGCCTCTGCATACTTCGGATTGAGTCGATATGGCCTACTTCTTACAGGCGCGGGTCCCTCAACTAAGGGTATCCGATGTAACCCAAGCTCTTTGGGTATCCCTGTTAGATCTTTGTAGGACCATGCGAAGACACTTTTATAAGTAAAAAGCAAAGAAGTTACCTTCTGTAGCAAGAGAGAATAATGCCACAACCAGGATGCCAAATGGACCATTTGAGGGTTCTCTTCATCCCCTAAATTTACTTCTTGAACCAATGTTTCAGGACTGGTCTTGCTTGAGAAATCATCTCCACTATATGCAGGAGTGGCTTTTAATTTATATTCTGCAACCTGTTCTTTCATCCATCCTTGAGATATATTTGCAAAAGGAAGATCTTCTCTGCTCTTAGGTTCATAATCTTCCCTCTCTGATACTTTTATATTGGTTGCCTCCTCAAAGCTTGTATTTTCCTTCAATTGCTCATTCTCCAACACCTTGTGGTCTTCATTGCCCTTTTCTGTAATTCCCTTATCTACAACTTCTTCCTCAATTTCATTGATCTCCACTGAGCAACACTCTGCACTTCCCATCATCCAATTTAACAATGTATCATCTTCTTGGGGTAGAGTGGGCATTACCTGAGTATCCACATTATATCCAGTGGTTTTTCCTGAGTCAAATCCCTCTTCCAAATGTAATTGTAGTTGGCTATTGGTGCTTGTTGAAATCCATAGTTTGTTTTTCCCCCAATCTTGCAAAGCTTTTGCTTGTCTCAGCCAAAGTCTCCCCAGGAGTAAAGGGTAAGAAGTCTCCTGTGGAAGTGCAATAACAAAAAAATCTAAAAAAAAGTGCCAGCCCTGTACTACCATCAATACCTTTTCAATAATGCCAAGTGGTGCAACCCGATGTTGATCTGCTAATGTAACCGTGAATGGTGCCAACTTGGTGGGGCTCATTTTCAGCTTCTTCATTGTAAAATCTGGCATTAAATTGATACCAGAGCCTCCATCTATGATCACACCTGTAAGAGCTTCATCCTTTATACAAACTGATAATCTTGAACTTTGGTAGTCTGCTAAGGGTGCAGGGGGAAAATCAACCATGAATCCATCTATACTAAGTGATTGGACTAAGTGAGCAGTGTGTATAATCTTTAGTAAGTCACTTCTTATTTTTGAATCCATCCTTATAAGTTCATATAGACTAACCTTGTGATGAATACCTTTCAAGATCTGTTCAATGTTTACCTCCTGAGTGTTTTCTTGCAGACTTGTTGGTTGGCCCTTTAGAGAAGTAGTCATCTTATCATAAGCTCCTTCAGTTTCTACTTGATCCTTCCATCCAGACTTCTTTTCCTCCTCTTTATCCTGAAATCCTTGTTGTTCATCTCTCTGGGTTACAGCTGCTTGCCTAGCTCTAGTCATTATGGGCATAGTAGAGGATGAAACAGCATAAGTCTGAGTGGTTTTCACTTCTTCATGTGGAGAGACTGCAATCATGTGGATTGGAGCAGGACGACCTCTTGGGCAATCTTTAGTATAATGATCCTTGGCCTTTGGACAATGTTGACAAGGAGGTGCATCTTCTAGGAGGGAACACCGATTTTGCATGTGGCCATACTCAACACAACGATAGCACATCAAAGGTCTATTGTATCTAGGCTTTGCAGGCCCATTCTCCTCCCTATTAGATGTATTTGAAGTACTAGCATAATATGAATCCAAATTTTGAGGGTTACCTCTCTGCTGTGTACCCTTGAGGTAGTAGCAATCTCTGGCTTCATGACCATCCTTTCCACAAAATTGACAGCTTACCTTAATAGGGCAATTAGCACTGGAGTGTCCATTGTTGTTATAGATTGTACACCAAATTTGTCTCCTTATATCCTGAGTGGTCTTCAAATCTTCTAACTCTCGTCGAAGTTGAGCTACTTCATCATCAGTGCGACGTAGTGGTGGCAAGACCTTCTCTTCTTGTTGATTTTGTTGCATCTTCAATGCTTCCAGTTCCCTCCTTAGTTGCTCAATAGGATCCAGATCTGCAGCATACTTTTGTTGTGTATCCCCTTCAAAATGTTGCCTTGCTTCTTCAATGCGTGATGCCGCTGCAACAAAATCATTGAGGGCCGCATCCAATCTAAGGGATTCACTAAGCTTCTGCTGAGATGACCTAGGCAGAGCCTTTTCGATCCACTTTTTAACCAAAAAGTCACCTGGAGCATGTGGCAGATGTGCAACAAGTGCTTTTGTTCTAGTGTGAAGTTCATGAAAGGATTCACATGGTCTTAGCTTCAAATTCTCTAACTGATCTAGAGCTCTTTCCGAGGAATCACTTCGTCGAAATGTCTGTGACAATGCCGCCTTCAGAGCCTCCCAAGTAGTGAAATGGCCATCTGCATATTGACTATACCATTTATCTGCAAGACCCTCCAATGTGGATGGAAAAACTGCCAACATTGCATCCTCTCTATTTTGTAGACCACGTCCACGACATAAAGAGATGAATCTCCTCACATGATCATCAGCATCCTCATAAGCATGTCCCTTGAAGGTAGCGAATTTGATGTTTAACCTGGAGAGTAAATGAGAGAGGTCCTCCATTTGTATAGGTGTTTCTTCATACGTATCTGAAGAGAAGTCTAGAGTTCTCCTATACCTCTCTTTTGACAATGGTGTCGCACCCATATCAATAGATAAATTTAGGGAGGGTAGAGGGGAGGTAGACTCACAAGCCGTGGTTATTGTTAACTTGTTAAGGCTCCTCCGAACACAAAGAGACTCCTTATCTGCCCGTGTATGGGTCATGTACCTACTTGCAAATGTAATAGGGCAAAAATACCTCTCACAGTAATGCAAAGGTCCCACCGGGCGTGCCAAACTATAGAGGAGGTACTGGGGTATCCACTTTTAACAAAAGTAGAGAATGAAGATTAAACACGTCCAGTACATCACCTACTCAAGGGGGGTTCTCTTTAGGGAAGTATACCCTTTAACATTTCTGTGAGCGGGTAGATAACACGGATTGCACAGAGTGGTAAATACTTCGGAAAATATGGACAACCAATGACCAAGGAAGACCATACACTTCTTGATTCGAATCAGACGATTACAAGGTTGGGCAGAGTGATGCTCAAAAGTGCAAGCTTAGGGCTGACAAGCCACCCTAAAGGTATTAACTCCAATACAACAGATCAGCATAAGGGGCCACTGATATGCAGGCTAACTCAGAACAATACAAATGGTAGAATTTCTCAAGAGAATAGAGATTAATCAACACACTGACTCACAGAAAAGAAAATAAATCCAAGCTACTCTCTTACACTATAGTGCTCATAGCCCTCCACTGAGAAGCCTACCCTCTGTATCCACACTACAGAGTAGCTCCTACAATAGGCTTGAAACCACCAAGTGCAAGAGAGAACTTCTGCACGTATACACGCGTCAATGTGACTCCAAAAATGTACCCAAATGAGCACAAATCCACTGTTTTTATAGGCCTCAATAGGCCAAGAGAGCCTTGCCGAATCTTCACGTCCACTGATCACGCACCGGTTGATCTCCCAAAATTAGGGGGTAGGTCAAATATTCCCTTGATTTGAATTGAATCCACAAAATTAGGTAGTATCCGTGAATGGTTGGCGGCGACATTTGATTATCTACTTTCACTTTTAACCATTCCATTTTAATTTCAAGTCCTTATTAGCTCTGATGATGACTGATAACCGTGGAACACACTGAACTCTTGG
>CM035415.1:131502499-131507499 GCA_020310875.1 Ceratopteris richardii
GAGAGAGAGAGAGAGAGAGAGAGAGAGAGAGAGAGAGAGAGAGAGAGAGAGAGAGAGAGAGAGAGAGAGAGAGAGAGAGGGAGAGAGGGGGGGGGGGAAGTGTGTACGCGTGAGGGGGTGGGGGGGTGGCGGGTGTGCGAGGTGAAACGGGGGAGTGAAGCGGGGGGGCGGGGTGGGGTGGCGGGGTGGGGGTGCGGGGTGGGGTGGCGGGGAGGGAAGAGAGAGAGAGAAAGAGGGGGAGTGAGGGACCGAGGGAGAGAGGGATTGGTTGCTCATCTCTTGCAAGCAAAAACCCCAAGAAACTCCAAGAGAAGCTTTAATAGTAGCGAGCCTCCGACTCTAATCATGATCAGGAACAGAGGTAGGGTTAGATGCAAGATTCTTCAATTTCCTCATTACATACATGATTTTGAATTGCCTTGAACGGAGTCCGTTTCCTGAAGCTTCGATTTAAGTGTCCATATGACTCCTTGAGAGAGGCTATACATAAGTGCTTCCTGCGATAATCCATAAAGGAGTTTGTATATAACCATTATATTGAGAGGCAATATTCTCTTGAATGACGTAAGGACAATATATGTGGCCACGAGTCGAGGAGACTTTTTGCATGCCTAGCAAGAGTGACGGAAGGAGGAGGGGTACTACAGCCGTAACCTTTGCAGGGTCCACGCTTATACCTTCAGCAGATACTATGTCACCAAGAAGAGTGCCCTTAGTGACCAAAAAGTGACATTTATCAGGATTCAATTTCAAACCTGTTTTGAGACATTGCTCAAAAATTTCTTTTAGATTTTCCAAATGGTCATGGAAATCTTGAACTGCTGCTCTTTTATCTGTACCTCAAAATACTGAAAAGTCATCCATGAAAATGCATGGAAAGGTTGTTAACCATTTGCCCAATATCAGATACATCGTTCTATTAAATGAAGCTGGTGCATTCTTCAAGCCAAAAGCCATGCGAGTATAGACATAAGTGCCCCAGGGAGTGACAAAGGCTGTTTTGTTCCTATCATCAGGATGGATCACTATCTGATTGTAGCCACTAAAACCATCCAAGAAACTATACAAAGTGTGACTAGCTACTTCCTCAAGTACTTGCTCTGTGAAGGGCTGAGGAAATCCATCTTGAAGAGTCACTTTATTCAAAGCACGAAAATCAACACAGACTCTTATTTTTCCACTATTTCTTTCTTGGGCACAATAACCATAGAAGAAAGCCACCTGGAATGTTCTACTGGAACAATTATACCTGCTTCTTCTAGTTTTGTAATTTCTGCTTTTACTGCCTCTGCATATTTCGGATTGAGTTGGTATGGTCTACTTCTTGCAGGCGCGGCTCCCTCAACTAAGGGTATCCGATGTAACCCAAGCTCTTATGGAATCCTTGTTAGATCTTTGTAGGACCATGCAAAGACACTTTTATAGGCAAAAAGCAAAGAAGTTACCTTCTGTAGTAAAGGAGGATAATGCCACAACCAGTATGCAAAGTGAACTACTTGAGGGTTCTCTTCATCCCCTAAATTTACTTCTTGAACCAATGTTTCAGGGCTAGTTTTGCTTGAGAAATCATCTCCACTATATGCAAGACTAGACTTTAATTCATATTCTACAACATGTTCTTCTATCCATCCTTGAGGTATATCTGCAAAAGGAAGATCTTCTCTGCTCTTAGGTTCAAAACCTTCTACCTCCAATACTTTTATATTGGTTGCTTCTTCAAAGCTTGTATTTTCCTGCAATTGCTCATTCTCCAACACCATGTGATCTTCATTGCCCTTTCCTGTAATTACCTTATCTGCAACTTCTTCTTCAATTTCATTGATCTCCACTCTGCAACACTCTGCACTCCCCATCATCCAATTTAACAATGTATCATCTTCTTGGGGTAGAGGGGGCATTACCTGAGTGTCCACAGTATATCGAGTAGTTTTTCCTAAGTCGAATCCTTCTTCCAGATGTAGTTGCAGTTGGCTATTGGTGCTTGTTGAAATCCATAGTTTGTTTTTCCCCCAATCTTGCAAAGCTTTTGCTTGCCTCAGCCAAGGTCTCCCCAGGAGTAAAGGGTAGGAAGTCTCTTGTGGAAGTGCAATAACAACAAAATCTAGCACAAAGTGGCAGCCCTGTACTACCATCAGTACCTTTTCAATAATGCCAAGTGGCGAAAACCGATGTTGATCTGCTAATGTAACCGTGAATGGTGCCAACTTGGTGGGGTTCAATTTTAGTTTCCTCATTGTAAAATCTGGCATCAAATTGATACCAGAGCCTCCATCTATGATCACACTTGTGAGAGCTTCATCCTTTATACAAACAGATAATCTTGAGCTTTGGTAATCTGCTTAGGGTGCAGGAGGAAAATCAACCATGAAACCATCTATACTAGGTGATTGGACCAAGTGAGCAGAGTGTATAATCTGCAGTAAGTCACTTCTTATTTTTGAATCCATCCTTATAAGTTCATATAGACTAACCTTGTGATGAATACCCTTCAAGATCTATTCAATGTTTACCTCATGAGTGTTTGCTTGTAGAGTTGTTGATTGATCCTTTATAGAAGTAGCCATCTTTTCATAGGCTCTTTCAATTTCTGTCTGGCCCTTCCACCCCGACTTCCTTTCTTCCCTTTTATCCCGAAATCCTTGTTGTTCCTCTCTATGGATTGCTGCTGCTTGCCTAGCTCTGGTCATCATGGGCATTGTAGAGGATGAAACGGCATAAGACTGAGCGGTCATACCTTCTTCTTGTGGAGAAACCGCAATCATGTGGATTGGAGCAGGACGACTTCTTGGGCAGTCTTTGGTATAATGATCCTTGGCCTCTGGAAAATGTTGACAAGGAGGTGCATCTTCTGGAAGGGAACACCTATTTTGCATGTGGCCATACTCACCACAACGGTAGCACATCAAAGGTCTATTATATCTAGGCTTTGCAGGCCGATTCTCCTCTCTATTAGATGTATTTGAAGTACTAGCATAGTATGAATCCAAAGTTTGAGGGTTACCTCTTTGTTGTATACCCTTGAGGTAGTAGCAATCTCTAGCTTCGTGACCATCCTTTCCACAAAATTGACAGCTTACCTTGTTAGGGCAATTAGCATTGGAATGTCCATTGTTGTTACAGATTGTACACCAAATTTGTCTCCTTATATCCTAAGTGGTCTTCAAATCTTCTAACTCACGGCAAAGTTGGGCTACTTCGTCATCAGTGCGATGCAGTGGTGGCAAGACCTTCTCTTCTTGTTGACTCTGTTGCATTTTCAATGCCTCCAGTTCCCTCCTTAGTTGCCCAATAGGATCCAGGTCTCCAACATAATTTCTTTGTGTATCCCCTTCAAAATGTTGCCTTGCTTCTTCTATGCGTGATGCCGCTGCAACAAAATCATTGAGGGTTGCATCCAATTTAAGAGACTCACGGAGCTTCTGCTCAGATGACCTGGGCAGAGCTTTTTCTATCCATTTTTTAACCAAAAAGTCACCTAGAGCATGTGGCAGACGTGCAACAAGTGCTTTTTTTCTAGTGTGAATTTCATGAAAGGATTCACCTGATCTTAGAGTTAGATTCTCTAGCTGATCTAGAGCTCTTTCCGAGGAATCACTTGGTCGGAATGTTTGTGAGAACGCCGCCTTCAGAGCCTCCCATGTAGCGAAATGGCCATCTGCATATTGACTATACCATTTATCTGCAAGACCCTCCAATGTGGATGGAAAGAGTGCCAGCATTGCATCCTCTCTATTCTGCAGACCTCGTCCACGGCATAAAGAGATGAATCTCCTCACATGATCATCAGCATCCTCATAAGCTTGTCCCTTGAAGGTAGGGAATTTAATGTTTAATCTGGAGAGTAAATGAGAGAGATCCTCCATTTGTACTGGTGTTTCTTCAGACGTATCTGAGGAGCAGTCTAAGGTTCTCCTATACCTCTCTTTTGACAATGGTGTCGCACCCAAATCAATAGATAAATTTAGGGAGGGCAGAGGGGAGGTAGACTCACTAGTCGTGGTTATGGCTAACTTGTTAAGGCTCCTCCAAACCCGAAGAGACTCCTTATCTGCTCGCGTATGGGTCATGTACCTACTTGCAAATGCAATAGGTCAAAAATACCTCTCACAGAAATGCAAAGGTCCCACCGTGCGTGCCAAACTGTAGAGGAGGTACTGGGGTATCCATGTTTATTAAGAGTAGAGAATAAACACATCCAATACGTCACCTACTCAAGGGAGGTTCTCTTTAGGGAAGTATACCATTAACACTTCTGTGAGCAGGAAGATAACAATGATTCCCAGAGTAAGGATTAAGATGAATGACAATAGTCGGAGAACCCACACATTCCTTAGATCAAACAAATGATTACACTGTAAGCCAAGGAAATGCTCCAGATACTAGTGCTCTGAGTTAACATACCACTCTAGAATAGGACTAATCAACCTCAATACAAGAGACTCGTACAATCCATATAATGATCACAACTGATGCAGGGTAGTATTGAGCAATACAATGTATATATAGAGACTTGCTCTAAGGAATGAACATGGAAATACCACCGACTAACATGGAATGGCAAACTAAGTCACTCTCTTCTACTATAGTGCTATCAGCCCTCCACTTGGGAAGCCCACACTCTGTATCCACACCACAGAGTGACTACCTCCAGTAGGCTTGAAGTCACAAGTGCCAAGAGAGGACCCTTGTATGCACGTATACAAATGCGTATCTGAACTAATGTCCCAAATGAACACAAATCCATTGCTTTTATAGGCTCCCATAGGCCAAGATAGCCTTGCCGATTCTTTACGTCCATTTATCACGCGCCGATTAATTACCCAAAATTGAAGGGGTAGGTCAAATATTCCCTTGATTTGAATTGGATTTTTACTTCTTTTATTTTCTTGAAAGTTGAGATCCTCCTTTTACGATGCCCACGAGATTGAAATGTCCTTCCACATGTGCTTCTCATACTCAAGGATCCCTATGTTGCTCACATAGCTTCAGTATTTTGTCGC
>CM035415.1:131512499-131537499 GCA_020310875.1 Ceratopteris richardii
CGATCTTGCAGAATAGCTACCACATTGTATCAAGCTAGGAATGAGGCCCTTGTTGCTTACCTCCAAAAAGAGTTGGAGAGTGAGCACATGAATGAAGGTGCTTCTATGGATAGTTTCCTAACGAAGATCAGAGACTTCAAGGAACAATTGATTTCTGCTGATGAGGTTATACCAGATAGCTTACTTGTGCAGACTGTTTTGAATGGCCTTCCTAATTCATATCAGAGTTTTCCTTCTACTCTTCGGTTGATGATGAAAGGTAATCCAACTGCCTTATCATTTGAGGAGTTAGTCTCTATTGTGTTGTAGGAAGATCAATCCAGGCAGAATAGGTCCATTATGCGAGTTCTAGATCAAGCTCTCTTGGCTAGTCAGAAGGGCAAAGGAAAATGGAGCTCTTCAATTAGTAAGAAGAAACCTGCTAATTTTGCATATTCGAAGAAGGAAGATAAAGATGAGAAGAAATCAGAAAAGCAGAAATTGTTTTGTAAGTACTGTAAAGGGAATGATCATATCATAAAGAACTGTCCAAAACTGGCTGCTAAAGAGGCAAAGAAGAAAGAGGTTGGAATGGTTGTTGTAGAGGCCCTTACACCAAAAACAGAGTCTGATAATCTTGTGTAGGAAGAAGAATGGGCATTTACTACTGTCTACAGTTTTAACCCATCTTCTCATGAGCAGTGCATGTCTGTAGTAGGCTCAGATGTTTGGTATTTTGACAGTGGGGCGACCAAACACATTACCTCGCAGCGCAGTTTCTTCTCTTCACTCGAGCTTGCCCCTACAGAGAATATTGTTACATGCGCCAACGACTCCTCTTATCCTCTTATGCGAGTTGGTAAGATCATTTTGACTACTGCTAATGGTAGTTCTTTCACTTTGTCAGATGCTTTATTTGTGCCAGGGATCAAGAAGAACATGTTATCAGTTTCTGCATTAGCCAAGATTGGCTTGGTTGTGAAATTTGTTGATGACAGGTGGGCTGTATTGCTTTTGGCCTTTTATGTCGTGGGTTGTATAAGCTCATAGACTATGAAAGATTTGTAAATGATTTGGCATGTGTAGTAAATGATTCTCAGGCTATGTCATATGCAAAGCTTTGGCATGCAGGCTTTGGTCATTTGAATTTTTCTAGTTTGCTACGCATGCAGAAATCTAAAATGGTGTCCTCTTTGCCCAAACTTGAGGCACCTCGAAAACATGTTTGTGAAGGCTGTATTTTGTGCAAAATGCAACGTTCATCCTTTCCAAAAGATGGTTCATTTCGGGCTACTCAGAATTCGTAGCTTGTACATAGTGATGTATGTGGTCATATGCAGACACCTTCTTTTGGGAATTATCTTTACTTTGTGACTTTCATCGATGATTTGTCCAGGCATGCATGGGTATATCCATTGAAGGCAAAGTCCGAAGTGTTCATGTGCTTCAAATAGTTTTTGGTTTTTGCTGAAAATCTGTCAGCATGTAAAATGGGCACCCTCCGTTTTGATCCAGGGGTGAAATATATGTCTTTTGATTTTAATGCTTTTTTGGCCGAACGTGGGATAAAACACCAGTGTACAGTGTCGTATACACCTCACTAGAATGGAGTTTCTGAATGAAAAAATAGGTCCCTATGGAGATGGAGAGGTGTATGGTCAAGAGTCAGGCTTTACCACATAGTTTCTGGCTTGAGGCTGTCATGTGTGCAGCATATGTACTAAAAAGTTGTCCCACTAAAGCACTATAGTATATCACTCCATACGAGGCTTGGAATGACCATAAGCCATTTGTTGCTCATCTACGGGTTTTTGGTTGTTTAGCATATGCATTAGTGCCTAAACAAAATCGTAGAAAATTAGATGATAAAGTAGTAAAATGTAATTTTGTTGGGTATAGTTATGAAAGTAAAGGCTATCGTCTGTATCATCCACAGACTAAACACATTCTAGTTAGCCGTGATGTTGTTTTTGTGGAAGATGCTATTCCCATTGCTTTCATGTCAAAGGAGACATCTGTTAGCTCCAAAGACATGTATGATACTTTGCTGCCTCTTTTTACAGGTGGAGAGTCTAGTGCTGGTCATAATGAGGCAACTTCTCAGCCTTTGCAGGTTTCATGTGATGATGCAGATAATTCCATTTCTGATGTAGATGTACATGATGCACTTATTGATGAGAGAGCTGATATTGAGCAGGCACGAACTATGCCAAAAAGGCTGGTGCAGACCTTGCGTGACAGCAAATTAGATGCAGCTCTATCATATCGTAATCGTTCGGGCTCTCGTAGTGCCTCTTTTGCATCAGATTGCTATGCTATGGCTGCATCTAGTCTTTGTGATGAGAATGAGCGTGTTTCGTTTGATGAAGCACAAAATTCAAAAAATTGGATGGCTGCTATGCAATCTGAATATGATGTGTTAAACGATAATACTTTCTATCCAACTTTCGGAAGAGTATTATCGGGTCCTCGGGTTCTTGGGAGTGGTAGGGGTCTATTAGATAGAGGCCCTGTACTATTTTCCCATCTAATCATTCCACATCCTATCTAATCCTTCATCAATATCCAAAATAGATTTGCGGACAATTCACAACAGTAAAAATCGTTCTTAACACGGATCAAGTGTGTCAGTTCATTGCCATACTATCGTTCTTACTATTTAAAAGTTCTAACATCAAAGTTGTGGTTATCTTCCTCGTCCTCCCAACAAAGGTAACAGAATATACCGTCTCTTATTCTATATTCTGATTATAACAGAATAAAACGTCGTACACAGAACTGCAACACCACAACAGATTAATCAATGGTTCACGATACTACACTTTCCAAGCTGTCATATTCATCTTCAATCACACAATCCGTTATACCAATGGTGTATACCAGAAAATTATTATCAACAGTGTGCATACATACCGTCGAAAAAATGATATAACAGTATACTGAACGTCATCTACTGTAACACTTAATTCAGAGTACTCAAAAAGAGGTATATCCCAATATATTAATCAGATTCACTACTACAGAGAATAGTATCGCAGTTTCTTGCAGTTATCGATTAATCTTTCTTCTCAAGAAGTACTCAATGCTATGCACTTACAAAATAACAATCGTGACACAAACAACAGTTGAACTCTTGCTTTCTCTTGACGTCTCTAACTCTCTGTTTCTCTCGAGTAAATTCCTGTTAACTAGCAATCCAAAACGTTCTCTCTCTCTCTGTCTCACACAGTAATCTCTGCTCCCACCAGCCCAGCGGAGCGGCGGATATTCTCTCTCTCTCTGTCTCACACAGTAATCTCTGCTCCCACCAGCCCAGTGGAGCGGCGGACATTCTCTCTCTCTCTGTCTCTTCATCCTACTTTTTATTGCTTTCGCATCCTTCATTTACCGACTCTTGCGTAATTTCCTGCATCTCCGTCATTTCAGCCAAAATTCTTGTTTGTCCTTTTTCTGTGGTTGCGGTTGTCTCGCTCCGTCGGCCTTGTAACACTGGCACGCACGGTGGACTCGAACCCGCAAGATCGACCTGAATCTTATCAAAGATATCAGTATCTGCAATCGAGGGCGTTTGTTTTTTGGGACTACCTGTTCCAAATTTCTGTTGCCGAATTTCTTTCTGTAATTGATTTATTTTCTGTTTTTGTTGTTCCAACTGTTGCTTCTGTTGGTTAATTATATCTACCAAATCATGGTCGTGTTGGGAGATAAAACCTGAGCGTATGTTGTCCATTTTTGGAATTGTAATGGCCAACCATCTGCGACGAAAAAGCTTCCAACTGTTATGTACATGAGTACTCAACTTTTGTTTTAATGCTTCGATATCGATTTTTGTCATCAAAGTGGCATCCAGATTAATTCCTTCGCCAGTTAAGACCTGTTTTTCTAAATCTTCCAAGACCTGTATTCTGGATCGTAAGACTTCAATTTCGTTCTGTAGAGTGGCATTCATTGTCGAAAAATTGGTCATTTCATCATGTATCTGTTTCTGCACCGCTTCCTGGTACTGTTGGAATTCCTTAATAGATTTGGTAATATTAACTAATGTAACTATCAGTTGATTATGTTCATTCTGTACTTCTCTCAGCAGTTCTGTTTTATCTTTTAGTGCGTTTTGCAATTGTGGATTTGATGTTAACAAAGAATTAAAATGGTTCATATTGGCCAATGCCTGATCTTTTCCCAGTTGTAGCTTCTGTTCTTGTTGTATTAAAAAATCTGAGACTTCCTGTAATTTTTTCTGCATGCTATATACCTGATTTCCGGTTCCGGCAATAGAATCATTAGTATTCGACTTCTTCGAATTTACTGGTTGGGGTGACTGCTGTAACTTTCTTTTTGTTATCAACGAAAAAGGTGTTCCAAACACCCTTGCCTGTTCAGTGCCGTGTGTGGGGCATACATCCTCAGAGGAGTCTAACAGTGTATCAGGTTCGTCTTGTTCATTTGTGTAGTTATGCTCTGAGCTGATCATACCGTGTTTTTCAACATTTGGTCTTCTAACTTGTATGAATTGAAAAATAGCAGCTAAATACACTGGTAAACGAGTGTATTTTTGGGACCTGCGTTTGTCCCCAACAAAAAACTGTTTGTGTAAATGATTGTACAACCAGTGAGCCCAGCTCACTTTTCCTCCCGTCTCCGCTTGTACTAGAGGCGAAAAATTTTCTCTAGACATAAGATCAAATCGGATTATAAAGCAGAGCCTTTCTAAGTACCATTTAAATTGTTCACGGCGAGTATATGTGGCATTCTTCATCATAAAATAGCGTCTGCGACCTTCGCCCTTACCAAATTCTTTTCGCAGGTCGTTATAAGAACATTTGGGAAAGTTTGCCTCTTCATACAACGGTAATTGAAATACTGACGAAACTAATTGTGGTGAAAATTGTACCTGATTTATAAGGAGACCTTTTGTTTGTCGCATGCTGTGTAACTGATTCTCTGCATCTTCATTACCTGTCCACTGTTCCCAGGGTAACTTAGCAAACTGGAGGAGTCCGATCCTCCGTAACCAGTTCTCATTTCTCCTAGAATGGATGTCAAGCTCTATTTTGAATTCTGTGGAAAATAATATGTTGTTATGCTGACCCGGTGATGTTGTCGAAGTTCTTGAGTCATCTTTATCATCCTGTAAGGTAGTATCTGTTGTAGTCACAACACGGTTCTGTGCAATTGCGCGCTTCCTGAGTCCCCATCTTAGTATATCCGATTCAGACATAGTTGTAAGACTCGCCGAAAATAATATGCTAGAAGTTTTGTTAATTAGTACGAGAGCTCGCAGAATACTATACAGAAAAATACTATGCTGCATTTTATAAGCACTAGAAGTTGAACTGCCGTTTGCTGGAATAATGATATTTCATGCGAACATGACACTTCATACTTCTTACCGAAATTGTAGCATCAAAAATCATCATTCTGTATTTTATCCCGTAGATCGATGCTGGACTTGGAACGTCTTTTACATGTGCAAAGAGTATTATGTACCAAAAAATCGTGACTTTTAATAAAAATCATCAGTACAACACAGGATTTGTAGGACCGAATTTTACAGTTCTGCTGTGAGACCTTCTAAATACATACTTCTAGCTGATCGAAAGATACGGGCAATCTTTTTCTTAAGGGTTCCTAATACATTTTTCAGGGTGTCGGGTTCTAATAATTGGGCATCTGTACACACCGAACTGAGCATAATAGCTTCCGAAAGTAAATTTTCAGCCTCGGTTTGTAAGAATGCTTCCTGTAAATAAAATTCATTGGCCAATGCTGCATCTCTGGCTGTCCTCATGTCTGTTACTTGTTGCTGCATTCGATGGATGTAATCATTTTGGTTGCGTACTTGATTGTCGAGCCTTTCTAACTGTTGGTTGAGGAACTGGATCGTTTTATGATATGCATCTCTTGCCCTTTTCGTATCTGCTAATCTTTTCTGTTTCTGAGGCTCTTCAATGAGATACTTATGCAGTATGTCGTTAACTGTTGATAAACTGTCTTTTGTAGTATTCAACTCGAATTCTTTTTGCTTCAGTTCTCTTTGCTGTTTTTGGTTTTGTTGATCTTTTTGGGCCAGCTGTAATCTAGTTTCTTCCAGTAAGTTGCCTAATGCTACTCTAACATCTTCTGCATCTTTGAAGTTCTGTGTTAACTTATTGATTTCTGCATCGGCTACTATCAACAATTCTTTTTGATTGTTCATTGTTTTCAGAGCTTCATCCCGTTGTTTTGTTATGTCTTCTTGGTCACTTAGTCATTCTTGCAGCTGTTTCACCTGTTCGTGTAGGGCCTGATTTTCTGCCTTTACTATGTATAATTCTTCTTGAAGAGGAGTAATATCGGCTTCCAGTAATTCTACTTTATGCTGTAACTCCTTGTAGATATTATCTGTATCAGCTCTTATCTGAGCAGGTAATTGCTGGGAGAGATTAATAAGAAACTGTCCGATCGATGCTAATTCAGAAAATACCTGAACAGATTGTGTTTGCAGAAATTGTCGTGGTTGGGCAAACGTATCGGTGAGTAATTGTTGAGAATTCGGTGGCGAGTAGTTAGGGGAAGATGATGATGAATCGTTGGGGTGGTCTCGGATGGGATGTACTTCATTTTTCGGTGGTAAAATGGGACAAGCTACGTTAGAGCTTGTTACCTTATTTGTATCCTGTTGTACATTCGCTGCGGTGCCGGCAACTGTTGTTTCTGCTGCCTTCAGGAGCTTATCCAGTGCATCATTAGTAGGTTGTCGTTCAAGGATTTGTTGGTTCTCTTGATGCTGCTGCTGACTGACTTTATCAGTTGAAATTGCTTCAGTTTCAGTTTGCGTTTGTTGATGCTCAGACGCTAATGAATACACTGATGATTCCTGATGCATAGACGTATTTGTATCATGGAACCTCTCTTCATCTTGATACTTGGTCTCTGTTTCTACTTCCTTGTCTTGTTGATCAGCTTCATTCTCTATTGCTTTGTCTTGTTTACTGGCTTTCCCTTCTTTATTTTCGTGTTGTTGTTCTGTGTCGTGTTGTACTTCTTGCTGTTGTTTGGCTTCCTTTTGTATTGTTTCACCTGGATGCTGATCGACCTCCTGTTGTACTTCTTCGTCTTGTCCGACTGAACCTGCAATGTTACTTTCAGAAGAACTGATTCTGATTCGTTTACTTCTGAATAACTGATTAATCTCTTCTTCATCTTCTTCGTCTTCATCTAAAGGTTGCGCTGATTCTTCAATCTGCAGTACTGGTCCTCTTGGTGGTGGTTGTGCTTGCATTATAGTTGGAAATAGAAATGACAGAATGTGCGGAAGTCGAGACCTCGGAGTTTTGCCTTTGTTAACTTGCTTCATGATTGAGACGCACTCCTTATGAATACGTTGAAAGAAAAACGACGCGAAGTTAACAGGTTCTCGGGCAGCTATATCGATGGCAGAATAAAATGGTCGAGAGATACCATAAGTTCGTTTCTGGAAATTGAGTATAGCAACTAGGAATTGTAATGCAGTTCTTTCGGGTTCTGGTCGGCAGAGAATGGCGTATTCATTAGATGAATAACGAGGGAACAATTCTGCCATTCGGGTTACAGAAATCATGGGGAGATTCTCGCGGCCTTGTGGAGTCAAATGGTATACTTCAGCAAAAGCTTGGAATGTGATTACAGTTCTAGAAGGTAAGGAGAGGAAAACCCATTGTTTTTCGGTGGAAGATACTCGAGCGATAGCAGAAATGATCTGTGCGAAGAAGGGGTGAGCTTCTACTGAGTGCCAGGGCAGCTCGGCGAAACTACCCAATCCTCGTACACGCAGGTAATTTTCTACTTCAGCAGGGATACCATCAGCAAAAGCTGTATAGTTTGCTAGGGATTCCATTACGCACTGATACAAGACACAAAACACGAGTATTCAGAAAATACAGCCGTGATCGCAAGATACTAAATTACCTATCCGGCGAGTTTAAGTGATTTATATAAGAGATTTATACAAAGAATATTTTAAACGGTACTAATTACACAAAACGGGCAATAATGTCTATATCTGGTATGCATGCATGCAAAGAGAGAAAAAGGAGCCGCGGCTTGACATAAATAGATATTAAAATACGGCGATTACACTTACTTTATTGATTATACCAAATTAAAACAAAAAGGAACTAAAAGACAGAAAGAAAATTAAGAACTTGCGGTACCCTGTGTACCCTTGTTATCGCAGTTGTGACGTTACTTGATACGGCCGTAGCTTAGAACCGTTTATCACTTTTGGAAGTGGTTGTCCAGTCAATGTAGTCAATCGAAAAGTAGCCAGACCAACTTGTTCTGAAATCTTGAATGGACCGAACCAACGTAACTTGAATTTTCCTGCTGATCTGTTGGACTTCGCATTGTAAAAAAGAACAAGCTGTCCTACCGAAAATACTGGAATCTTTAAATTACGGTCATGTGTCCTGGCCTGTCTTAGTTGGATTTCTTTCATAGTTAAGAAACTGACCCATCGGTGCTCATCTAATTCTCTAAGTGTTTCCAACTGAAATATCAATGACTCTTCGGGTAGAAGTTTCTGAGAAATTGCTACTCTTAAACTTGGTATTACAATTTCCATCGGTGCTATTGCTTTTAGTCCATAGGCTAATTTGAATGGTGTCAAGCCGGTGGTTACCTTATATGTTGTGCGATAGGCCCATAAGACTGCAGGTAGCAACTGATCCCATCTTTTCGGTGTTTCTCTAGTCAATTTCTGAAGCATGTTCAGCAAAGATTTGTTGGTACTTTCTGCCAATCCATTTTCACGAGGATAATATGGTGAGCTGAATTTATGACTGATCTGGAACGACTGTGTTAATGCTTTCATCAAATTGTTCATAAAATGGGTGCCCTGATCTGAAACAAGCTCTAGTGGCAATCCAAATCTTGGAAAGACATCTGATAATAGACATTTTGCTACTTCAACTGCTGTAGCCGAACGTAAAGGCCATGCTTCTGCCCACCTGGTTGCGTAGTCTGTGCAAGTCAATATATACCGGTTATTACTGAATACCGCGGGAGGTGTGATTGGACCAATAAAATCTAGACCCCACTTCTGAAATGGTTCTAAAGGAAGTACTGGATGAAGTGGAAAGTAATGTCGTTGTAGTGGTTGTCCAGTTCTTTGACAGCTATCACAAGTTTTGATAAATTCCAATACATCTCTGTACATAGTTGGCCACCAAAGTCCACTTTGCAGAATTTTTCGGTGAGTAAGATCTGCTGCAAAATGTCCTCCTGTTGGACTTGAGTGAGCTAAGTTGATGACTGAATTTACTTCATGTGTAGGGATACATCGGAGTAAGGTTCCTGTATGATCTGCATAATAGAGTTCTCCAGCAACTAACCGGAACCTTCGACTAAAAACTACAATTTTTCGGCGTGTAGCTGTAGGGACTTCAGAAGGTAGACATCCATCCGAAAGGAAGGTCAATAACTGATCATAATACGTAGTTGGTACTGGTTGGGTTGACAATTCCTCAGTAGTTGGTTCTGAAGTATAGATGGCTGGCGTTGTATCATTTATACCAACCGGAGGTTCACCTGAATCTAAGCGTGACAAAAAGTTTGCTAAAACATGTGAACTACCTGGTCGATGAATGACATCATAGTCGAATTCCTGCAATAGTAGGACCCATTGTGCTAGGCGGCCACCTATATGTTGCTGCCGAACCAAGTAAACAAGTGCAGCGTGATCGACATGAAATGTAAATTTTCGGCCCAGCAAATAATGTCTGAATTTTTTTACCGAATACACTAGTCCTAAGCATTCCCTCTCAGTTACCGAGTAGTTCTTCTCTGCGGGTGCTAATCTTCTGCTAGCATAGTATACTGGTCTAAACCATTTATCTATTTGTTGCATCAGTACACTTCCTATTGCTATATCAGATGCATCAACAAATACGTGAAATGGGTGATCCCAATCTGGTGGCTGTAAAATGGGAACCTGTGTTAATAATTGTTTCAGTCGATCAAATGCTATCTGACATTCCTGAGTCCATTCGAATTGCCGTGGAGTCTTGGAAATTAATTTGTTCAGTGGTATTGCCACATGAGCAAGCCACCGTAAATGCCTTCCATGCCATCTCACTTGACCCATAAACCGCATTACTTCCTTAGGTGTTTTAGGCACCGGAGCTTCTAATACTGCTGAAATTTTATCAGGATCGACTTGAATACCCTGTGCCGATATGATATGACCAAGTAACTTACCACATGAAACCGCAAACACAGATTTGTTTGGGTTTAAACACAATCTATATTCTCTACATCTCTGAAAGCAACATCGTAAATGTACCAGATGTGCGATCATCTTACCGAAAATTGAAAAATCGTCAAGGTATACTTGCATAAATGAGGTGAGATAAGGAGAAAATATCTCCTGCATACATCTTTGAAATGTGCTTGGTGCATTCCTCAATCCAAACCACATTACTGTACAAGCAAAGACACCCCAATTTGTAATAAATGCAGTTTTTGGTATATCCTCTTCAGCCATTCTTACTTGATTATATCCACTGTATCCATCTAGAAATGAATACATCTCATGACCTGCTACTTTGTCAAGCATAGTATCCAAAAAAGGAATCGGAAAAGGATCCGGTACTGTTGCAGCATTTAATTTCCGATAGTCTACGCAGATTCTCAATTGCTTGTTTTTCTTCGGTACAATCACAATCGGTGAAATCCATTCCGCATGTTCTATTGGTACTATGAATCCAACTTTTAATAACCTATCAAGTTCAGCCTTTACCTGTGATGCATAATGTGGGTTCATCCGGTAGCTGGTTTGCTTTATCGGTTTCGCTTTTGGTTTTAGCATAACTCTGTGTTGATAAATACGAGGATCCAAGCCCTTCATGTCTTTGTAATCCCATGCAAAGACGTCAGTAAATTCTTGGAGTAACTGAATTAAATCTGCTTGAAATGCTTCCGATAAGTTTTGCTTTATCTTTACAGGACAAGGGTGATCTTCATCTCCAAGATTATAAGTAATTAACTGGTCTTCTGGAACATAAAATTGTTGATATTTCTCTGTATTAGCTGATGGTTCGAGAAGTTGCTGTAGTTCATTATCGTGAATCGAAATGGTATCTTCCTCCTTAGTTTCTTCGGCAATGGGTATTACTGTACATACTGAAGCATTCCAGGTATCTACAACAGACTGTAGATCAATAGTTCCTAATGTCATTAAATCAACATTATTCTTCAGAAATTCTTCTTCTTCATCATCTGATAACCCATCTAACATATGGAATGGTTCGGCAAAATATGGTCGAGCATGTAACTCACAGGGTTGTATCGCGTCTAACTTTACAACACATTTGCGATTTTTATCTTTGAACGTAAGTTCCTGGGCTGACCAGTCTTGAATTACCTTGGCTTGTTTCAACCAAGGACGGCCGAAAAGTAGATTGTAATCTAGGGTGGATTCTGGCAATTCTAGAACAACAAAAGTCATCTTGAATGTTGTGTCTTGCACAGTTATGGGTATATCTCGGACCAGTCCTACTGGATGAACTCTGGATTGATCAGCCATCCTAACAAAGAATTGAACTGGTTCTATCTTAGTCCATCCTAACTTCTTACAAAGTGACGCAGTGGCAATATTCACGCCAGACCCCCCATCAATTAAAACTTGTGGGATTTGATGTTTATGAAACCATACCGTAATCAAAGGAACTGAGTGATCTACCGTAGAGTCTGGCTCTGGTTGTACTGTTGCGGTAGCCGGAATGCAAGCAGATTTTGTAGTAAACTGTTGTTGAAATTGTTGGCGTATTCCTGGTACTAATGCCAGTAATTGCCCGAAAGGCAGTGTGATGGATGCTTTTGACAATATATCCCATGCTGGTTGCAATTGATTTGCATCTTCCTTAACTGTTGAAGATGAAGCTTGGTCTGAAGATGGTAATTCTACTGCAGATGATGTACCTGCTTCTGTATTGTCAGCACGAGCTTGTGTCGTATTCGGGGACTGGATTACTGGAGTAGGTTCTGGAAAAACAGGTGGTTCTACGGTGGTCCACTGGCTAGCTTTATGATACATTCTGTGTTGTTCACGTATCCCTGGTTCAAATAATTCTGCTGCTGGTTGCAATTGTTTACCGGAACGAGTTTGAACTGCTGCTGCCTGCGTCTCTACAGGTGTGATTGTTACCACATTGGCCATTGGGTTTTGACGTTCCTTTTTCCTTTGATCATATTCCGCTGCATCTCTACAGAATCTTCTAATATGGCCCAATTGTCCACAGAAATGACATCGAGGTGGTGGTAAATTATGATTTTTCGGTGGTGGTCCATTCTGCCAGCGCGGTGTATTATAGTTGTTGTTCCTCTGTCCTCGATAATGTCGATAACCTTGTTGTTGATTGTTTCTCAAATGTGGGGGTACATATTGATTGGCTGGCTGCCCTTGTTCCTGAATAATTGCATTAACTGTTGTTGTTCCTTGTCTTCTGGCATTGTATGCACAATTCTCAGTGGTATGTCCAACAATGTTACAGATGGCGCAATAAATCTGATTTAACGCACACTTGGCACTAGTATGTCCTGAATTCTTGCATGTGGTGCAATATACTTGCTTAGTTATATCTTCAGCCACATGTTTGTTTGTTTTTATCCATTCCAAATCCTCTGAAAATCCACCAACTTTGTTTTCCAGCTGAAGGGTCATTGCGATCACTGCATTGAGGGTCATGGCTCCTACACATCTTATAATCATGATTTGCCTAAGTTGAGGAAGTAAGCCATTGATAAACCACTGTGTAATAACATCGTCTGGTAAATTAGCATGAGCGTGGGGTAACTGTCTTAAATGTGTTCTGAAAAGGGTAGCATACTCTTGTACAGTTTGATTTGGTTTCTGTCTGTTGTTCTGTAAATACTCAAAGATCTCTGCAGGATTCTTTTTCAGCCTGAATCGCTGCAAAAAAGCGTCTCGTACTGCTTCATAAGTACGGAAATGATTAATATCGTATTCAGTAAGCCATCTTGCTGCTTCATTCACAAGTGTAGATTGAAAAACAAATGCTTTGTATGCCGGATCCGGTGGATGGTTGACGACAGCGTAACTGATTTCAAAGGTGCGTACATGAGCATCTGGATCATCTCCTGGAAATCCACTAAACTTTGTGTATGTTACTCCCGTTGGAGCCGATCTGGGTTGACCTAACTATCGTTGCGGTTGTTCGTTCATCGTGAGTGTATTATACCCTCCTTCTATATTTCTGTTTTGAGTTTCTGAACTACCGGAATTTGTTTCACCAAATGGCACACTTTCCGGTGCAATTAGCTTACTTACTATATTGCGAATTTCTGTTTCAAATAGTCTTCCTTCCTCCTTGATATCCAGATTAGGAGGACTTGCTTCCAAACGTTGTAGTTGAACGGAAGATTCAGCCGAAACTGCTGAATTGTCACCAAAAAACTGTGATTTTCTTACCGAAATTCCACCGGAAGGATTCAAAATTGTGACTGGATACGGTGTTGATTCGCCTGTGTTAATTTCCTTCCCTAAAGTGTTTCTAATCGTATCTGAATCTATTCCGAAAACTTTTAGACTAGATACCAACTGCGTCTTGGTAGGTTCCAAAATTGTTGTATTGTCGATAGTCTGCACCATAGTGATACCAGACAGTTCTAGAGATGTACTACGTTCTACCGTAATCTCACCAGAATCAGTGTTATCGTTCGTCACTTTTTTGACAACTGGGTCAATCCTAATTGCACTAGTACCTCCCAGAGTTGTTCTTAATACCCCTAACTGGTGATTCTTGGGATACTTTTCACCTGATCGAGTAATCGGCATGTAGCATTTCCGTACTAATCATATAGTATTACGAACAGAACAGTCTTGCAACAATCTGATTCTGTTGCTATTGTCTATCCAACAAAATTTAATTCGAACAAAATACAAGGCAATCTTAATGCCACATCCCCAGTAGGATCGCCAATGTTAAACGATAATACTTTCTATCCAACTTTCGGAAGAGTATTATCGGGTCCTCGGGTTCTTGGGAGTGGTAGGGGTCTATTAGATAGAGGCCCTGTACTATTTTCCCATCTAATCATTCCACATCTTATCTAATCCTTCATCAATATCCAAAATAGATTTGCGGACAATTCACAATAGTAAAAATCGTTCTTAACACGGATCAAGTGTGTCAGTTCATTGCCATACTATCGTTCTTACTATTTAAAAGTTCTAACATCAAAGTTGTGGTTATCTTCCTCGTCCTCCCAACAAAGGTAACAGAATATACCGTCTCTTATTCTATATTCTGATTATAACAGAATAAAACGTCATACACAGAACTGCAACACCACAACAGATTAATCAATGGTTCACGATACTACACTTTCCAAGTTGTCATATTCATCTTCAATCACACAATCCGTTATACCAATGGTGTATACCAGAAAATTATTATCAACAGTGTGCATACATACCGTCGAAAAAATGATATAACAGTATACTGAACGTCATCTACTGTAACACTTAATTCAGAGTACTCAAAAAGAGGTATATCCCAATATATTAATCAGATTCACTACTACAGAGAATAGTATCGCAGTTTCTTGCAGTTATCGATTAATCTTTCTTCTCAAGAAGTACTCAATGCTATGCACTTACAAAATAACAATCGTGACACAAACAACAGTTGAACTCTTGCTTTCTCTTGACATCTCTAACTCTCTATTTCTCTCGAGTAAATTCCTGTTAACTAGCAATCCAAAACGTTCTCTCTCTCTCTGTCTCACACAGTAATCTCTGCTCCCACCAGCCCAACGGAGCGGCGGATATTCTCTCTCTCTCTGTCTCACACAGTAATCTCTGCTCCCACCAGCCCAGCGGAGCGGCGGACATTCTCTCTCTCTCTCTCTCTGTCTCTTCATCCTACTTTTTATTGCTTTCGCATCCTTCATTTACCGACTCTTGCGTAATTTCCTGCATCTCCGTCATTTCAGCCAAAATTCTTGTTTGTCCTTTTTCTGTGGTTGCGGTTGTCTCGCTCCGTCGGCCTTGTAACAGATGCTATAATGAAGAATGGTACTTGGTCTTTATGTGACTTGCCTCCTAGCAAGAAGGCCATTGGCACTATGTGGGTATACAAATTAAAACGTAAACCGGATGGTAGAGTTGACAGGTATAAGGCTAGGCTTGTTGCAATGGGTTATGCACAGGAAAGAGGCATTGATTTTGATGAGACCTTTGCACCTGCATGCCGTATGACTATTTTTAGGAGCATCTGTGCACTTGCAGCTCATCATGGTTGGAATGTACATGAGTTGGACTTGGACATTAAAACAACATTTGTTGATATATTTAGGTAGTGGTATGTGTGAACACACAAGGACTGTCGGGGCACTTTTTTCCCTCTTTAGGAGGCTTTTTTTCCCCCGACTTGTATATATACCTATTTCCCTAATGGGATCCTTATCTTTGTACATTCTCTAGTAATACATTCAGTATTGTGTGTTGTGCTCCAAGCTTCTTCTTCTTCCTTGTGCTGTCTGCGTGCTTCCGCAAACATCTAACTCCAACAAGACAATGATTATCGTAAGTGTGTGTATATTGCATCTATGTATTGTACAAGTTTTTTGAATTCTTTATATAGACTTTAGAAGTGATCCATGACTTCCACAAGCAGATTTTGAATTCAAATGAAGGCGAGAAGAGTTGTTGGAGTGAATCAATTCACTTTCCTACAATCTAGTAAAAAGTGAAGATCCAATTTGATCTACTTTTAGGTGATTGATTAATTGATTGAATGCAACTCAACCACCATAAATTCGTGGAACTTTGGCTCTATCTTTCTATGTTTACATGTGTAAATCTCAAGGCTTTTAAAAGAGTAAAAGATCAATGAAAAATCTTTTAGAAAAATTCAATAAATGGGCATAAGTAAAAGAACTCTCCAATGGATATTCTTTCGACGTAATCCAAGCGATACCTTTTGATGTAGATCGAATCCACCTCAAGCATAGTGTAAGCTTGATGTTCCAATAGCTCCTCCTCAAGCTAAAGTATGCTTGAGTCTTTGTTCTCTAATAGTTTGAATACCTACCATAGCTTTGAATTTACAAAGCTTTATTCCATCAAGTGCCTTTGTGATCATATGTGCTACTTGCTTTTTAGTAGGAACAAAAGAAATGTCAATCTCCTTTTCAATAAGGTTCTTCTTGATGAAGTGGTAATGAACCTCTATTTTTTTGGTTCTTGCATGGAAAATAGGGTTTGTTCCTAGATGCATGGAACTTACATTATCTCCAAATATGTGAGGTTTCGAACTCACAAGTCCCAAATCCGTATACAATGCTTTTAACCATATTGCCTCTTGAGTTTTTATGGTCAAACCTTTGTAATATGCTTCAAATGAGGATACAACAACTGCTCGTTGCTTCTTAAAACTCCATGACACTAGCTTTTAACCTCCAAATGCTAAGTAACTACAAGTACTTCTTCTATCATCCTTAGCTCTTGCCCACTCTCCATCTCAATAGATTTTGATATCCAATTCTGAAGAGTAAGGATAGAATATACCTTCATTGATTGTACCTTTGAGATACGTAAGTACTCCCTTAGTTGCATCCATGTGTGGTCTTCTTGGAGAGTGCATGAATTGACTAAGCACTCCGACACTATATGAGATGTTTGCCCTTGTATGAGTAGCATCTATCAAGCTACCTACCACGATTTGATACTCTTTGATGTCTTCGATTTTCTCACCTTCATAAGCACTAAGTTTATCATTCATCTCCAAAGGTGTACCTGCAAGTTTTGTGTTCTCCATTTTGAACTTGAGAAGTAGAACTTGAATATATCTTCTCTGAGTCAAGTATATTCCTTCATCTGTTTATATCACTTGCATACCTAGGAAATATGTGAGCTCACCTAAGTCATTATTGTGAACTCGTCTTGCATGTATCTCTTGATCCTTTGAATGTCATTCAAATCATCACCTCTCACAATAATATCATCTACATATACACATAGATAGATCACCTCATTGTGATCCCTTTTGATGAATAGAGAAGGATCTAAGTTCCTAGCTTTGAACCCTTGATCTTTAAGTTATGTAACCAACCTATAATTCCAAGCTCTAGGAGCTTGTTTCAATCCAAACAATGATTTGTTAAGTCTACAAACATAAGATGGATGAATAAGGTTTTCAAAACATGGTGGTTGTGACATGTTTACCTCATCACTTATCCAACCATTTAAAAATGCATTTCTCACATCAAGTTGGAGGAGTCTCCAACTCCTTGCAACAACTACACCTATCAATGTTCTGATTTTAGTCACCTTTGCAACTGGTCAGAATGATTCCTCATAGTTTTTACCATGAGTTTGTGAGCATCCTTTGGCAACTTATCTTGCCTTGTACTTGCAAAGTAACCCAACTGAATTTCTTTTGACTTTATATACCCATCAGCAACCTATTACCTTTTGATTTGGTGATGTTGGAACCGAATTCCAAGTGTCCATCTTCTTCAATGCATCTATTTCTTCTTTCATGGCTTTTTCCCAATTAGGGTTTCCCTTTGCCTCTTCATAGGTTGAGGGTTCTTCTGAAATAGAGTCTTTTGCCACATAGATCAAATGCTTTGTAACAAATGTGGAATCATATCCATACCTTTGTGGTTGTTTCTTCTCTCTTGTTGATCTTCTAGCTGCTTGTTTGGAGCATTCTCCAACCTCTTGCATCATTGATTTTCCTCTTGACTTCCATAGATTGTAATCCTTTTCTCTTTCATCTTGGTCATCCACTCTATCACTTCTTGGATCCTCGACGTGTGTATCATGCTTGCTTCCTAATTGATGAGAATCAGCATCAAGATCATGTGGTAGAGTTACCTTTTGTTTGTCTTCATCATACCAAGACCTGCGTTCTTCGAAAACAATGTCTCTAGTTGTAGTGAATTGCTTAGTTGAGGAATTATAGAACCTATAGCCCATATGAGTTGAATCATATCCAATAAACACTACTTTTGTTGCCCTTTCATCTAGCTTACCTCTTATTTGTGATGGTATATGAACATAAGCTAAAGAACCAAACAGCTTGCAATGTCCATGACTATGTTTTCTTCCATACCATGCTCCATAAGGAGTCATACCCAAACTGATTAAGATGGTAGTCTATTCACAAGGTACACAGTAGTCGAAATAGCTTCTACCTATACATAATTGGTTCAAGCTGCGCTTCAGAAAGTTTCCCTATTGATTAAGGTTGCGGGACTGGCCTTTGGAACGCCATCTCAAGCTTCAACATGAATCATGGAATCTCCTGCACACGTACTCATTCTTTTAACTTTGGTAGATTTTTAGAACCTAACACCTATCTGTGTATTCCTTATGAATAGGTAATAGAACCCAACAACTCTGTGTCTATTTTACAAATTAAAATCAATATTCTCTCTCAAAGAGGGATCTACATGTCGGCACTATAGTTTCGTACTCAAAAAAGAATTGAATTATCTCCACATGACAAGCACTTTATAGAGAATGTGCTAGATGTAATACTTACACATGTTTTGGGCCCTAAAAAGACCATACCCATGGGAGGTTGTAGGTTTTATGTGACTTTCATTGATGACCTTACAGGAAAAGTATGGATATACTTCATGAAGGAGAAGAGTGAGGTGTTTAATTAGTTCTAGCGTCTCAAGGCTAGGGTGGAAAATGCAATAGGGAATTATATTCAATTATTATGGCTTGATGGACAAAGTGAATACATATCAAAATAATTCAACGTTTTTTTCTTAAGTTATAGAGTTTGAAGTATTTATAAATGCTCAAGAAAGTCAATGGAACTTACATTGTACCTCCTGATTTAAGAGAATCTTTTCAGTTATATATTTGAGTGATTGAGCATTTGAGAAAATAGTTTTTTCAGAGCTTTATATCTCTCATCTGAAAGTAAAGTCTTCATATGCTGATTGAAAGAAATTAAGAATCTCATGTTCACTATGTATCTGATGTGAGGGCAGTAATATCTGCAAATTATGTGTTTTTTGCTTCATTTCTACTTGAACATTTCCATAAAATCGACATTATCATAGATTTAATATATCTATATGTACACGATTGAATTTTTCCTTGCTATAACTAATGATATCGATGTCCAAATTTACAAGGATATTACAAAAAGAATTTGATCATAGTGAAAGTTTCTTCATATTCATTAATTCACTAATTCACTAATACAAGAATATTGGTTTTTGGATGCTAGTTTGCACTGATTCAAAGGGTACACGTGGGAGCAACCACGATTTGAAATGCGTTTTGAAATTACAAAATTAGAGTTCGAAATCAACATGAAGACTAAGGTTTGATGCTGATTAAAAAGGTAGGATGTGCATGGTATATTAAAAACGGCTGCATAAGGAAGGTTTTTAAGTTCAAAAATAAGCTTACAAATCATGAAAGAACTAAAGACTCAAATAGAAACCATGACAAGGGCAGCTATCAATCTTGGAAATTAATGGTTTCCCTATTGTTGAAAATGTAGAGGAATTTTGTGTCGTACCAAGTGGAAAGGATCGAAAGTGAAATTATCCTAATAAAACAAGAGAACAAAAAAATAAAAAAAGATAGATTTTTGAATGATGGACACAAGAAACAGATATATGTACTATCACAAAACATACGTAGTTCAATCAATACCGATAATATGGTAGAGAGGTTTGGTTAGACCTTGAAATAGTGTATTCTTAAGAACTAGAGCTTAGAATTATTGTACAGAAAATTACCTTCATAATCTTACGAGCGATGAGAACACTTCCACAAGAAATGTTATTTATTGTAGTCTACATGTTTTGGGTGCATTTAACTTCCATGTTGTTAGTGGTGCTACAAGTGGAGGAATCCTACATAGACACAATGGAAGTACTTGAAGAGAGCATGAGCAAGGCCCAAGAGAGGCCAATAATTAATGTCTTCGAAAATTCAGTGCTTTTAAAGATTACGAATATCATCTAAACTTTCATGAGTGATTTTTATCACTACCGTTATAATATAAATCCCCAATTTCTTAAACTAGAGCATCGTTTCTTTCAAGCCAAAGATTCCTCTGGCTTGAGGAGGTTAGGTAGAATCCATATATCAAATTTCATGATTTTTAGAGTTCATTAAATGGATAAAAAGTAGTTTAAAACTTAATGTTTACTTATGCCAAACACTAGGTGTGAAGCGGGTGAAAGGTTCTAGAAAACTAAAATAGCTAGAGAGCTCATTATAGGGTTTAGATGCTTGAAGATGTGAGCATTGTAAGAAGTTCTTTTGTATTGAGAGCTCTTGAATAGAACTGATCTTCTTTCCATTGTATCTTCTCTTGTCTCTACATTGTGTGTATGTGCATGTGTGTGCATCTAGTGTACTCATTTTCACCTCTAGCACATCACTCATTCACAATGCTCACATATTCATTACATCTCCATGGATTGACAATTAAGGAGGTAAAGCTCGTTGACATGCTACTCATTCTTTTCTAGAGTGACACTGAATTCAGTACCATTGTTGGGGAGTGTGCTCAAGCATGAACATGTAATGGTAACAGTGTTGAAAGATGAATGTTGGAAAGTAATTTGGTAGATTTTTGTTAGCTTTTGCATTAATTTTAATATTTTTTTTTGTTTCATTATCACCTAGTCTACCTTCGTTCTCCACCGTGACACTTCATCTTCTTTTCCAAGAATTTTAGTTTTTTGCCATACTACCCACTTTCCCACATTTCTACTGCGTGTACCTTAAAGTTCAAATCTAGGTACGCTGGTAGTCAAGTACGCTGCATGTCTTACAGACATGCAGAGTACGCATTGACTCACTCTCTTGATTCGAATGTTCTCCTCCCTTTGGAATTGCAAATAACTCTCCAGGAGATGATCCTTGCAATTTGCTTCTGCTTTCTTGTGGGTAAGTAAGGACTAACGTTTTGGGCATTGCAACACGAGCAACATGTGCAATACAATGCAACGTATACAATACATATGATGTTGTCCAGACTGCTAAGATTCCAACTCGATGCTTGTTGTGAGGTCTACGTGGAAGGGGTTATGAATGGATGACTGCCTAAGTCGCATAGAGAGAGGCACGGCACACAATACTTGTTCTCTCCTAATGCGAAATCGGCATGTGATTTATACGGCAAGTGGTTTTGGGCCATAGTCTTTTTATTCTAGTCTTTTTGAGGGCGCACGTAGATTCAACATTCTTTGTTGTTAAACAGATGTTTTGCATTATCATTTGTTTTCCTGTAACTTCGTACATCAACTTTGGACATGACTTCGAACAGCTGCCTATAAGCCTGGCCGAAGGGTAGCGAGCATGAAAACCGCTTCCACCATGTTCGGCTTTCACATAAAAAGCATCTCGTTTCGTTCATCACAGTCCTTTTTCCAAGGCTTGCTGACATGTGCATTGTTTGAAATGGTGTAGTTGACTTCACTTGCACGATCGGTCATGTGGCATCAAATCAATTTGTACTGTATAAAACCACTGTAACGGTAGATTCATATTATACTTCTGGTGTCATTAACAGTAAAAATTTGTAGATCTTTAGATCGTTGTACTGTGGTTGATTAACATGGCCTTGAATAGTCAGCAGACCATGCGATGAGTTATGTATCTACTAACAAGTTATCATGCATAACAATGCATACATTCACACATAGATGCACTCATGTACATTCATGATAATGCATATTAACCATGCATACATACATTCTAACATAAAAAACAAACACTCAACTCATGCTAATCCAATCACTTAGATGATTTTCTTTTATATGCATACAATAGCTCAATTACATGATCATACATAAAATCATATGCTAACACTCACTGCAATGCACACATATGCACATGCTAAAACTAATGCAATTACATGCCTATGCATATGTTTTATTAACACATACAAGTATGTATCTAATTATACAATACCAATCTCATAAATATCTTAATAAACCTACTTATCTCTAATTAAAATACTCTAGTAATATGTCTAAACAGATATAATTAGTTTAATAATGCAATATTAACTAACTAATTAAATATAATTATCTTTAAGTTAGATTAATTAACTCTAATTAACTCTAATTAACTCTAACTAACTAATTAACTAATTATCGAATTAATTAACTCTTTCTCTCTTCCCGTCTTCTCTCTCTCCCTATCTCTCTCTCTATTTCTCTTTCTTTCTCTCTCTCTCTCTTTCTCTCTGCGCGCGCGCTGCGTCTGCAGCCGCCGTGGAGGGGAAGGGAGAGGCTTTTCTCTCTCTCTCTCTCTATTTCTCTCTCTCTCTCTCTCTCTCTTTCTCTATCTTCTCTCTCTCCCTATCTCTCTCTCTATTTCTCTTTCTTTCTCTCTCTCTCTCTCTTTCTCTCTGCGCACGCGCTGCGTCTGCAGCCGCCGTGGAGGGGAAGGGAGAGGCTTTTCTCTCTCTCTCTCTCTCTCTCTCTCTCTCTCTCTCTCTCTATTTCTCTTTCTTCTCTCTCTCCCTCTGTCTTCTCTCTCTCCCTATCTCTCTCTCTATTTCTCTTTCTCTCTCTCTCTCTCTCTTTCTCTCTGTGCGGGCGCTGCTTCTGCAGCTGCCGTGGAGGGGAAGGGAGAGAACCTCTCTCTCACACACACATATATCACATACACACACATATATCACATACACACACTTCACACATAACACAAACACATATATCACATACACACACATATATCACATACACACACTTCACACACACACATCATACACACACATCACACACACACATATATCACATACACACACTTCACACACACACATCATACACACACATCACACACACACATATATCACCTACACACACATATATCACATACACACACTTCACACATAACACAAACACATATATCACATACACACACGTCACACACACACACATACATACACACATCACATACACACATATATCATATAACACATACACGCACATACACATACACGCACATACACACACACTACTGCAGGAACTCAGACCAAGCCACGGAATAGGCATGGTCATGCTTTCGGCCGGACAATCATTCATGCAGCAGCATGAGGCATATCAAGATCATCGTACACAGCAGGACATGACGGCTCAATATCCCGAGCATGAGGAGGGTCTAATGAGAAAGAAGGAAAAACAGAAGAAAGTAAAGAGCAGGAGACAGTACCTGCAAAAAACATTAGGAGAAACTTGAGCTCAACACACATTTAAATACATACACAAGTCCTTCCTAATCCACTCTTTTGGTTTTAACTTTTAATCTACAACCACACTTTAATCTCCTTACTTTCACCACACTTTAAATTGACTTTATTTACACAACTCACTTACTCCATTCTTTTAACCATTTTCATATACACCATTCATTTAAAGTTTCTCTTTAACTTCCTTTAATTGCATCATTTATTCCAACCACTCTTTCAATCACTTTAGTTACACATCTTCTATAAACCATTCTTTTTCCTAGTACTCATATAGACCACTAGTTATTTATCCAATTAATTTACCATTTTAATTTAATTAGCCTATATTTCTTATTTAAATAAATCATTTAATTTAAGCTTAGTGTAAGGGTTTAATTAATTAGAACCTTAATATTTAAATGCACACATATGATTAAAGTAATTATTAATAGCATAGTTTAATTTTTAATACATAAATATTTAATGTATAGATTAATGTATTTGAATAACAACTATTCTAGCCCTTGAGACATACTAAAATCCTAGAAAACCTATTAAAACCCTTCAGAAACCCATGAAAACCCTTTAAAACTCTTCTGAACCCTATCATTAATCCATTAATACTTAAATAAACCCTAGCATTAACCCATTAGGATCTTTTGAGACCCTTTGGATTAACCCAACTGGCATAAAATCATATCAACTTATGAAATCCTAGGGTTAAATACCCATGATTCTTGAATGTATGAATAGAACAACTCATTAAATGTGAAATTAGAGTAAACCCTAATATAAACATGGATTCTTTATCATTTCTTGTACCTGCAAACATTTTCAAAAGTAGTCAATTCCAATCAACACAACTGATCAACAGTGAAATAAAAGGTTAGAGTTCACCAATAAAGTTATTTTCATTTTCTCTGGTCATCAATTGGAAAGTTGAAAACTTTCTGACAACGTGTCGGCACTATAGTTTCGTACTCAAAAAAGAATTGAATTATCTCCACATGACAAGCACTTTATAGAGAATGTGCTAGATATAATACATACACATGTTTTGGGCCCTAAAAAGACCATACCCATGGGAGGTTGTAGGTTTTATGTGACTTTCATTGATGACCTTACAGGAAAAGTATGGGTATACTTCATGAAGGAGAAGAGTGAGGTGTTTAATTAGTTCTAGCGTCTCAAGGCTAGGGTGGAAAATGCAATAGAGAATTATATTCAATTATTATGGTTTGATGGACAAAGTGAATACATATAAAAATAATTCAACGTTTTTTTTTTAAGTTATAGAGTTTGAAGTATTTATAAATGCTCAAGAAAGTCAATGGAACTTACATTGTACCTCCTCATTTAAGAGAATCTTTTCAGTTATATCTTTGAGTGAGTGAGCATTTGAGAAAATAGTTTTTTCTGAGCTTTATATCTCTCATCGGGAACTAAAGTCTTCATATGCTGATTGAAAGAAATTGAGAATCTCATGTTCACTATGTATCTGATGTGAGGGCAATAATATCTGCAAATTATGTGTTTTTTGCTTCATTTCTACTTGAACATTTCCATAAAATCGACATTATCATAGATTTAATATATCTATATGTACACGATTGAATTTTCCTTGCTATAACTAATGATGTAGATGTCCAAATTTATAAAGCTTTTACAGAAAGTATTTGATCATAGTGTAAGTTTCTTCATATTCATTAATTCACTAATTCACTAGTCTTAAGAAGATAGAAGAGAAAGAAGGGGAGAGCTCTCAGATGACTTGGGCTGTAGCTTAAGGGAGTGCTCTGTTCCATTACACG
>CM035415.1:131544999-131547499 GCA_020310875.1 Ceratopteris richardii
ATAGGTGTTCTCTTCCAGAAGATGCACCTCCTTGTCAACATTGTCCAGAGGCCAAGGATCATTATACCAAAGATTGCCCAAGAGGTCGTCCTGCTCCAATTCACATGATTGCAGTCTCCCCACCAGTAGAAGGTATGACTACTCAATCCTATGCTGTTTCATCCTCTGCTATGCCCATGATGACCAGAGCTAGGCAAGCAGCAGCAAACCTTAGGGGGGAACAACAAGGAATTCAGGATAAAGAGGAAGAAAAGAAGTCTGGATGGAAGGACCAAGTGGAAATTGAAGGAGCTTATGAAGAAATGACTACTTCTCTAAGGGGCCAACCAACAAGTCTACAAGAAAATACTCAGGAGGTAAACATTGAACAGATCTTGAAAGGTATTCATCACAAGATTAGTCTCTATGAACTTATAAGGATGGATTCACAAATAAGAAGTGATTTATTAAAGATTATACACTCTGCTCACTTGGTCCAATCACCTAGTATAGATGGTTTCATGGTTGATTTTCCTCCTGCACCCTTAGCAGACTACCAAAGTTCGAGATTATCAGTTTGTATAAAGGATGAAGCTCTTACAGGTGTGATCATAGATGGAGGCTCTGGTATCAATTTGATGCCAGATTTTACAATGAAGAAGCTGAAATTGAACCCCACCAAGTTGGCACCATTCACGGTTACATTGGCAGATCAACATCGGGTTGCGCCACTTGGCATTATTGAAAAGGTATTGATGGTAGTACAGGGTTGCCACTTTGTGTTGGATTTTGTTGTTATTGCACTTCCACAAGAGACTTCCTATCCTTTGCTCCTGGGGAGACCTTGGCTGAGACAAGCAAAAGCTTTGCAAGATTGGGGGAAAAACAAACTATGGATTTCAACAAGCACCAATAGCCAACTACAATTACATTTGGAAGAGGGATTCGACTCAGGAAAAACCACTGGATATAGTGTGGATACTCAGGTAATGCCCTCTATACCCCAAGAAGATGATACATTGTTAAATTGGATGATGGGAAGTGCAGAGTGTTGCACAGTGGAGATTAATGAAATTGAGGAAGAATTTGCAGATAAGGTAATTACAGGAAAGGGCAATGAAGACCACAAGGTGTTGGAGAATGAGCAATTGCAGGAAAGCACAAGCCTTGAGGAAGCAACCTAGATAAAAGTATCAGAGGTAGAAGATTTTGAACCTAAGGGCAGAGAAGATCTTCCTTTCTCAGATATACCTCAAGGATGGATGGAAGAACATGTTGCAGAATATAAATTAAACTCCACTCCTGCATATAGTGGAGATGTTTTATCAAACAAGGCTAGTCCTGAAACATTGGTTCAAGAAGTAAATTTAGGGGATGAAGAGAACCCTCAAGTAGTCCATTTGGCATCCTGGTTGTGGCATTATCCTAATTTACTACAGAAGGTAACTTCTTTGCTTTTTACTTACAAAAGTGTCTTCGCATGGTCCTACAAAGATCTAACAGGGATACCAGAAGAGCTTGGGTTACATCGGATACCCTTAGTTGAGGGAGCCGCACCAGTAAGAAGTAGACCATATCGACTCAATCCAAAATATACTGAGGCTGTAAAAGCAGAAATTACAAAGCTAGAAGAAGCTGGTATAATTGTTCCAGTAGAACATTCCAGGTGGCTTTCTTCCATGGTTATTGTACCTAAGAAAAATAGTGGAAAAATAAGAGTATGTGTTGATTTTCGTGCTTTGAATAAAGTGACTATTCAAGATGGATTTCCTCAGCCCTTCACAGAGCAAGTGCTTGAGGAAGTAGCTGGTCACACTTTGTATAGTTTCTTGGATGGGTTTAGTGGCTACAATTAGATAGTAATTCACCCTGATGATAGGGACAAAACAGCCTTTGTCACTCCCTGGGGCACTTATGTCTATACTCGAATGGCTTTTGGTTTGAAGAATGCACCGGCTTCATTTAATAGAACGATGTATCTGATATTGGGCAAATGGTTAACAACCTTTCTACCCATTTTCATGGATGACTTTTCAGTATTTTCAGGTACAGATAGAAGGGCAGCAGTTCAAGATTTCCATGACCATTTGGAAAATCTAAAAGAAATTTTTGAGCAATGTCTCAAAACAGGTTTGAAATTGAATCCTGATAAATGTCACTTTTTGGTCACTAAGGGCACTCTTCTTGGTCACATAGTATCTGCTGAAGGCATAACTGTTGACCCTGCAAAGGTTACAGCTATTCTTTCCATGCCAATTCCACAAAGCCCAAAGGAAGTGCAAAGTTTCTTGGGCCATGCAGGGTATCACAGAAGATTCATTAGGATGTATTCAGAAATTACTAAGCCCTTGTCACGGCTTACCAGTAAAAAGATCCCTTTCTCATGGAGTGCTGAAGCCGACAAAGCATTTTGTGAACTAAAGTTGAGGCTATGTACTGCTCCACTTTTAAGTGTTCCTAATTGGTCATTGTAATTTCATGTGCATACAGATGCTAGTCTTCATGCTGTTGGTGCAGTTCT
>CM035415.1:131552499-131584999 GCA_020310875.1 Ceratopteris richardii
GATTTGAGGACCACTCAGGATATAAGGAGACAAAATTGGTGTACAATCTGTAACAACAATGGACATTCCAATGCTAATTGCCCTATTAAGGTAAGCTGTCAATTTTGTGGAAAAGATGGTCATGAAGCCAGAGATTGCTATTACCTCAAGGGTACATAGCAGAGAGGTAACCCTCAAAATTTGGATTCATATTATGCTAGTACTTCAAATACATCTAATAGAGAGGAGAATAGGCCTGCAAAGCCTAGATATAATAGACCTTTGATGTGCTATCGTTGTGGTGAGTATGGCCACATGCAAAATAGGTGTTCTCTTCCAGAAGATGCACCTCCCTGTCAACATTGTCCAGAGGCCAAGGATCATTATACTAAAGATTGCCCAAGAGGTCGTCCTGCTCTGATCCACATGATTGCGGTCTCTCCACATGAAGAAGGAAAAACCACTCAATCTTATGCCGTTTCATCCTCTGCAATGCCCATGATGACCAGAGCTAGGCAAGCAGCTGCAAACCATAGAGATGAACGACAAGGATTTCAGGATAAAGAGGAGGAAAAGAAGTCTGGATGGAAGGACCAAGTAGAAATTGAAGGAGCTTATGAAAAGGTGGCTACTACTATAAGGGACCAATCAACAAGACTGCAAGAAAACACTCCAGAGGTAAACATTGAACAGATCTTGAAAGGTATTCATCACAAGGTTAGTCTATATGAACTGATAAGGATGGATTCAAAAATAAGAAGTGAGTTATTGAAGATTATACACTCTGCTCACTTAGTCCAATCACCTAGTATAGATGGATTCATGGTTGATTTTCCCCCTGCACCCTTAGCAGACTACCAAAGTTCAAGATTATCAGTTTGTATAAAGGATGAAGCTCTTACAGGTGTGATCATAGATGGAGGCTCTGGTATCAATTTGATGCCATATTTTACCATGAAGAAGCTAAATTTGAACCCCACCAAAATGGCACCATTTACTGTTACACTAGCAGATCAACATCGGATTGCGCCTCTTGGCATTATTGAAAAGGTACGGATGATAGTACAGGGTTGCCACTTTGTGTTGGATTTTGTTGTTATTGCACTTCCATAGGAGACTTCCTATCCTTTGCTCCTGGGGAGACCTTGGCTGAGACAAGCAAAAGCTTTGCAAGATTGGGGGAAAAATAAACTATGGATTTCAACAAATACCAATAGCCAACTGCAACTACATTTGGAAGAAGGATTCGATTGAGGAAAAACCATTGGATATACTGTGGATACTCAGGTAATGCCCTCTCTACCCCAAGAAGATGATACATTGTTAAATTGGATGATGGGAAGTGCAGAGTGTTGCATAGTGGAGATCAATGAAATTGAGGAAGAAGTTGCAGATAAGGAAATTACAGAAAAGGGAAATGAAGACCACAAGGTGTTGGAGAATGAACAATTGAAGGAAAATACAAGCTTTGAGGAGGCAACCAATATAAAAGTATCAGAGAAGGAAAATTATGAACCTAAGAGCAGAGAAGATCTTCCTTTTGCAGATATACCTCAAGGATCGATGAAAGAAT
Source organism: Ceratopteris richardii (assembly GCA_020310875.1). NCBI lineage: Eukaryota > Viridiplantae > Streptophyta > Polypodiopsida > Polypodiales > Pteridaceae > Ceratopteris > Ceratopteris richardii. Next base: position 131,554,052 of record CM035415.1, read on the forward strand.
AGGTTGCAGAATATAAATTAAAATCCACTCCTGCATATAGTGGAGATGATTTCTCAAGCAAGACCAGTCCTGAAACATTGGTTCAAGAAGTAAATTTAGGGGATGAAGAGAACCCTCAAATGGTCCATTTGGCATCCTGGTTGTGGCATTATCCTTCCTTGTTACAGAAGGTAACTTCTTTGCTTTTTACTTATAAAAGTGTCTTCGCATGGTCCTACAAATATCTAACAGGGATACCAGAAGAGCTTGGGTTACATCGGATACCCTTAGTTGAGGGAGCCGTGCCTGTAAGAAGTAGACCATATCGACTCAATCCGAAGTATGCAGAGGCAGTAAAAGAAGAGATTATAAAACTAGAAGAAGCGGGTATAATTGCCCAGTAGAACATTCCAGGTGGCTCTCCTCTATGGTTATTGTGCCCAAGAAAAATAGCGGAAAAATAAGAGTATGTGTTGATTTCCGTGCTTTGAATAAAGTGACTATCCAAGATGGATTTCCTCAGCCCTTCACAGAGCAAGTACTTGAAGAGGTAGCTGGTCACACTTTGTATAGTTTCTTGGATGGTTTTAGTGGCTACAATCAGATAGTGATCCATCCGGATGATAGAGACAAAACAGCCTTTGTCACTCCCTGGGGCACTTATGTCTATACTCGAATGGCTTTTGGTTTGAAGAATGCGCTAGCTTCATTTAATAGAACGATGTATCTGATATTGGGCAAATGGTTAACAACATTTCTCCGCATATTTATGGATGACTTTTCAGTATTCTCAGGTACAGATAGAAGGGCGGCGGTTCAAGATTTCCATGACCATTTGGAAAATTTAAAAGAAATTTTTGAGCAATGTCTCAAAAGAGGTTTGAAATTGAATCCTGACAAATGTCACTTTTTGGTCACTAAGGGCACTCTTCTTGGTCACATAGTATCTGCTGAAGGTATAACTGTTGACCCTGCAAAGGTTACAGCTATTCTTTCTATGCCAATTCCACAAAGCCCAAAGGAAGTGCAAAGTTTCTTGGGCTATGCGGGGTATCACAGAAGATTCATTAGGATGTATTCAAAAATTGCTAAGCCCTTGTCAAGGCTTACCAGTAAAAAGATCCCTTTCTCATGGAGTGTTGAAGCCGACAAAGCATTTTGTGAACTAAAGTTGAGGCTATGTACTGCTCCACTTTTAAGTGTTCCTACTTGGTCATTGGAATTTCATGTGCATACAGATGCTAGTCTTCATGCTGTTGGTGCAGTTCTAGCTCAACCATCATCTCACAAAGTGGATAGACCTATCTCTTATGCAAGCAGACTACTCAACCAAGCTGAACGAAATTACAGTACAACGGAAAGGGAAGGTTTGGCTATCGTATTTGCTCTTCAGAAGTTCCGACATTATCTCCTTGGTGTACATTTCATTGTTATTTCTGATCATCAGCCCTTGAAGTATTTGATAAACAAGCCTAGAGTAGCCGGAAGGATTTGGAGATGGTTACTCCTATTCCAAGAATTTAATTTTGATATTCATATTAAGCTAGGAAAAGAGCACTACATGGCAGATCAAGTGTCCAGGACCGCAATGAGCGAAAAGGCAACAGGTATTAATGATGAACTGGTGGATAGTAATCTTTTTCTAGTAGCAATTCGGACAGATTGGTATGACGAAATTCTTCATGTTCTCACTACTGGAAAGATCCAAGAACACTTGACACCTGTAGAAAAGAGAAGATTGCTCCTGAAAACCAAAGCATATTCTCTTATAAATGGAAATTTATATAAATATTGTCAGGATGATATATTGAGAAGGTGTGTCTATCCAGAAGAGGTAAATCTTTTGCTGGAGGCTGCACACAATGAAGGACACCTAAAGGGGGAATAATTGGCTCATAGAATCATCCACAAAGGGTTATGGTGGCCTCATATTTTCAAGGATGCAATCAAGTTTGCAAAAGAATGCCACATCTGTCAGAGATGTGCTCCCACGCCAACTACATTGAACTTCCAACCATTAGTCATATCTACCGGATGGCTTCCATTTGAACGATGGGGTCTTGATTTCATAGGGCCAATTAGCCCAACTGGGCAACAAGGAGCTAAAAAGTATATTTTGATGGCCACATGCTATGCCACTAAATGGATAGAGGCTAAAGCTACTGTGGACTGCACGGCTTTAACAGTAGCTAAATTTATGTATAAACGTATTTTCTCAAGATTTGGTTGCCCACTGGAAATTACTAGTGACAGGGGCACACATTTTGTAAATCAATTGCTCCAGTTTATATTTGACAAGTACAAAATCTTCCATAAAAAGTCTTGTGCCTATTACCAAAGGGCAAATGGCCAAGCAGAGAGTTCCAATAAGATTTTGATCGGACTACTTCGCAAATTATCTTTTGATCATCAAAGCTCTTGGCCACTAGCACTAAAAGGTGCAATTTGGGCTTTCAGAACCACGAATAGGGGAACCACAGGCGAGACTCCATTTCGCTTAGTTTATGGGAAAGAGGCATTGGCACCATTTGAGTTTATCATCAGAAAAGAAATAGGAATCAAAACCATTGGAATTGAACCTCCCATTCAGAGATTGGTGGCATTAGAAGAATACAGAGAAGGAGCAATGCAAAAACTTCAAGTAACACAAGAAGAGCGCAAGAGATTGCATGACAGGTATCTGAGATCTAATGAAGTTCAGGAAGGTTCTATGGTTTTAGTGCATCAGGTTCCACCAATTCCAATTAAAATGGCACCCAAATGGATAGGACCTTATAAGGTAACCAAAGTATTGCCACAGGGCGCAGTGCATCTGGAAGATCTGCAGGGTAAAAGGATTCCCCTGGTCAATATCTCCAGGGTAAAAGAGTATCTGAATTAGGTCAAAATGGAAGCATTCCACCCCTTGTAGATACCATATTTTTTTTATAGTAATTGCAGAATAACTAGATCTCATTGAAATAAGTAAAATAAGGGAGAAATTGCACCAGGGACGGTGCAAAAGCTTGATGAGGGGGTCTGTAGTGCCCCTTCTATGTTCCCTCTCCATCTCTTTGAGACATGAGGCAGTGGGCTCCAAGCACAGGGGTCAGAACCCACTAGTCTTAAGAAGATAGAAGAGAAAGAAGGGGAGAGCTCTCAGATGACTTGGGCTGTAGCTTCAGGGAGTGCTCTGTTCCATTACACGGTCATGCTTGAGTTCTGCATCGTCGCTTGATTTGTTTTACTCTCTCCCTTTCCCCCTCTCTCGGTCCTTCTCTTTTTCTCTTTCTCTCTCTTTCCCTCTCTCCTCCTCCTCTCTCTCTTTTCCCTTCTCTCGGTCCCTCTCCCCCTTCTCCCTTTTTTCTTTCTTTCTTTCTCTCTCTCTCTCTCTCTCTCTCTCTCTCTCTCTCTCTTCCCCCTCCCGCTGCGCCCACCCTCCCGCGCCCCCGCCCACCCTCCCTTCCTCCCTCCCTCCCTCCCTCCCTCCCTCCCTCCCTCCCTCCCTCTTTCTCTCTCTCTTTCTCTCTCTCTCCCCCCGTTCCCCCCCGTGACCCCCGGCCCCACCACCATTTCCCCCCGCAACCCCCCGCCCCCCCCACCCACACCCCTCGCGAGTCCCCCCCACCCCCCGCCCACCCGCCCCCCCACCATTCCCCCCCACCATTCCCCCCCACGACCCCCCGCCCCCCCCACCCACACCCCCCGCGATCCCCCCCGCCCACCCTCCCTCCCACCCTCCCTCCCTCCCTCCCTCTCTCTCTCTCTCCACCCCCGCTATTCCCCCCCGCGACCCCCCGCCCCCCCACCATTTCCCCCCGCAACCCCCCGCCCCCCGCCACCCACACCCCCCGCGAGTCCCCCCCACCCCCCCGCCAACCCTCCCTCCCACCCTCCCTCCCCCTCTCTCTCTCTCTCTCTCTCTCTCTCTCTCTCTCTCTCTCTCTCTCTTTCTTCCCCCTCCCGCTGCGCCCACCCTCCCACCCACCCTCCCTCCCTCCCTCCCTCTCTCTCTCTCTCCACCCCCCCCATTCCCCCCGCGACCCCCCCGCCCCCCACCATTTCCCCCCGCAACCCCCCGCTTCCCCCCCACCCACACCCACCACGAGTTCCCCCCAACCCCCCGCCCACCCTCCCTCCCACCCTCCCTCCCTCCCTCCCTCTCTCTCTCTCACCCCGCTCCCCCCCGCGACCCCCCGCCCCCCCACCATTTCCCCTCGCAACCCCCCGCCCCCCCCCCACCCACACCCCCCGCGAGTCCCCCCCACCCCCCCGCCCTCCCTCCCTCCCTCCCTCCCTCTCTCTCTCTCTCCACCCCCCTCCCCCCCACCCCCCCACCCACCCTCCCTCCCTCCCTCCCTCCCTCTCTCTCTCTCTCCACCCCCCATTCCCCCCCGCGACCCCCCGCCCCCATCATTTCCCCCGGCAATCCCCGCCCCCCCCACCCACACCCCCCGCGAGTCCCCCCCCACCCCCCGCCCTCCCTCCCTCCCTCTCTCCCTCTCTCTCTCTCTCTCTCTCTCTCTCTCTCTCTCTCTCTCTCTCTCTCTCTCTCTCTCTCTCTCTCTCCACCCCCCTTCCCCCCGCGACCCCCCGCCCCCCCCACCTTTTCCCCCGCAACCCCCCGCCCCCCCCACCCACACCCCCGGCGAGTCCCCCCCACCCCACGCCCACCCTCCTTCCCACTCTCCCTCCCTCCCTTCCTCTCTCTCTCTCTCCACCCCCCCCCATTCCCCCCCGTGACCCCCCGCCCCCCACCATTTCCCCCCGCAATCCCCCGCCCACACCCCCCGCAAGCTTCTCCCTCCCCCTCCCCCGCAGCCTCTCCCTCCCCCTCCCTTGTAGCCACCACCTCACCCCCCCTTTTAACCCTCCCCCTCACACACCCATACATATACACACACACCCACACAATCACACACACCCATACGTACACACACACCCACACATACACACCCACACACAGACACCCACACACACAGCACATGCACATATGCACACACACACACACACCCACATGCGCACATTCACACACATACATGCACAAATAATCACTCACACATACATACACCTATACTCACTCTCTCACACACACACAAGGTGAACAGCCTCTGGTCGATAGAAGTGCAGAAAGGTTCCATGTGAACAGCAATTGGACATGGGTTGGTCGATCCTAAGAGATGGGACAGTCCTGTGTCAAAACGATCACGCCCGGTGTACTCATAACCGCATCAGGTCTCCAAGGGCTATGATCCTGTGAGAAGGGAGGGAATCTTTCCAGAGTCTGTTACCTACACCTGCATCTTGAAGGCCTGTGCTATTTCAAAGAGAACTGATAAGGAAAAGCAAATCCATGAAGGATTGAACAAGGGCATGGAGCCCTACTGCAAATACCTCAAGGTGTTAAAAGTGAAAGTGGATAAAAAAATGTCACCGCCTACCATTCAGGGCGACTACCTAATTTTGTGAATCCAATTCAAATCAAGAGGAATATTTGACCTACTCCCTAATTTTGTGAAATCAACCAGCGTGTGATCAGTGGACGTGAAGCAAGGCTCTCTTGGCCTATTGGGGCCTATAAAAACAATGGATTTGTGCTCATTAGGTGACACACAAAAAATTTTGGTGGGTACATCAGTTCGGTTACACTGTACGTACGTGCAGAAGTCCTCTCTTGCCCTTGGTGGTTTCAAGCCTATTGTAGGAGCTACTCTGTAGTGTGGATACAGAGGGTAGGCTTCTCAGTGGAGGGCTATGAGCACTATAGTGTAAGAGAGTGCCTTAGATTTCTTTCTTTTATGTGAATCAGTCTTGGTGTTAAGCTCTATTCTCTTGAGCAATTCCTTCACCATTTGTATTGATTTCTGTTTATCTGCTTAGAGTGCCACGAAGCTCTCAGAATTAGTTTTTGAGCATTTCCTTGACAAATCTTGCAATCATCTAAATCGAATCAAGAAGTGTATGGTCTTCCTTGGTCAATTGTTGTTCATATTTTCTGAAGTATGTACCACTCTGTGCAATCATTGTTGTCTGCCTGCTCACAGAAATGTTAAAGGGTATACTTCCCTAAAGAGAACCCCCCTTGAGATGGTGACGTACTAGATGTGATTAATCTTCATTCTCTACTTTGTTAAAAGTGGATACCCCAGTACCTCCTCTACAGGATGCTAGTTTGCACTGATTCAAAGGGTACACGTGAGAGCAACCACGATTTGAAATGCGTTTTGAAATTACAAAACTAGAGCTCAAATCAACATCAAGACTAAGGTTTGATGCTGATTAAAAAGGTAGGTTGTGCATGGTATATTAAAAACGCTTGCATAAGGAAGGTGTTTAAGTTCAAAAATAAGCTTACAAATCATGAAAGAACTAAAGACTCAAATAGAATCCATGACAAGGACAGCAATCAATCTTGGAAATTAATGGTTTCCCTATTGTTGAAAAGGTAGAGGAATTTTGTGTCGTACCAAGTGGAAACGATCGAGAGTGAAATTATCCTTATAAAACAAGAGAACAAAAAAATAAAAAAAGATAGATTTTTGAATGATTGACACAAGAAACAGATATATGTATTATCACAAAACATACGTAGTTCAATCAATACCGATAATATGGTAGAGAGGTTTGGTAAGACCTTGAAATGGTGTATTCTTAAGAACTAGAGGTTAGAATTATTGTACAGAAAATTACCTTCATAATCTTACGAACGATGAGAACACTTCCACAAGAAATGTTATTTATTGTAGTCTACATGTTTTGGGTGCGTTTAACTTCTATGTTGTTAGTGGTGCTACAAGTGGAGGAATCCTACATTGACACAATGGAAGTACTTGAAGAGAGCATGAGCAAGGCCCAAGAGAGGCCAAGTATTAATGCCTTCGAAAATTCAGTGCTTTTAAAGATTACGAATATCATCTAAACTTTCATGAGTGATTTTTATCACTACCGTTATAATATAAATCCCCAATTTCTAAAATTAGAGCATCGTTTCTTTCAAGCCAAAGATTCCTATGGCTTGAGGACGTTAGGTAGAAACCATATACCAAATTTCATGATTTTTAGAGTTCATTAGATGGATAAAAAGTAGTTTAAAACTTAATGTTTAATTATGCCAAACACTAGGCGTGAAGCGGGTGAAAGGTTCTAGAAAACTAAAATAGCTAGAGAGCTCATTATAGGGTTTAGATGCTTTAAGATGTGAGCAGTGTAAGAAGTTCTTTTGTATTGAGAACTCTTGAATAGAACCGATCTTCCTTCCATTGTATCTTCTCTTGTCTCTACATTGTGTGTATGTGCATGTGTGTGCATCTAGTGTACTCATTTTCACCTCTAGCACATCAGTCATTCAGAATGCTCATATATTCATTACATCTCCATGGATGGACAATTAAGGAAGTAAAGCTCGTTGACATGCTACTCATTCTTTTCTAGAGTGACACTAAATTCAGCACCATTGTTGAGGAGTGTGATCAAGCATGAACATGTAATGGTAACAGTGTTGAAAGATGAATGTTGGAAAGTAATTTGGTAGATTTTTGTTAGATTTTGCATTAATTTTAATATTTTTCTTGTTTCATTATCACCTACTCTACCTTCGTTCTCCACACTGACACTTCATATTCTTTTCCAAAACTTTTAGTTTTTTGCCATACTACCCACTTTCCCACATTCCTACTGCGCGTACCTTAAAGTTCAAATGTACGTACGCTGGTAGTCAAGTACGCTGCGTGTCGAACAGATATACAGAGTACGCATTGACTCACTCTCTTGATTCGAATGTTTTCCTCCCTTTGGAATTGCAAATAACTCTCCAGGAGATGATCCTCGCAATTTGCTTCTGCTTTCTTGTGGGTAAGTAAGGACTAACGTTTTGGGCATTGCAACACGAGCAACATGTGCAATACAATGCAACATATACAATACATATGATGTCCAAACTGCAATGCAGACCGCTAAGATTCCAACTCGATGCTTGTTGTGAGGTCTACGTGGAAGGGGTTATGAATGGATGACTGCCTAAGTTGCATAGAGAGACGCACGGCACACAATACTTGTTCTCTCCTAATGCGAAATCGGCATGTGATTTAAACGGAAACTGGTTTTGGGCCATAGTCCTTTTTATTCTAGTCTTTTTGAGGGCGCACGTAGATTCAAGATTCTTTGTTGTTCAACAGATGTTTTGCATTATCATTTGTTTTCCTGTAACTTCGTACATCAACTTTGGACGTGACTTCGAACAGCGGCCTATAAGCCTGGCCGAATGTTAGCGAGCATCAAAACCGCTTCCACCATGTTCGGCTTTCACTTAAAAAGCATCTCGTTTCGTTCATCACAGTCCTTTTTCCAAGGCTTGCTGACATGTGCATTGTTTGAAATGGTGTAGTTGACTTCACTTGCACGATCGGTCATGTGGCATCAAATCAATTTGTACTGTATAAAAGCACTGTAATGGTAGATTCATATTATATTTCTGGTGTCATTAACAGTAAAAATTTGTAGATCTTTAGATCGTTGTACTGTGGTTGATTAACATGGCCTTGAATACTCAGCAGACCATGCGATGAGTTGTGTATGCAATGCCCATGTGCGCTCACCCATAGTGTATATTCTCCTGCCTCCGCACGTTGAGTGTATGAGATTGTTCTCACAAAGGAGCAGTAGAAGAAATTCGTATATATATATATATATATATATATATATATATATATATATATATATATATATATATATATATATATATATATATATATATATATATATATATTCGTTCAAGTTGCGCTTCAGATAGTTTCCCTATTGATTAAGGTTGCGGAACTGGCCTTTGGAACGCCATCTCAAGCTTCAACAATATGAATCATGGAATCTCCTGCGCACGTACTCATTCTTTTAACTTCAATAGATTTTTACAACCCAACACCTCTGTGTGTATTCCTTATGAATAGGTAATAGAACTCAACACCTCTGTGTGTATTTTACAATCTAAAATCAATAGGCAGTCTTGGAATGGTTTATATCAGACCTACTCACTAAACAAAAGGTCTCAACACAATCCAGCACATGCTTAGCTGAATTAGCATCAGCTTTGGTCACCAAGTTAGTGTCATGTGCAAAAGCTTGAAGACAAAGTTTCCTATCAGTACCAGGGATATCAATTCCTTCAATCCTTTTATTATTTAGGGAATCCTTAATAATCCACCATAGGGCATCACTAGTAATGGCAAAGACCACAGGGGAAAGGGGGCAACCTTATCTAATGGACCTCCTCAACCTAATGTGGTTAGAGAGGACACCATTCATGGAAACCCTAGAGTAGGCATTCCCAAATAGGGTGCTAACAGCTCTAATAAAGTGCTTGCCAGCACCACCATCATGAAGAGGTTGGAGGAAAAAGTCCCTCTGAATCCTCTCATAAGCTTTATAAAAATCAATTTAGAAGCAGTAGTAATGTTGGTTAGACTCAAGGACATCGTCAAAGCCTTCCCAAAGGGCTATAATGGCATCAAGAATGAATCTTCCCCTAAAAAAAACCCTTTTGCTCAGGAAGAATGATGTCTTTCATGATGGGGCTGAGACGTGTAGCCAAAGTACCAAAAAATATTTTGTAGCTTGTGTTTAAGCAGGTGATAGGTCTCTAGTTATTAAGATTTTCATTAGAGCCTTTTCTATGGATCAATTTGATAACCTAGTGTTGATTTTAGTAGAAAGAGTGCCTTTGCTAACCGATTCTTTCCATATCGAGAGAATGAAGGGAGTCAGGAACTCACCAAGAGCACTGAAAAAATCATTGGATAAGTGATCAAGATCAGGACACTTGCAGGCTTTCAATTTATGGATGGTTTCTTTAATCTCACATGCAGTGAGGGGTAGGTCCAACAAGGCAACCAAGCTAGAGGAAATATAAATTTTTTTCCTTTTGAGAGCAATGAAAGCTTTGTATCTAAAAAGATCTTGAACATCTTTGACAGCTTTGGGCTAAGCTATTGATGGGTTGGCCATGGTAGTAAAGTGGTCATGGGAAAAAAATACACAATAATTCATTTTTACAAAGAGTTCTTAGTAAAATGGAAGGAAGAAATTGAGGAAAAATATATTTGGGAAAAATCTCCACAATCTAGCAAAGGTCTCCTACTATCTAGCCTTAAGTTAGTAACAAAATGAATGAATGAATAAGGAAAGACATGAGACTCAAGGTAATCCCTATAGAGTTACATATAGCTATCTGTTTTACAATGAAAATATTATCCAAGGGAGAAAGAATATTATAGAGCAAGCGTATGATCTAAGTGTTTGATTGGTTCATACAAATTTGAATTCCGAGATTGTTTAGTAACTTAATTATTGGATGAAGGAATTGGAGGCTAGACTTAAGCAAGAGATCTGATGCTCGTTAAGATAGGAAATCCACCTTCCTTCGTGGGTACGTCCTAAGGGGGGCAGTGGGGGGGGGGGGGAGCAGCAAGGATGTCCTGGGTGCAAGTCCTCCAAATGGGAAGGTTCTTCCAAAGAGCTCCATGATTAAGAACATTATACACCATTCTTTCTAGCTAGAACCTTTCCAAATAAAGGGTGTTGCAGAATCATTCCACAAAAGAGTGATGTCAAATGATTCTTAAAAGGATGGTTCTCAAATGATTCTTCTAAAAAAGAGGTTCTCACATAAGCTTTCCCTATTAAAGAATGGCATAGATTCAAATTTGTTGAGTCCTCAGTAGCTATATATACAAGGCTTGGTTGGGAGGAGCATACACTTTTATTTGAGTCATGACTAGGTGGAAAATCTATTGGGGGGAGAGAGAGAGAGAGAGAGCAAATAGAGAGAGATAATTTTTCTCTAATCACATAATGATGCTACACACACATATATATATATATATATATATATATGTGTGTGTGTATATATATACATACATACATACATTGGAATGGATGACGAGGGAAAGAGAGAGAGAGTGAGGAAGAGAGAGAAATATATATAAAGAGAGAGAGGTGGTAAAGATAAAAAAGAAGAAAGGAAACATCATAAGATAGAAAACGTAAAAAATGGGAAAGTAGGAAAAGGGAACAATGAGAGAGAGAGACAGAGAGAGAAGAAGAAGATGAAGAAGAAGAAGAAGAAGAAGAAGAAGAAAAAACTAGAGAGGGAGGGAGAGAGAGAGAGAGGGAGGGAGAGAGAGAGAGAGGGAGAGAGATAGATAGAGAGAGAGAGAGAGAGAGATAGTTATATATAGGTGGGAATAGAAGACGAATCTAAAAAACAGATAAAAAGTAGGCAAGGGAAGAGGTAGGAAAGGAAATAATACATTCAAATAAAATAAACAATCATAAAAAAGGAAAATGTGTACGTTGTTTTGTACTTTAATGTATAATTATTGTATACTTATGTTTTTTTTCTTAATTCAATTATAGAGTTTCCATTTGATGCGAAGATTGTTAAGTTGATTTGTAGAGAATGCTAAAGCAAAGGGTGAAGTAAAAGAAAGGAGACACGATGAGACTTTTTTTGAGGAATGAATGGTGAACTGAGAATGATTCATTTGTTTTAAACACACCTTGATGTGTCCTTTGTTCTTGATTCTCTTTGTAGATACTTTTGGTTCATTTGTGTTCTCGATCGAAAAAATTTAAGATCACTCATGTATCTCAGTTCCTATATAACTTTTATATTTATTTGTATTAGCTTATATAGAAGAATCAATTCTGTATTTGATGATATGACTATACTTATGTAACAATATTCTTGTTTGTATATGATTCAATAGTTCATACATTGCATTCAAATACATGATGGGTTTTGAGTTATTTCCTTGTGTTCGTAAAGGTGTGTGTGCATTTATTTTACTAAAACACCTAGACTTAGAGTATCCATACATTGTGAGGTATGTACATCCATACAACTAGATTTTGATCTGCACAGATACACAACCTTGCCATTTTGAGAACCCATGGCCTTCGATCTACGCACATAGAGTTTCTGACATGGTGAGGATGGAGGAGAGAGATGGAATTATGTGGATAGGATGTGTACAATTTGCAAAATGGCTCATTTGGTGATCTCCTATCAATTTTCTTAGTCATCAAGTAGATGAGCGAGAAGGAAAAAAGTTCCCCCATCTCAGACCTCTAGGATTCACCAGTTATATTCATCCTTGGGATTGCTTTTGAACTGTAGCCCATGTTTGATTTTTTGAATTTTTTTGAATATATATGATCTCAAAGTTTTGACCTATCTAACGTACACATCCACAAAGCTTGTATGTAATGAACATGAAGCAACAATCTTAGTCATGGTGCTACATTGTGTGGAAAATGGATTGGAATCCAAGTGAGAGAAAGCATCTATCGTCCTTGAGTTGAATCACATGGGTAGGAATGTTCTTATGAGCATATGCCACTACATTTCTACAAATGATTGCACTTCTCTCTAGAGAGAATCCCTTAAAAATAATCTATTCTTTTCGGAAACCGTGAGGATAAGAAGGAAACCAAAACTTCTTACTTAAATCTAGTATGTCCAAAGGACTCAATAGCGTGGTCGAAGCCAACCAAGATGGGGGATAAGATGAGGACATGCGACATTTTTCCTTATATACAAATGGGTAGAATAGTCTATAATAGATTAAGCCTGCTTTGTTTATAAAACTTGTTTAGCTTTAATTCAGAGATCCATGTCCTTTCCTTAAATAATTTTTAATGTGAGCTTCTTGTTTATAGAGTTCGATACCATGCCATCAATCATTTTAATTCACGTTATGTTGAAATTGATATCCATTCAAGCATCATAAACTCAATAGCCATGTAAAGATATGATGGGCTCGTTCTCGAATCAACATATGATAAACTCAGTGTAATAGATAACCGTCGTCTAGAATCAGCTCGATGTTGATTATGGATATATCTTATGAGGGAACACATATCAATCAATAGAATTTTTAATTTAGCGTTAAACATAATCTTTCGCGGAATGATTAATTTTTTACAAAGATTTATTTTAATGTTTCAGTCTGATATCCTTTCCACGCAAACATAGTCCTTTCTGTAAAGGTGAGATTTATAGTTACTCGCCAATTTTACGTTTGGCGACGATAAAGCTTTCATTCAAGAAACCATCCAATTTTTAATATGCCCATCGTACAGAAAACTATGTTTCGAAAGTTCTGATTTTACGATTGCAGATTATGAAAGACATAAAGCGCTAGACACAGGAAAACCACATAGAACGTTCGTTGATCACTAATATAAACGAAAGCACCTATATGAACTGAGCCCATCCACTAAAGTTGAAACAATACTGTAAAGAAAAAACTTGTTTAGCTCTATTCAGAAGGGTTTTCTGTAGATCGAATAATTGTTTCCATTGGGACCTAATTACAACAAAAATTGAGTGGTTTTTTGTCTAAATTCGATAAAATGAAATTTTTTTATCAAGATACTGCTATAACTAATGATGTACATGTCCAAATTTATAAGGACTTTACAAAAAGTATCTAATCATAGTGTAAGTTTCCTCATATTCATTAATTCACTAATTCACTAATATAGGAAATTTTGTTTTTGGATGCTAGTATGCACAAACTCAAAGGGTACACGTGGGAGCAACCACTCTTTGAAATGCGTCTTGAAATTACAAAACTAGAGCTCGAAATAAACATCAGCGCTAAGGTTTGATGCTGATTAAAAAGTTAGGTTGTGCATGGTATATTAAAAACAGTTGCATAAGGAAGGTGTTTAAGCTCAAAAATAAGCTTACAAATCATGAGAGAACTAAAGACTCAAATAGAAACCATGACAAGGACAGCTATCAATCTTGGAAATTAATGGTTTCCCTATTTTTTAAAAGGTAGAGGAATTTTGTGTCGTAGCAAGTGGAAAGGGTCGAAAGTGAAATTATCTTAATCAAACAAAAGAACAAAAAAAAAAAAAAAAGATTTTCGAATGATAGACACAAGAGACAGATATATGTACTATTACGAAACATACATAGTTCAATCAATACCGATAATATGGTAGAGAGGTTTGGTAAGACCTTGAAATGGTGTATTCTTAAGAACTAGAGGTTAGAATTATTGTACAGAAAATTAGCTTCATAATCTTAGGAACGATGAGAAGACTTCCTTAAGAAATGTATTGTGGTTATTTATTGTAGTCTATATGTTTTGGGTTCATTTAACTTCCATATTGTTAGTGGTGCTACAAGTGGAGGAGTCCTACATAGACACAATGGAAGTATTTGAAGAGAGCATGAGCAAGGCCCAAGAGAGGCCAAGTATTAATGTCTTCAAAAATTCAGTGCTTTTAAAGATTACAAATATCATCTAAACTTTCATGAGTGATTTTTATCACTGCCCTTATAAATAAATCCCCAATTTTTAAAACTAGAGCATCATTTCTTTCAAGCCAAAGATTCCTCCGGCTTGAGGAGGTTAGGTAGAATCCATATACCAAATTTCATGATTTTTAGAGTTCATTAGATGGATAAAAAGAAGTTTAAAACTTAATTTTTAATTATGCCAAACACTATGTGTGAAGCGGGTGAAAGGTTCTAGACAACTAAAATAGTTAGAGAGCTCATTATAGGGTTTAGATGCTTAAAGATGTGAGCATTGTAAGAAGTTCTTTTGTATTGAGAGCTCTTGCATAGAATTGATCTTCCTTCCATTAATATAAAAATAATTCAACGTTTTTTTTTAAGTTATAGAGTTTGAAGTATTTATAAATGCTCAAGAAAGTCATTGGAACTTACATTGTACCTCCTCATTTAAGAGAATCTTTTCAGTTATATCTTTGAGTGAGTGAGCATTTGAGAAAATAGTTTTTCCAGAGCTTTATATCTCTCATCGGGAAGTAAAGTCTTCATATGCTGATTGAAAGAAATTGAGAATCTCATGTTCACTGTGTATCTGATGTGAGGGCAATAATATCTGCAAATTATGTGTTTTTTGCTTCATTTCTACTTGAACATTTCCATAAAATCGACATTATCATAGATTTAATATATCTATATGTACACGATTGAATTTTTCCTTGCTATAACTAATGATGTAGATGTCCAAATTTATAAAGCTTTTACAGAAAGTATTTGATCATAGTGTAAGTTTCTTCATATTCATTAATTCACTAATTCACTAATACAAGAAATCTGGTTTTTGGATGCTAGTTTGCACTGATTCAAAGGGTACACGTGGGAGCAACCACGATTTGAAATGCGTTTTGAAATTACAAAACTAGAGCTCGAAATCAACATCAAGACTAAGGTTTGATGCTGATTAAAAAGGTAGGTTGTGCATGGTATATTAAAAACGCTTGCATAAGGAAGGTGTTTAAGTTCAAAAATAAGCTTACAAATCATGAAAGAGCTAAAGACTCAAATAGAAACCATGACAAGGACAGCTATCAATCTTGGAAATTAATGGTTTCCCTATTGTTGAAAAGGTAGAGGAATTTTGTGTCGTACCAAGTGGAAAGGATCGAAAGTGAAATTATCCTTATAAAACAAGAGAACAAAAAAAATAAAAAAAGATAGATTTTTGAATGATTGACACAAGAAACAGATATATGTACTATCACAAAACATACGTAGTTCAATCAATACCGATAATATGGTAGAGAGGTTTGGTAAGACCTTGAAATGGTGTATTCTTAGGAACTAGAGGTTAGAATTATTGTACAGAAAATTACCTTCATAATCTTACGAACGATGAGAACACTTCCACAAGAAATGTTATTTATTGTAGTCTACATGTTTTGGGTGCGTTTAACTTCTATGTTGTTAGTGGTGCTACAAGTGGAGGAAGCCTACATAGACACAATGGAAGTACTTGAAGAGATCATGAGCAAGGCCCAAGAGAGGCCAAGTATTAATGTCTTCGAAAATTCAGTGCTTTTAAAGATTACGAATATCATCTAAACTTTCATGAGTGATTTTTATCACTACCGTTATAATATAAATCCCCAATTTCTAAAACTAGAGCATCGTTTCTTTCAAGCCAAAGATTCCTATGGCTTGAGGAGGTTAGGTAGAATCCATATATCAAATTTCATGATTTTTAGAGTTCATTAGATGGATAAAAAGTAGTTTAAAACTTAATGTTTAATTATGATAAAAACTAGGTGTGAAGCGGGTGAAAGGTTGTAGAAAACTAAAATAGCTAGAGAGCTCATTATAGGGTTTAGATGCTTTACGATGTGAGCATTGTAAGAAGTTCTTTTGTATTGAGAACTCTTGAATAGAACCGATCTTCCTTCCATTGTATCTTCTGTTGTCTCTACATTGTGTGTATGTGCATGTGTGTGCATCTAGTGTAATCATTTTCACCTCTACTAGATGTACTCATTTTCACCTCTAGCACATTAGTCATTCAGAATGCTCATATATTCATTACATCTCCATGGATGGACAATTAAGGAGGTAAAGCTCGTTGACATGCTACTCATTCTTTTCTAGAGTGACACTAAATTCAGCACCATTGTTGAGGAGTGTGCTCAAACATGAACATGTAATGGTAACAGTGTTGAAAGATGAATGTTGGAAAGTAATTTGGTAGATTTTTGTTAGATTATGCATTAATTTTAATATTTTTCTTGTTTCATTATCACCTACAATACCTTCGTTCTCCACACTGACACTTCATATTCTTTTCCAAAACTTTTAGTTTTTTTCCATACTACCCACTTTCCCACATTCCTACTGCGCGTACCTTAAAGTTCAAATCTACGTACGCTGGTAGTCAAGTACGCTGCGTGTCTTACAGACATACAGAGTACGCATTGACTCACTCTCTTGATTCGAATGTTTTCCTCCCTTTGGAATTGAAAATAACTCTCCAGGAGATGATCCTCGCAATTTGCTTCTGCTTTCTTGTGGGTAAGTAAGGACTAACGTTTTGGGCATTGCAACACGAGCAACATGTGCAATACAATGCAACATATATAATACATATGATGTTGTCCAAACTGCAATGCAGACCGCTAAGATTCCAACTCGATGCTTGTTGTGAGGTCTACGTGGAAGGGGTTATGAATGGATGACTGCCTAAGTCGCATAGAGAGACGCACGGCACACAATACTTGTTCTCTCCTAATGCGAAATCGGCATGTGATTTAAACGGCAACTGGTTTTGGGCCATAGTCCTTTTTAATCTAGTCTTTTTGAGGGCGCACGTAGATTCAAGATTCTTTGTTGTTCAACAGATGTTTTGCATTATCATTTGTTTTCCTGTAACTTCGTACATCAACTTTGGACGTGACTTCGAACAGCGGCCTATAAGCCTGGCCGAATGTTAGCGAGCATCAAAACCGCTTCCACCATGTTCGGCTTTCACTTAAAAAGCATCTCGTTTCGTTCATCACAGTCCTTTTTCCAAGGCTTGCTGACATGTGCATTGTTTGAAATGGTGTAGTTGACTTCACTTGCACGATCGGTCATGTGGCATCAAAGCAATTTGTACTGTATAAAAGCACTGTAATGGTAGATTCATATTATATTTCTGGTGTCATTAACAGTAAAAATTTGTAGATCTTTAGATCGTTGTACTGTGGTTGATTAACATGGCCTTGAATACTCAGCAGACCATGCGATGAGTTGTGTATGCAATGCCCATGTGCGCTCACCCATAGTGTATATTCTCCTGCCTCCGCACGTTCAGTGTATGAGATTGTTCTTACAAAGGAGCAGTAGAAGAAATTCGTATATATATATATATATATATATATATATATATATATATATATATATATATATATATATATATATATATATATATATATATATATATATATTCGTTCAAGTTGCGCTTCAGATAGTTTCCCTATTGATTAAGGTTGGGGAACTGGCCTTTGGAACGCCATCTCAAGCTTCAACAATATGAATCATGGAATCTCCTGCGCACGTACTCATTCTTTTAACTTCAATAGATTTTTACACCCCAACACCTCTGTGTGTATTCCTTATGAATAGGTAATAGAACTCAACACCTCTGTGTGTATTTTACAATCTAAAATCAATAGGCAGTCTTGGAATGGTTTATATCAGACCTACTCACTAAACAAAAGCTCTCAACACAATCCAGCACATGCTTAGCTGAATTAGCATCAGCTTTGGTCACCAAGTTAGTGTCATCTGCAAAAGCTTGAAGACAAAGTTTCCTATCAGTACCAGGGATATCAATTCCTTCAATCCTTTTATTATTTAGGGAATCCTTAATAATCCACCATAGGGCATCACTAGTAATGGCAAAGACCACAGGGGAAAGGGGGCAACCTTATCTAATGGACCTCCTCAACCTAATGTGGTTAGAGAGGACACCATTCATGGAAACCCTAGAGTAGGCATTCCCAAATAGGGTGCTAACAGCTCTAATAAAGTGCTTGCCAGCACCACCATCATGAAGAGGTTGGAGGACAAAGCCCCTCTCAATCCTCTCATAAGCTTTATAAAAATCAATTTAGAAGCAGTAGTAATGTTGGTTAGACTCAAGGACATGGTCAAAGCCTTCCCAAAGGGCTATAATGGCATCAAGAATGAATCTTCCCCTAAAAAACCCCTTTTGCTCAGGAAGAATGATGTCTTTCATGATGGGGCTGAGACGTGTAGCCAAAGTAGCAAAAAATATTTTGTAGCTTGTGTTTAAGTAGGTGATAGGTCTCTAGTTATTAAGATTTTCATTAGAGCCTTTTTTATGGATCAATTTGATAACCTAGTGTTCATTTTAGTAGAAAGATTGCCTTTGCTAACCTATTCTTTCCATATCGAGAGAATGAAGGGAGTCAGGAACTCACCAAGAGCACTGAAAAAATCATTGGATAAGCGATCAAGATAAGGACACTTGCAGGCTTTCAATTTATGGATGGTTTCTTTAATCTCACATGCAGTGAGGGGTAGGTCCAACAAGGCAACCAAGCTAGAGGAAATAGAATTTTTTTTCCTTTTAAGAGCAATGAAAGCTTTGTATCTAAAAAGATCTTGAACATCTTTGACAGCTTTGGGCTAAGCTATTGATGGGTTGGCCATGGTAGTAAAGTGTTCATGGGAAAAAAATACACAATAATTCATTTTTACAAAGAGTTCTTAGTAAAATGGAAGGAAGAAATTGAGGAAAAATATATTTGGGAAAGATCTCCACAATCTAGCAAAGGTCTTCTACTATCTAGCCTTAAGTTAGTAACATAATGAATGAATGAATAAGGAAAGACATGAGACTCAAGGTAATCCCTATAGAGTTACATATAGCTATCTGTTTTACAATGAAAATATTATCCAAGGGAGAAAGAATATTATAGAGCAAGCCTATGATCTAAGTGTTTGATTGGTTCATACAAATTTGAATTCCGAGATTGTTTAGTCACTTAATTATTGGATGAAGGAATTGGAGGCTAGACTTAAGCAAGAGATCTGATGCTCGTTAAGATAGGAAATCCACCTTCCTTTGTGGGTACGTCCTAAGGGGGGCAGGGGGGGGGAGCAGCAAGGATGTCCTGGGTGCAAGTCCTCCAAATGGGAAGGTTCTTCCAAAGAGCCCCATGATTAAGAACATTATAGATCATTCTTTCTAGCTAGAAACTTTCCAAATAAAGGGTGTTGCAGAATCATTCCACAAAAGAGTGATGTCAAATGATTCTTAAAAGGATGGTTCTCAAATGATTCTTCTAAAAAAGAGGTTCTCACATAAGCTTTCCCTATTAAAGAATGGCATAGATTCAAATCTGTTGAGTCCTCAGTAGCTATATATACAAGGCTTGGTTGGGAGGAGCATACACTTTTATTTGAGCCATGACTAGGTGGAAAATCTATTGGGGGGAGAGAGACAGAGAGAGAGAGAGAGAGAGCAAATAGAGAGAGAGAATTTTTCTCTAATCACATAATGATGCTACACACACACACACACACACACACACACACACACATATATATATATATATATATATATATATATATATATATATATATATATATATATATATATATATATATATATATATATATATATATATATATATATATATATACATACATTGGAATGGATGACGAGGGAAAGAGAGAGAGAGTGAGGAAGAGAGAGAAATATATATAAAGAGAGAGAGGTGGTAAAGATAAAGAAGAAGAAAGGAAACACCATAAGATAGAAAACGTAAAAAATGGGAAAGTAGGAAAAGGGAACAATGAGAGAGAGAGAGACAGAGAGAGAAGAAGAAGAAGATGAAGAAGAAGAAGAAGAAGAAGAAGAAGAAGAAAAAACTAGAGAGGGAGGGAGAGAGAGAGAGGGAGCGAGAGAGAGAGAGAGAGGGAGAGAGAGAGAGAGAGAGAGATAGTTATATATAGGTGGGAATAGAAGAAGAATCTAAAAAACAGATAAAAAGTAGGCAAGGGAAGAGGTAGGAAAGGAAATAATACATTCAAATAAAATAAACAATCATAAAAAAGGAAAATGTGTACGTTGTTTTGTACTTTAATGTATAATTATTGTATACTTATGTTTTTTTTCTTAATTTAATTATAGAGTTTCCATTTGATGCGAAGACTGTTAAGTTGATTTGTAGAGAATGCTAAAGCAAAGGGTGAAGTAAAAGAAAGGAGACACGATGAGACTTTTTTTGAGGAATGAATGGTGAACTGAGAATGATTCATTTGTTTTAAACACACCTTGATGTGTCCTTTGTTCTGGATTCTCTTTGTAGATACTTTTGGTTCATTTGTGTTCTCGATCGAAAAAATTGAAGATCACTCATGTATCTCAGTTCCTATATAACTTTTATATTTATTTGTATTAGCTTATATAGAAGAATCAATTCTGTATTTGACGATATGACTATACTTATGTAACAATATTCTTGTTTGTATATGATTCAATAGTTCATACAATGCATTCAAATACATGATGGGTTTTGAGTTATTTCCTTGTGTTCGTAAAGGTGTGTGTGCATTTATTTTACTAAAACACCTAGACTTAGAGTATGCATACATTGTGAGGTATGTACATCCATACAACTAGATTTGGATCTGCACAGATAGACAACCTTGCCATTTTGAGAACCCATGGCCTTCGATCTACGCACATAGAGTTTCTGACATGGTGAGGATGGAGGAGAGAGATGGAATTATGTGGATAGGATGTGTACAATTTGCAAAATGGCTCATTTGGTGATCTCCTATCAATTTTCTTAGTCATCAAGTAGATGAGCGAGAAGGAAAAAAGTTCCCCCATCTCAGACCTCTAGGATTCACCAGTTATATTCATCCTTGGGATTGCTTTTGAACTGTAGCCCATGTTTGATTTTTTGAATTTTTTTGAATATATATGATCTCAAAGTTTTGACCTATCTAACGTACACATCCACAGAGCTTGTATGTAATGAACATGAAGCAACAATCTTAGTCATGGTGCTACATTGTGTGGAAAATGGATTGGAATCCAAGTGAGAGAAAGCATTTATCGTCCTTGAGTTGAATCACATGGGTAGGACTGTTCTTATGAGCGTATGCCACTACATTTCTACAAATGATTGCACTTCTCTCTAGAGAGAATCCCTTAAAAATAATCTATTCTTTTCGGAAACCGTGAGGATAAGAAGGAAACCAAAACTTCTTACTTAAATCTAGTATGTCCAAAGGACTCAATAGCGTGGTCGAAGCCAACCAAGATGGGGGATAAGATGAGGACATGCGACATTTTTCCTTATATACAAATGGGTAGAATAGTCTATAATAGATTAAGCCTGCTTTGTTTATAAAACTTGTTTATCTTTAATTCAGAGATCCATGTCCTTTCCTTAAATAATGTTTAATGTGAGCTTCTTGTTTATAGAGTTCGATACCATGCCATCAATCATTTCAATTCACGTTATGTTGAAATTGATATCCATTCAAGCATCATAAACTCAACAGCCATGTAAAGATATGATGGGCTCGTTCTCGAATCAACATATGATAAACTCAGTGTAATAGATAACCGTCGTCTAGAATCAGCTCGATGTTGATTATGGATATATCTTCTGAGGAAACACATATCAATCAATAGAATTTTTAATTTAGCGTTAAACATAATCTTTCGCGGAATGATTAATTTTTTACAAAGATTTATTTTAATGTTTCAGTCTGATATCCTTTCCACGCAAACATAGTCCTTTCTGTAAAGGTGAGATTTATAGTTACTCGCCAATTTTACGTTTGGCGACGATAAAGCTTTCATTCAAGAAACCATCCAATTTTTAATATGCCCATCGTACAGAAAACTATGTTTCGAAAGTTTTGATTTTACGATCGCAGATTATGAAAGACATAAAGCGCTAGACACAGGAAAACCACATAAAACGTTCGTTGATCACTAATATAAACGAAAGCACCTATATGAACTGAGCCCATCCACTAAAGTTGAAACAATACTGTAAAGAAAAAAATTGTGTTAGCTCTATTCAGAAGGGTTTTCTGTAGATCGAATAATTGTTTCCATTGGGACCTAATTACAACAAAAATTGAGTGGTTTTCTGTCTAAATTCGATACAATAAATTTTTTTTATCAAGATACTGCTATAACTAATGATGTACATGTCCAAATTTATAAGGATTTTACAAAAAGTATCTAATCATAGTGTAAGTTTCCTCATATTCATTAATTCACTAATTCACTAATATAGGAAATTTTGTTTTTGGATGCTAGTATGCACAAACTCAAAGGGTACACGTGGGAGCAACCACTCTTTGAAATGCGTCTTGAAATTACAAAACTAGAGCTCGAAATAAACATCAGCACTAAGGTTTGATGCTGATTAAAAAGTTAGGTTGAGCATGGTATATTAAAAACAGTTGCATAAGGAAGGTGTTTAAGTTCAAAAATAAGCTTACAAATCATGAGAGAACTAAAGACTCAAATAGAAACCATGACAAGGACAGCTATCAATCTTGGAAATTAATGGTTTCCCTATTGTTTAAAAGGTAGATGAATTTTGTGTCGTAGCAAGTGGAAAGGGTCGAAAGTGAAATTATCTAAATCAAACAAAAGAACAAAAAAAAAAAAAAAAAGATTTTCGAATGATAGACACAAGAGAGAGATATATGTACTATTACGAAACATACATAGTTCAATCAATACCGATAATATGGTAGAGAGGTTTGGTAAGACCTTGAAATGGTGTATTCTTAAGAACTAGAGGTTAGAATTATTGTACACAAAATTAGCTTCATAATCTTAGGAACGATGAGAAGACTTCCTTAAGAAATGTATTGTGGTTATTAATTGTAGTCTATATGTTTTGGGTGCATTTAACTTCCATGTTGTTAGTGGTGCTACAAGTGGAGGAGTCCTACATAGACACAATGGAAGTATTTGAAGAGAGCATGAGCAAGGCCCAAGAGAGGCCAAGTATTAATGTCTTCAAAAATTCAGTGCTTTTAAAGATTACAAATATCATCTAAACTTTCATGAGTGATTTTTATCACTGCCCTTATAAATAAATCCCCAATTTTTAAAACTAGAGCATCATTTCTTTCAAGCCAAAGATTCCTCCGGCTTGAGGAGGTTAGGTAGAATCCATATACCAAATTTCATGATTCTTAGAGTTCATTAGATGGATAAAAAGAAGTTTAAAACTTAATTTTTAATTATGCCAAACACTAGGTGTGAAGCGGGTGAAAGGTTCTAGAAAACTAAAATAGTTAGAGAGCTCATTATAGGGTTTAGATGCTTAAAGATGTGAGCATTGTAAGAAGTTCTTTTGTATTGAGAGCTCTTGCATAGAATTGATCTTCCTTCCATTATATCTTCTCTTGTCTCTACATTGTGTGTATGTGCATGTGTGTGCATCTAGTGTACTCATTTTCATTTCTAGCACATCACTCATTCACAATGCTCATATATTCATTACATCTCCATGCATTGACAATTAAGGAGGTAAAGCTCGTTGACATGGTACTCATTCTTTTCTAGAGTGACACTGAATTCAGCACCATTGTTGGGGAGTGTGCTCAAGCATGAACATGTAATGGTAACAGTGTTGAAAGATGAATGTTGGAAAGTAATTTGGTAGATTTTTGTTAGGTTTTGCATTAATTTTAATAATTTTTCTGTTTCATTATCACCTAGTCTACCTTCGTTCTCCACAGTGACACTTCATCTTCTTTTCCAAAACTTTTAGTTTTTTGCCATACTACCCACTTTCCCACATTCCTACTGCGCGTACCTTAAAGTTCAAATCTACGTACGCTGGTAGTCAAGTACGCTGCATGTCTTACAGACATACAGAGAACGCATTGACTCACTCTGTTGATTCGAATGTTTTCCTCCCTTTGGAATTGCAAATAACTCTCCAGGAGATGATCCTCGCAATTTGCTTCTGCTTTCTTGTGGGTAAGTAAGGACTAACATTTTGGGCATTGCAACACGAGCAACATATGCTGTTGTCCAAACTGCAATGCAGACCGCTAAGATTCCAACTCGATGCTTGTTGTGAGGTCTACGTGGAAGGGGTTATGAATGGATGACTGGCTAAGTCGCATAGAGAGACGCACGGCACACAATACTTGTTCTCTCCTAATGCGAAATCGGCATGTGACTTATACGGCAACTGGTTTTGGGCCATAGTCCTTTTTATTCTAGTCTTTGTTGTTAAACAGATGTTTTGCATTATCATTTGTTTTCCTGTAACTTCGTACATCAACTACTAAACTAAAAAAAAAAACATTATATTATGCTTTCCATAAATTTTATTTGATGGGAGGTAAAGCTCGTTGACATGCTACTCATTCTTTTCTAGAGTGACACTAAATTCAGCACCACTGTTGAGGAGTGTGCTCAAGCATGAACATGTAATGGTAACAGTGTTGGAAGATGAATGTTGGAAAGTAATTTGGTAGATTTTTGTTAGATTTTGCATTAATTTTAATATTTTTCTTGTTTCATTATCACCTACTCTACCTTCGTTCTCCACACTGACACTTCATATTCTTTTCCAAAACTTTTAGTTTTTTTCCATACTACCCACTTTCCCACATTCCTACTGCGCGTACCTTAAAGTTCAAAACTACGTACGCTGGTAGTCAAGTACGCTGCGTGTCTTACAGACATACAGAGTACGCATTGACTCACTCTCTTGATTCGAATGTTTTCCTCCCTTTGGAATTGCAAATAACTCTCCAGGAGATGATCCTCGCAATTTGCTTCTGCTTTCTTGTGGGTAAGTAAGGACTAACGTTTTGGGCATTGCAACACGAGCAACATGTGCAATACGATGCAACATATACAATACATATGATGTTGTCCAAACTGCAATGCAGACCGCTAAGATTCCAACTCGATGCTTGTTGTGAGGTCTACGTGGAAGGGGTTATGAATGGATGACTGCCTAAGTCGCATACAGAGACGCACGGCACACAATACTTGTTCTCTCCTAATGCGAAATCGGCATGTGATTTAAACGGCAACTGGTTTTGGGCCATAGTCCTTTTTAATCTAGTCTTTTTGAGGGCGCACGTAGATTCAAGATTCTTTGTTGTTCAACAGATGTTTTGCATTATCATTTGTTTTCCTGTAACTTCGTACATCAACTTTGGACGTGACTTCGAACAGCGGCCTATAAGCCTGGCCGAATGTTAGCGAGCATCAAAACCGCTTCCACCATGTTCGGCTTTCACTTAAAAAGCATCTCGTTTCGTTCATCACAGTCCTTTTTCCAAGGCTTGCTGACATGTGCATTGTTTGAAATGGTGTAGTTGACTTCACTTGCACGATCGGTCATGTGGCATCAAATCAATTTGTACTGTATAAAAGCACTGTAATGGTAGATTCATATTATATTTCTGGTGTCATTAACAGTAAAAATTTGTAGATCATTAGATCGTTGTACTGTGGTTGACTAACATGGCCTTGAATACTCAGCAGACCATGCGATGAGTTGTGTATGCAATGCCCAAGTGCGCTCACCCATAGTGTATATTCTCCTGCCTCCGCACGTTGAGTGTATGAGATAGTTCTTACAAAGGAGCAGTAGAAGAAATATATATATATATCTATATATATATATATATATATATATATATATATATATATATATATATATATATATTCGTTCAAGTTGCGCTTCAGATAGTTTCCCTATTGATTAAGGTTGCGGAACTGGCCTTTGGAACGCCATCTCAAGCTTCAACAATATGAATCATGGAATCTCCTGCGCACGTACTCATTCTTTTAACTTCAATAGATTTTTACAACCCAACACCTCTGTGTGTATTCCTTATGAATAGGTAATAGAACTCAACACCTCTGTGTGTATTTTACAATCTAAAATCAATAGGCAGTCTTGGAATGGTTTATATCAGACCTACTCACTAAAAAAAAGGTCTCAACACAATCCAGCACATGCTTAGCTGAATTAGCATCAGCTTTGGTCACCAAATTAGTGTCATCTGCAAAAGCTTGAAGACAAAGTTTCCTATCAGTACCAGGGATATCAATTCCTTCAATCCTTTTATTATTTAGGGAATCCTTAATAATCCACCATAGGGCATCACTAATAATGGCAAAGACCACAGGGGAAAGGGGGCAACCTTATCTAATGGACCTCCTCAACCTAATGTGGTTAGAGAGGACACCATTCATGGAAACCCTAGAGTAGGCATTCCCAAATAGGGTGCTAACAGCTCTAATAAAGTGCTTGCGAGCACCACCATCATGAAGAGGTTGGAGGACAAAGTCCCTCTCAATCCTCTCATAAGCTTTATAAAAATCAATTTAGAAGCAGAAGTAATGTTGGTTAGACTCAGGGACATGGTGAAAGCCTTCCCAAAGGGCTATAATGGCATCAATGATGAATCTTCCCCTAAAAAAACCCTTTTGCTCTGGAAGAATGATGTCTTTCATGATGGGGCTGAGACGTGTAGCCAAAGTAGCAAAAAATATTTTGTAGCTTGTGTTTAAGCAGGTGATAGGTCTCTAGTTATTAAGATTTTCATTAGAGCCTTTTTTATGGATCAATTTGATAACCTAGTGTTGATTTTAGTAGAAAGAGTGCCTTTGCTAACCGATTCTTTCCATATCGAGAGAATGAAGGGAGTCAGGAACTCACCAAGAGCACTGAAAAAATCATTGGATAAGCGATCAAGATCAGGACACTTGCAGGGTTTCAATTTATGGATGGTTTCTTTAATCTCACATGCAGTGAGGGGTAGGTCCAACAAGGAAACCAAGCTAGAGGAAATAGAATTTTTTTTTCCTTTTAAGAGCAATGAGAGCTTTGTATCTAAAAAGATCTTGAGCATCTTTGACAGCTTTGGGCTAAGCTATTGATGGGTTGGCCATGGTAGTAAAGTGCTCATGGGAAAAAAATACACAATAATTCATTTTTACAAAGAGTTCTTAGTAAAATGGAAGGAAGAAATTGAGGAAAAATATATTTGTGAAAAATCTCCACAATCTAGCAAAGGTCTCCTACTATCTAGCCTTAAGTTAGCAACAAAATGAATGAATGAATAAGGAAAGACATGAGACTCAAGGTAATCCCTATAGAGTTACATATAGCTATCTGTTTTACAATGAAAATATTATCCAAGGGAGAAAGAATATTATAGAGCAAGCCTATGATCTAAGTGCTTGATTGGTTCATACAAATTTGAATTCCGAGATTGTTTAGTCACTTAATTATTGGATGAAGGAATTGGAGGCTAGACTTAAGCAAGAGATCTGATGCTCGTTAAGATAGGAAATCCACCTTCCTTTGTGGGTACGTCCTAAGGGGGGCAGGGGGGGGGAGCAGCAAGGATGTCCTGGGTGCAAGTCCTCCAAATGGGAAGGTTCTTCCAAAGAGCTCCATGATTACGAACATTATAGACCATTCTCTCTAGCTAGAACCTTTCCAAATAAAGGGTGTTGCAGAAGCATTCCACAAAAGAGTGAGGTCAAATGATTCTTAAAAGGATGGTTCTCAAATGATTCTTCTAAAAAAGAGGTTCTCACATAAGCTTTCCCTATTAAAGAATGGCATAGATTCAAATCTGTTGAGTCCTCAGTCGCTATATATACAAGGCTTGGTTGGGAGGAGCATACACTTTTATTTGAGTCATGACTAGGTGGAAAATCTATTGGGCGGAGAGAGAGAGAGAGAGAGAGCAAATAGAGAGAGAATTTTTCTCTAATCACATAATGATGCTACACACACACACACACACACATATATATATATATATATATATATATATATATATATATATATATATATATATATATATATATATATATATATATATATATATATATATATATATATATATATATATATATACATACATTGGAATGGATGACGAGGGAAAGAGAGAGAGAGTGATGAAGAGAGAGAAATATATATAAAGAGAGAGAGGTGGTAAAGATAAAGAAGAAGAAAGGAAACACCATAAGATAGAAAACGTAAAAAATGGGAAAGTAGGAAAAGGGAACAATGAGAGAGAGAGAGAGACAGAGAGAGAAGAAGAAGAAGATGAAGAAGAAGAAGAAGAAGAAAAAACTAGAGAGGGAGGGAGAGAGAGAGAGAGAGGGAGAGAGATAGAGAGAGAGAGAGAGATAGTTATATATAGGTGGGAATAGAAGAAGAATCTAAAAAACAGATAAAAAGTAGGCAAGGGAAGAGGTAGGAAAGGAAATAATACATTCAAATAAAATAAACAATCATAAAAAAGGAAAATGTGTACGTTGTTTTGTACTTTAATGTATAATTATTGTATACTTATGTTTTTTTTCTTAATTCAATTATAGAGTTTCCATTTGATGCGAAGATTGTTAAGTTGATTTGTAGAGAATGCTAAAGCAAAGGGTGAAGTAAAAGAAAGGAGACACGATGAGACGTTTTTTGAGGAATGAATGGTGAACTGAGAATGATTCATTTGTTTTAAACACACCTTGATGTGTCCTTTGTTCTTGATTCTCTTTGTAGATACTTTTGGTTCATTTGTGTTCTCGATCGAAAAAATTGAAGATCACCCATGTATCTCAGTTCCTATATAACTTTTATATTTATTTGTATTAGCTTATATAGAAGAATCAATTCTGTATTTGATGATATGACTATACTTATGTAACAATATTCTTGTTTGTATATGATTCAATAGTTCATACATTGCATTCAAATACATGATGGGTTTTGAGTTATTTCCTTGTGTTCGTAAAGGTGTGTGTGCATTTATTTTACTAAAACACCTAGACTTAGAGTATGCATACATTGTGAGGTATGTACATCCATACAACTAGATTTGGATCTGCACAGATAGACAACCTTGCCATTTTGAGAACCCATGGCCTTCGATCTACGCACATAGAGTTTCTGACATGGTGAGGATGGAGGAGAGAGATGGAATTATGTGGATAGGATGTGTACAATTTGCAAAATGGCTCATTTGGTGATCTCCTATCAATTTTCTTAGTAATCAAGTAGATGAGCGAGAAGGAAAAAAGTTCCCCCATCTCAGACCTCTAGGATTCAACAGTTATATTCATCCTTGGGATTGCTTTTGAACTGTAGCCCATGTTTGATTTTTTGAATTTTTTTGAATATATATGATCTCAAAGTTTTGACCTATCTAACGTACACATCCACAAAGCTTTTATGTACTGAACATGAAGCAACAATCTTAGTCATGGTGCTACATTGTGTGAAAAATGGATTGGAATCCAAGTGAGAGAAAGCATCTATCGTCCTTGAGTTGAATCACATGGGTAGGACTGTTCTTATGAGCATATGCCACTACATTTCTACAAATGATTGCACTTCTCTCTAGAGAGAATCCCTTAAAAATAATCTATTCTTTTCGGAAACCGTGAGGATAAGAAGGAAACTAAAACTTCTTACTTAAATCTAGTATGTCCAAAGGACTCAATAGCGTGGTCGAAGCCAACCAAGATGGGGGATAAGATGAGGACATGCGACATTTTTCCTTATATACAAATGTGTAGAATAGTCTATAATAGATTAAGCCTGCTTTGTTTATAAAACTTGTTTATCTTTAATTCAGAGATCCATGTCCTTTCCTTAAATAATGTTTAATGTGAGCTTCTTGTTTATAGAGTTCGATACCATGCCATCAATCATTTTAATTCACGTTATGTTGAAATTGATATCCATTCAAGCATCATAAACTCAACAGCCATGTAAAGATATGATGGGCTCGTTCTCGAATCAACATATGATAAACTCAGTGTAATAGATAACCGTCGTCTAGAATGACGGCTCAATATCCCGAGCATGAGGAGGGTCTAATGAGAAAGAAGGAAAAACAGAAGAAAGTAAAGAGCAGGAGACAGTACCTGCAAAAAACATTAGGAGAAACTTGAGCTCAACACACATTTAAATACATACACAAGTCCTTCCTAATCCACTCTTTTGGTTTTAACTTTTAATCTACAACCACACTTTAATCTCCTTACTTTCACCACACTTTAAATTGACTTTATTTACACAACTCACTTACTCCATTCTTTTAACCATTTTCATATACACCATTCATTTAAAGTTTCTCTTTAACTTCCTTTAATTGCATCATTTATTCCAACCACTCTTTCAATCACTTTAGTTACACATCTTCTATAAACCATTCTTTTTCCTAGTACTCATATAGACCACTAGTTATTTATCCAATTAATTTACCATTTTAATTTAATTAGCCTATATTTCTTATTTAAATAAATCATTTAATTTAAGCTTAGTGTAAGGGTTTAATTAATTAGAACCTTAATATTTAAATGCACACATATGATTAAAGTAATTATTAATAGCATAGTTTAATTTTTAATACATAAATATTTAATGTATAGATTAATGTATTTGAATAACAACTATTCTAGCCCTTGAGACATACTAAAATCCTAGAAAACCTATTAAAACCCTTCAGAAACCCATGAAAACCCTTTAAAACTCTTCTGAACCCTATCATTAATCCATTAATACTTAAATAAACCCTAGCATTAACCCATTAGGATCTTTTGAGACCCTTTGGATTAACCCAACTGGCATAAAATCATATCA
>CM035415.1:131592499-131597499 GCA_020310875.1 Ceratopteris richardii
CACAAAGTTTGCACTTTTGAGCATCACTCTGCCCAACCTTGTAATCACCTTATTTGAATCAGGAAGTGTACGGTCTTCTTGGTCATTTTTTGTCCATATTTCTGAAGTATTTACCACTCTGTGCAATCCGTGTTATCTACCTGCTCACAGAAATGTTAAAGGGTATACTTCCCTAAAGAGAACCCCCCTTGAGTAGGCGATGTACTGGAAGTGTTAATCCTTAATCTTTACTCTTGTTAAAAGCGGATACCCCAGTACCTCCTCTACAGTTTGGCACGCACGGTGGGACCTTTGCATTTCTGTGAGAGGTGTTTTGCCCTATTGCAATTGCGAATAGGTACATGACCCATACACGAGCAGATAAAGAATCTCTTCGTGTTCGAAGGAGCCTTAACAAGTTAGCAATAACCACGGCTAGTGAGTCTACCTCCCCTCTGTCCTCCCTAAATTTATCTATTGATTTGGGTACGACACCATTGTCAAAAGAGGGGTATAGGAGAACTCTAGACTTCTCCTCACATACGTCCGAAGAAACACCAGTAAAAATGGAGGATCTCTCGCATTTACTCTCCAGATTAAATATCAAATTCCCTACCTTCAAGGGACAAGCCTATGAGGATGCTGATGATCATGTGAGAAGATTCATCTCTTTATGCCGTGGACGAGGTTTGCAAAATAGAGAGGATGCAATGCTGGCACTCTTTCCATCCACATTGGAGCGTCTTGCAGATAAATGGTATAGTCAATATGCAGATGGCCATTTCAGTACATGGGAGGCTTTGAAGGCGGCGTTCTCACAGACATTCCGACCAAGTGATTCCTCGGAAAGAGCTCTAGATCAGCTAGAGAATTTGAAGCTAAGACCAAGTGAATCCTTTCATGAACTTCACACTAGAACAAAAGCACTTGTTGCACGTCTGCCACATGCCCCAGGTGACTTTTTGGTTAAAAAGTGGATCGAAAAGGCTCTCCCTAGGTCATCTCAGCAGAAGCTTCGTGAATCTCTTAGATTGGATGCGACCCTCAATGATTTTGTTGCAGCGGCATCACGCATTGAAGAAGCAAGGCAACATTTTGAAGGGGATACACAACAAAAGTATGCTGCAGATCTGGATCCTATTGAGCAACTAAGGAGGGAACTGGAAGCATTGAAGATGCAACAAAATCAACAAGAAGAGAAGGTCTTGCCACCACTGCGTTGCACTGATGATGAAGTAGCTCAACTTCGCCGAGAGTTAGAAGATTTGAAGACCACTCAGGATATAAGGAGACAAATTTGGTGTACAATCTGTAACAACAATGGACATTCCAATGCTAATTGCCCTATTAAGGTAAGCTATCAATTTTGTTGAAAAGATGGTCATGAAGCCAGAGATTGCTACTACCTCAAGGGTACACAGCAGAGAGGTAACCCTCAAAATTTGGATTCATATTATACTAGTACATCAAATACTTCAAATAGAGAGGAGAATCGGCCTGCAAGGCCTAGACATAATAGACCTTTGATGTGCTATCGTTGTGGTGAGTACGGCCACATGCAAAATAGGTGTTCTCTTCTAGAAGATGCACCTCCTTGTCAACATTGTCCAGAGGCCAAGGATCATTATACCAAAGATTGCCCAAGAGGTCGTCCTGCTCCAATTCACATGATTGCAGTCTCCCCACCAGTAGAAGGTATGACTACTCAATCCTATGCTGTTTCATCCTCTGCTATGCCCATGATGACCAGAGCTAGGCAAGCAGCAGCAAACCTTAGGGGGGAACAACAAGGAATTCAGGATAAAGAGGAAGAAAAGAAGTCTGGATGGAAGGACCAAGTGGAAATTGAAGGAGCTTATGAAGAAATGACTACTTCTCTAAGGGGCCAACCAACAAGTCTACAAGAAAATACTCAGGAGGTAAACATTGAACAGATCTTGAAAGGTATTCATCACAAGATTAGTCTCTATGAACTTATAAGGATGGATTCACAACTAAGAAGTGATTTATTAAAGATTATACACTCTGCTCACTTGGTCCAATCACCTAGTATAGATGGTTTCATGGTTGATTTTCCTCCTGCACCCTTAGCAGACTACCAAAGTTCGAGATTATCAGTTTGTATAAAGGATGAAGCTCTTACAGGTGTGATCATAGATGGAGGCTCTGGTATCAATTTGATGCCAGATTTTACAATGAAGAAGCTGAAATTGAACCCCACCAAGTTGGCACCATTCACGGTTACATTGGCAGATCAACATCGGGTTGCGCCACTTGGCATTATTGAAAAGGTATTGATGGTAGTACAGGGTTGCCACTTTGTGTTGGATTTTGTTGTTATTGCACTTCCACAAGAGACTTCCTATCCTTTGCTCCTGGGGAGACCTTGGCTGAGACAAGCAAAAGCTTTGCAAGATTGGGGGAAAAACAAACTATGGATTTCAACAAGCACCAATAGCCAACTACAATTACATTTGGAAGAGGGATTTGACTCAGGAAAAACCACTGGATATAGTGTGGATACTCAGGTAATGCCCTCTATACCCCAAGAAGATGATACATTGTTAAATTGGATGATGGGAAGTGCAGAGTGTTGCACAGTGGAGATTAATGAAATTGAGGAAGAAGTTGCAGATAAGGTAATTACAGGAAAGGGCAATGAAGACCACAAGGTGTTGGAGAATGAGCAATTGCAGGAAAGCACAAGCCTTGAGGAAGCAACCTAGATAAAAGTATCAGAGGTAGAAGATTTTGAACCTAAGGGCAGAGAAGATCTTCCTTTCTCAGATATACCTCAAGGATGGATGGAAGAACATGTTGCAGAATATAAATTAAACTCCACTCCTGCATATAGTGGAGATGTTTTATCAAACAAGGCTAGTCCTGAAACATTGGTTCAAGAAGTAAATTTAGGGGATGAAGAGAACCCTCAAGTAGTCCATTTGGCATCCTGGTTGTGGCATTATCCTAATTTACTACAGAAGGTAACTTCTTTGCTTTTACTTACAAAAGTGTCTTCGCATGGTCCTACAAAGATCTAACAGGGATACCAGAAGAGCTTGGGTTACATCGGATACCCTTAGTTGAGGGAGCCGCACTAGTAAGAAGTAGACCATATCGACTCAATCCAAAATATACTGAGGCTGTAAAAGCAGAAATTACAAAGCTAGAAGAAGCTGGTATAATTGTTCCAGTAGAACATTCCAGGTGGCTTTCTTCCATGGTTATTGTACCTAAGAAAAATAGTGGAAAAATAAGAGTATGTGTTGATTTTCGTGCTTTGAATAAAGTGACTATTCAAGATGGATTTCCTCAGCCCTTCACAGAGCAAGTGCTTGAGGAAGTAGCTGGTCACACTTTGTATAGTTTCTTGGATGGGTTTAGTGGCTACAATTAGATAGTAATTCACCCTGATGATAGGGACAAAACAGCCTTTGTCACTCCCTGGGGCACTTATGTCTATACTCGAATGGCTTTTGGTTTGAAGAATGCACCGGCTTCATTTAATAGAACGATGTATCTGATATTGGGCAAATGGTTAACAACCTTTCTACGCATTTTCATGGATGACTTTTCAGTATTTTCAGGTACAGATAGAAGGGCAGCAGTTCAAGATTTCCATGACCATTTGGAAAATCTAAAAGAAATTTTTGAGCAATGTCTCAAAACAGGTTTGAAATTGAATCCTGATAAATGTCACTTTTTGGTCACTAAGGGCACTCTTCTTGGTCACATAGTATCTGCTGAAGGCATAACTGTTGACCCTGCAAAGGTTACAGCTATTCTTTCCATGCCAATTCCACAAAGCCCAAAGGAAGTGCAAAGTTTCTTGGGCCATGCAGGGTATCACAGAAGATTCATTAGGATGTATTCAGAAATTACTAAGCCCTTGTCACGGCTTACCAGTAAAAAGATCCCTTTCTCATGGAGTGCTGAAGCCGACAAAGCATTTTGTGAACTAAAGTTGAGGCTATGTACTGCTCCACTTTTAAGTGTTCCTAATTGGTCATTGTAATTTCATGTGCATACAGATGCTAGTCTTCATGCTGTTGGTGCAGTTCTAGCTCAACCATCATCTCACAAAGTGGATAGACCTATCTCTTATGCAAGCAGACTACTCAGCCAAGCTGAAAGAAATTATAGTACAACGGAAAGAGAAGGTTTGGCTATCGTATTTGCTCTTCAGAAGTTCCGACATTATCTCCTTGGTGTACATTTCATTGTTATTTCTGATCATCAGCCCTTGAAGTATTTGATAAACAAGCCTAGAGTAGCTGGAAGGATTTGGAGATGGTTACTCCTATTTCAAGAATTTAATTTTGATATTCATATTAAGCCAGGAAAAGAGCACTACATGGCAGATCAAGTGTCCAGGACGGCAATGAGCGAAAAGGCAACAGGTATTAATGATGAATTGGTGGATA
This sequence comes from Ceratopteris richardii, assembly GCA_020310875.1. Taxonomy (NCBI): domain Eukaryota; kingdom Viridiplantae; phylum Streptophyta; class Polypodiopsida; order Polypodiales; family Pteridaceae; genus Ceratopteris; species Ceratopteris richardii. The sequence continues at coordinate 131,596,903 of CM035415.1, forward strand.
GCAATCTTTTTCTAGTAGCAATCCGGACTGGTTGGTATGATGAAATTCTCCATGTTCTGACTACTGGAAAGATCCCAGAACACTTGACACCTGTGGAAAAGAGAAGACTGCTCCTGAAAACCAAAGCATATTCTCTTATAAATGGAAATTTATATAAATACTGTCAGGATGATATATTGAGAAGGTGTGTTTATCCAGAGGAGGTAAATCTTCTGCTAGAGGCTGCACACAATGAAGGACATCTAAAGGGGGAAGAATTGGCTCATAGAATCATCCACAAAGGTTTATGGTGGCCTCATATTTTCAAGGATGCAATCAAGTTTTCTAAAGAATGCAACATCTGCCGGAGGTGTGCTCCCGCGCCAACCAGATTGAATTTCCAACCATTGGTCATATCTACAGGATGGCTCCCATTTGAACGATGGGGTCTTGATTTCATAGGACCAATTAATCCAACTGGTCAACCTGGAGGAAAAAAGTATATTTTGATGGCCACATGCTATGCCACTAAATGGATAGAGGCCCACTGGAAATTACTAGTGATAGGGGCACACATTTTGTAAATCAATTGCTCCAGTTTATATTTGACAGGTACAA